>QANY01009735.1:145000-207279 GCA_003255025.1 Datisca glomerata
GGTACCGGATAAATCTTGATTCATATTGCTGCCTTTTCCTTTCTTTGACTCTTGTCTTGGTCTTTCTTTATCCGGAAAAGATCTCAAATAAATAGGTATGGAAGCTATAATTGTAAACCGAAATGAAATCTATAGAAGCATTGGTTTATACATTCCTCTTAGTCTCTACTCTCGGAATAATTTTTTTCGCTATATTTTTTTGCAAACCGCCTAAAGTTCCAACTAAAAAGACGAAATGATTTTTCATTATTTCAATTGAAGTAATGAGCCTCCCAATATTGGGAGGCTCATTACTTCAACTAGTCCCCATGTTCCTCGAATGGATCTCTTAGTTGTTGAGAGGGTTGCCCAAAAGCAGTATATAAGGCATACCCAGTAAAACTTACAAGTAAACTAGATTTAGAGATGGCAACTAGGGTTGCAGTTTCCATTATTATATAATTTCAAGACCACAATGGATCTATGATAAGATCATTTATTTACAACAGAATGGTATACAAAGTCAACAGATCTCAATGAATACAAAATAGGATTTATGGCTACCCAAACCGTTGAGGATAGTTCTAGATCTGCTCCATGACGAACTACTATAGGAGATTTATTGAAACCATTGAATTCGGAATATGGCAAAGTAGCTCCTGGTTGGGGAACTACTCCTTTGATGGGTGTCGCGATGGCTCTATTTGCGATATTCCTATCTATTATTTTGGAGATTTATAATTCTTCCATTTTACTGGATGGAATTTCAATGAATTAGATTTGATTCATAAGAACCCCCAATTACTTTTCAATAGAAAGTAAAGCATGCAGGTCTCTGATTTTTAGCCCACTCTTTTTTGGTAGTTCGATCGTGGAATTTCTTTTTTTCTGTATTTCCAGAATATGAGTGTGCGACTTGTTATAATTGATCCTATGGATACTATAGAGAATAAGTCTGCCATCTTGATCAAGATGGTTTTATCTCGTTGGATATTCAGTCTAATCTAGTATCTGGAGCACAGAATATATGAAATAGATTACAAAAGATTCTAATTATGATTCATACTTATCAGACCTCGCGGCCGGACTCCAAAAAAAAGAGTTAGAAGTTATAAATCAACAAATTTTTTATTCTTTTCCAACTTTCGTTTATTCTTTTTTTAATTAAAGGATAAACATTTCTTTGTATTTTTTTATTCTATCTATTCATTGAATAAGTGATAATCCAACGGTTCTTACTCAGGGAATTTTTGACCTTTTTTTTTAATTTTTGGAAGTTTCTAGTATGAATTTAAGGTTTTAATTGATTCATAGGGTCTTAACAAGAGAATTCCTATCAATAAATAATAAAGAAAGCAAGAGTAAAGGTGCAGTACACACAAATAAAAAAAAGAAAAAAAAAGGTAAATAGAAGATTCAAAAGGCTCGTAATGATCAATATAAATTAAACATGAATTAGCCGACTTGATATTTTGGCATTATAACCACAAAGAATAGTTTTTGGATTTTTATTCTTTCGTATCTTCAAAGAAGATTGAATCATAGGATTAAGAAGTTTCAAAACTTTTTATTACACATATCCGTTACAACCGGTATTTGGGTGTTTCTTTTTGAGCCATACGAGATGAAATTCTCCTATACGGTTCTCAGAGGGGGAGAACTCTTGGTTTACCTATCTCAATAAAGTGTATGATTGGTTCGAAGAACGTCTTGAAATTCAGGCGATTGCAGATGATATAACTAGTAAATACGTTCCTCCTCATGCCAACATATTTTATTGTCTAGGAGGAATTACGCTTACTTGTTTTTTTAGTACAAATAGCTACGGGATTTGCCATGACTTTTTACTATCGTCTGGCCGTTACTGAGGCTTTTTCATTTGTTCAATATATAATGACTGAAGCTAACTTTGGTTGGTTAATCTGATCAGTTCATTGATGGTCGGCAAGTATGATGGTCCTAATAATGATCCTGCATGTATTTTGCGTGTATCTCACTAGTGGCTTTAAAAAACCTCGCGAATTGACTTGGGTTACAGGTGTGGTTCTGGCTGTATTGACCGAATCCTTTGGTGAACCTAGTTATTCCTTACCTCAGGACCAAATTGATTATTGGGCAGTAAAAATTGTAACAGGCGTATCAGACACTATTCCTATAATAGGATCGCCTTTGGTAGAGTTATTACGCGGAAGCGCTAGTGTGGGACAATCTACTTTGACTCGGTTTTATAGTTTACACACTTTTGTATTACCTCTTCTTACTGCCGTGTTTATATTAATACACTTCCCAATGATACTTAAGCAAGGCATTTCTGGTCCTTTATAAATAATATAAATCATAGATATTGGTAATCAGTTATTTATTACTTGGGGGAGAAAGAATAGTATTTCATTGCTACAAATATGGATTATTGAAAAAATAAGACATGTATTTGGATATTTCCCTTCAACTCGACAAAATAGTATTCATACGAATAGTTGAAGTGAATTCTTCTAAGATAAAAAGTGGATTATAGGAGTGTGTGACTTGAACTATTGATTGGGCCGTGCAGATATATGACTTTTTCTGCCACATTTGAATTTACAACTAAATGCGTCTTTGTTCCAACCACCGTGTAAGCTCCATATGGAGGATAGGCTGGTTCAGTTGAAGAGAATCTTTTCTATGATTACACTCGATCATGTTATGTTGGGCATGAACACGCTCCGTAAGATCCAGTAGAATAAGGAATGTGGCATAATCCAGATTATATTTTATCTATTTCACTTATTTAACATTAATAGTAAAAAATGCATTCATTTCCTCTACATTGACTCGATTTATAATACTATACTATCAGAGTGAAACAAGGGATCTAAAGAAGAACAGAGGCTAGACCCTATTAGTAACAAGTAAATCCTTTGTATTTGTATGTAAAAAGTATCGATATTTTTCATTTTCATTTTTTTGGGGGGATAAAGTCAAATCGCAAGGTCTGAGACAACCCAGAAAGCACTTGATCATTATCAACTTTGTAAGCCTACTTGGGTATTGAGCATTTTTCTGTACGAACTGAATTACTTTCAATGGATAGTTGTAACTTTGGAAAATAGAATCTGTTAAATTTTTTCTTACATGTAATTATTTATATATGTTTGGATATGGATAGCATATCATTTTTTTATATGGATCCATGGGGTTCGTTTGATTTGTGCTCGAGCCGGATGATGAAAAATTATCATGTCCGGTTCCTTTGGGGGATGGATCTATAATAATTCATCTATCTTAATAACAAAAAAACTGACTTGACTGATCCTGTATTAAGAGCTAAATTGGCTAAAGGGATGGGTCATAATTATTACGGATAACCCGCATGGCCCAATGATCTTTTATATATTTTTCCCGTAGTAATTCTACGTACTATTGCATGTAACGTAGGCTTAGCGGTTCTAGAACCATCAATGATTGGTGAACCCGCAGATCCATTTGGAACTCCTTTGGAAATATTGCCGGAATGGTATTTCTTTCCCCTATTTCAAATACTTTGTACAGTGCCAAATAAGTTATTGGGTTTTCTTTTAATGGTTTCAGTACCGGCATGATTATTAACAATACCTTTTTTGGAGAATGTCAATAAATTCCAAAATCCATTTCGTCGTCCAGTAGCGACAACCGTCTTTTTGATTGGTACCGTAGTAGCCCTTTGGTTGGGTATTGGAGCAACATTACCTATTGATAAATCCCTAACTTTAGGTCTTTTTAAATTGATTCAATTGTGAAATAACTAAAATATCACGACGTGTGTATCTAGGAAAGAGTCGCTTCAAAGTGAATTCTCCCTAGATACACATATTCACTGAAAATTTGTTTCAATTTAATTTTCTATTTTTTTGAGTATATGGATTGCGTTAAATATTCAAACTCCATTTTCATCTTTTTCTTTTTTCTAAAGTTTTTTTATAATAAAGTTTTTTCTAAAAAAAAAGAAAATCAAATGGATTTCAAATTTATGCGAAATGCTTTTCGATTTCTAGAATGTCTAATATATGTTTTACGTCTTCTATGGGAAAATGTTTCATTTTCATAAGGTCGTCTGTACTATTATTTAAAAGGTCCAATAATGTATGTATATTGGATCTTTTAAGGCAATTATAGATCCTAGGAGGCAATTCTGATTGGTCAATAAAAATATATCTCAATGCAATTTCTTTTTTCTTTTTCCTTAGTTTAGCCAATCTATCATGAAAAGTAAAAAGGGTAAAGTCACTTTGTGTTGATTGTTTTTTAAATGGATGTTTTCTTCTTCTGCATTTAAAAAAGGAATAAATAAATCAATCAAGTTCCGACGGGCTTCATGAAGTGTTTCTTTAGGAGTTAAACTTCCATTTGTCCATATTTCGAGAAAAAGTATCTCTTGTTTTTCATTCCCATTCACATGAGAATGAATCTATGATTCGCATTTCAAACAGGCATGAATATAGCATCTATAGGATAACTTCCATCTTGAAAGTTATTTGGCGTTTGTATACGATATCCTCGATTCCTCTCGATTTGTAATTCAATAGACAAATGAATTGGTTTTGTTAGGTTAGCTATATGCTGTGTATTATCAACGATTTCCACAGAAGGTGGTAAGATGATGTCTTGATCAGTTACATATCCAGGACCCTTGACACAAATAGAGGCGTCACGACTTCCATACAGATTACTTCTCAATACAATTTCTTTCAAATTCATTAAAATTTCATGTACTAATTCTTGAATACCTACTATGGTAGAGTATTCATGTGGTATTTTTCAGATTTTGCACGTGTGATACAAGTTCCTTCTGTTTCTCCAAGCAAAGCTTTTCACATCGCAATGCCTATTGTATCAGCTTGACCTTTCATAAGTGGAGACAGAATAAAGCGTCCACAATAAAGACGCTTACTGTCTACTCTTGATTCAACACACTTCCACTTTAGTGTCCGAGTAGATACTCTTATTTTCTCTCGAACCATAGTAATATTATTTGATCAAATCATTGAATTATTTATTTCTTTTGAAATCTCTTCAATGTTTATTTTTACACACGTCTTTTTTTAGGGGGCCTACAGCCATTATGTGGCATAGGGGTTACATCCCGTATGTAACTTAATAATATACCGCTTCTACGAATAGCTCTTAATGCTGCATCTCTTCCGAGACCATGGCCTTTTATCATGACTTCTGCTCGTTGCATACCTTGATCCACTACTGTACGAATAGCATTTCCTGCTGCGGTTTGAGAAGCAAATGGTGTCCCTCTTCTTGTACCTTTGAATCCACAAGTACTAGCGAAGGACCAAGAAATTATGCGACCCCGTACATCTGTAACAGTCACAATTATATTGTTGAAATTGGCTTGAACATAAATAACTCCCTTTGGTATTCTACACGTACTTTTACGTGACCAATGCATCCATTCCTACGTGAACCAATTTTTGGTTATGGGTTTTGCCATATATTATCATCTCATAAATATAAGTCAGAGATATATGGATATATCCATTTCATGTCAAAAGAGATCTCTTTTTTTATGTGTATATCATGGCCTTTCGGGGTCCTTTACTTTTTAGAAAGATTATCCTTGTCTTTGTTTATGTCTCGGGTTGGAACAAATTACTATAATGCGTCTCCGCCTATGGATCAGTCGACATTTTTCACAAATTTTACGAACGGAGTCCCTTATTTTCATATTTGTCATTCCTTACCTTAATTCTGAATCTACTTATTGGAAGAAAATAAGTTTCTTGAAGTTTTAAATTTCAAATTGTATCCTTACAAAAAAAAAGTAATATTTAAATGGAAAAACCCCCTAATCATTCGAATCTTTTTTTCGTACTTTATAAATTATATGCTCTCCGTTTGACTTATAACAACTTACTTCAATTTTTACTCTATCTCACGCTAGTATACGTATAAAACTATGTTGAATCCATCCTGAAACATAACCTAGAATTATAGTCCCATTACCTCGAAAAAAACCGGGAACATGCCATCAGGAAGTGGTTTATTAATTAAACCTTCATGATTCCATTTTTGTTCTTTCATTTTAGGTGAAACCTCGTCAAGTATCAACTAATGAAGGAGGAGTGATATGATATTAGAAACCCACCCTTTCCCTTTTTTTACAAATGGGGAAGTCCTGTATAGAATTCGAATATCATAAAGATTACTATATATAACACAAAATTTCTCCGTCGATTCCTGCTAGTCGAGCCTCTCGGTCTGTCATTATACCCCGAGAAGTAGAAAGAATTACAATCCCCATCCCTCCTAAAATTCTAGGAATTCGTTGATAGTTAGAATAGATTCGTAGACCAGGTCGACTAATCCGTTTTAAATTTAAAATAGTTTTAAATGGTCCTTTCCTATTCCTTTTATGTCGTAGGGTTAAAACCAAAAAATCTTTGTTGCTTTTCTGATGTTTCCTCGCGTTTTCAATAAAACCTTCTCGTAAAAGTATTTTAACAATGTTTTCGGTGATATTAGTAGATGGTATTCGAACCATTCCTTTTCTATTCATATCAGCATTGCGTATAGCGATTATTATGTTAGCAATAGTGTCCTTACCCATGATAAACGAAAATTTGTGTTTCCTTCGAATTTGGATATAATCAACATGCTCGTTTTTATTAAATATTTATGAATTCTTAAAGGTATATGCGTGAGACACAATCTATTAATTAATTTAATTCAAATAATATAACTATATCGCGGTCTCATCTTATAATACTTCAGGGGCTAATGAAATGATTTTAGTGAAATTTAACTGTCTCAATTCTCGGGCGATCGCACCAAATTTTCTTATTCGAAACGCCTTGTGATCTTCAACCAATTATGTGCTTCAATATAATTATCGGGAGTAAGTGCTATAGCTTGTTTCCAATACTCAGCAGCTTGATTGAACCAAGCCTCCGCAATTTCAGAATCTCCCTATCGAATGGCCTATTCTCCCAGGTCGGAATAGGCAAGTAAATTCCTTCCCTTAGAACTGTCCTTGAGAGTTTCCTACCTCATACGGCTCAACAGTCAATTCTTTTGGTGTTCCATTTTCAAATTTTATTTTACCATATCTAATCTAATTGAGTGAGATTGATTATAGATCTATCCTATTTTTTTTATCGAGTTAACCAAAAGAGGTTAATTTCATGAGTTTCAAACTTGAATTTTTCTTAATAATTTAATTAGTTTTATCTTTTCTCCCACTTTCAGAAGAATATAGCATAGGCATTTCCACTACCTTTTACAATTTTCTGAAAGGTAACTATCTCAGTTTCATATAGAAATTTATATAGAATCCTTGAAAAGGACTTTCCTTCATAAGAAAGAAAAGACTTACTATCTTTAGGATCTGATGCTACACCGCTGCTCAATACCATAGGGGATCAACTCTATTACATAAGTTGATTCCTCATTTTTATCAACTATCACGATATAAGTAAGCAGTTTTGATTGTATCGGCCCAAAACCTCGCTAATTGATCTTTACGGTGCTTCTTTTATCAATTAGATCCTTTATCCATAGAAAAGGATCCTTTATCAAATATCTAGGCATACCTATTTCTTCATATTTCGCCTTCTATGAAGTTTCTTTGCTACAACTGATAAAATCGTTGTTTTGGACAATACATATGTAGAAAGCCTATTTTTTTTAGTATTTATTAGTGGATTTGCGCTTTTTTTCTTTCTGTATTGGAGATAGTCGCACGTAATGACAGATCAATGGGATATTATTAAAAGCTTGTGGTAAGAACGGGTTTCGTTCTAGTGCCCGAAAATAATATTTCCAAAGCTTTTGTATGTTCTCTGTTCCTTGTGTGGATAAGACCTCTGTTATAGAGTATATAACTTCGATATTAGGGATCAATTTCTAGTCTCATCGCTTCATAATAATTATGTAGAGCTTCCGTATAATTTCCTTTGGATTGAGCCGACATCCGTTACGGTCGTCATTCAATTCAAAGAATCTCCGTTCCAGAACCTACGTGAGATTTTCATCTCATACGGCTCCTCCTTTATGTGATGCATATAATGAGATGAGTGAGATAAAAATAATACATGGAATCAAAAAATATTGAAATATTCTAATTATGAACTGAGTGGGGCTAGTGTTTTTACAAGAAATCTCTTGCCAACCTTCCTGGAAAAGATCTTGTCTTAACATCAAGCATGTTGGTACTAGATAAAAATGGAAACTCCAACAATTTATTTGTCCTCAACGCCTCTTAATTTCCAGGAATTAGTTACTTCAACAGTATTCGAGGTTATACGGGTATCCAAAATACAAACGAGATGGTTGTTTGTTGTCTCAACCATTCTTCTTAGTTCTGATCCCGATAAGGAAAAGGGATAATTTGTAACAAAGTTTTCGTGTTGTTGATTCCTAGGCGCAGTGCTTCTTCCCCTATGCAGCTTATTGGTACTAGTGGAGTAGAGTTGACTTAACCCATAGGTGAAACCTTTTGCTCAATACTAGAATTGACAATTAAAGCATCTGAGGTTGCATTAATCGGGGATACACAACAGAAGGAATTGTTTTATTTACAAATTTCACCTCCAACAAGCGTAGATTTATTTCAATAATTTTTTTCTTTCTATCCTGAATAATGTGTCTTATATTTCTCCTAAGATTGAGAGCGGTAAAGTAAAAAGTAAGTAGTAGAAAAAAAATCAAATCGCACCATCTCTATAATAGGTGAATGCTTCTTTTTCCCCTGAAGTTGTCGGAATTATTCGCAATAAGATATTGGCTACAATTGAAAAGGTCTTATCAATAAAATTTCCATTTATCCCAGATCTAGACATAGGTAGAAACCCATTCTATAATTTCTTTTAATTACCTCTCTCGTGAGAAAATGATCCCACAACCAAAGGAATTTTATAGTATGAAATAACATAAAAACATATTCATTAAAAAATATGTATGACCTTCTACTCGATACTCAAATTATTTATTTTTAACAGGAATCAATAAAAAACAAGAAATATTTGAATCCGGTTAGATTTCATCCAAATGTACTACTATAAGAATGAAGGGAACTATTCTGATTTCATCGAAGTTAAAGAATCAAAGAAAAAAATGGATCTTACATATTGGGATAATTCGAGAAGTTTTGATTGAATTATGATCCAAAGAGTAAAAAGAATCGAATAATTATTCTATGATAAAAATATAATAACCATCCATGCAATTAAAGCAATTCAATATAAAAAACCCCGGGCCGGGATGATTCATGAATTTTTACTAGAAAAATAGAATATAATTTTTATAAAAATAGAATTCGAGTTAAAAAAATAAAAAAAAATCATGAACTAAAAGTATCCATTAAACATAGTATAAAAAAAATGGATCGATCGGTTAATTTATTCCAATTCATTTAGTTATTTCAGTATAAGTATAAATATTAGAAAAAGGGATACCATTCCGGCAATATTTCCAATGGAGTTTCAAATGGATCTGCGGGTTCACCAATCATTGATGGTTCACGTTGGGGACATTGAGAACGTTTCAACGTAAACAACCTTCCCATTTAGTTTTTGGAAAAATTTGAGTTTTCTTTGTCTTTTCAAAAATCTTAACTCTTTATAAATTTGAATAGCAAGTTTCAAAAATTATAAAGTTTTATAAAATTTAAATCTTAATCTAAATTTATAACTTTTATAAAATTCGCATTGTATTTAAAAATATAACACATTTTAAATTTAAATTATAATTATGCATGTATATGTTACATGTCAATTTGATATTGACATATCTCTATTACTATATGGCACGTTGTATGTGGATGCGAGATTAATAATAAAATCATACATTCA
This sequence comes from Datisca glomerata, assembly GCA_003255025.1. Lineage (NCBI taxonomy): Eukaryota > Viridiplantae > Streptophyta > Magnoliopsida > Cucurbitales > Datiscaceae > Datisca > Datisca glomerata. The sequence goes on from QANY01009735.1 coordinate 154,798, forward strand.
AAAATTATACTCTCTATGAGTCATTTCTAATTACAGCCCATAAAAAATTACAACAATTTAAATGTTAGACTTCATGACATATGTAATTATCTCATTCTCTTCTAAGAAGTCTAACCTCCTTGTAATCCTTTAATGAGGTCCAGTCCCATTTTTAAACTTCAAACTTCAATTTAAAATTAATTTTTCAATAATTTTTACTTTGATAAATAATTACCAAGTAAATTAATCAATTGATTTATTTTAAAAAATAATTTAAAAAATAAGTACTAATTAATCAGTTTTGAAAAATTATCAAATTAAATAAATTTAATTTTCAGGATTGGAATGAGCTTGAGATCAAATCTCAAGTCCATGAGAATGATTTGGGCCAAACAACCTTTGTTTAGACCAAAACCTCAACAGGCTTGGTAGGTCCGCGCCAACCCAATGCCCTCCATGGTCTTAGGCGAGCTAGTGTTTCCAAAACCCTAGTGCCGCCTCCTAGGGTTTCCTAAACCCTAGTTACGGCACGGTAATGCGACGATAGTGCCCGACGGCGGCGACAACTGCACCGACGAACAATGGTGGTCACAACGGCGAATGGTGGCGCACAGTGGACATGGTTCCTTGAGATGCGTATGATGACGAATTTGCATATAATTTAATGACACAACTCTTGCAAAATTAAATTACATAAAATCCTATGCCACAATTTTGGCCTACATCAATTCTAAGATAGGAAAATAACACCTAGAGCCAATTGATCAATATCCATTCATGAAACACATTCAAACATGCTTTGAATCTACCATACAAAAATATATGTCAATATCATCATATTCATCCATACATACATTTAAATACAAAATATACATATTCAGAAAACCATAAGTTTAGATACCATTTATTGGATCGAGCTTTAGGTTTTGTAGCAAAATAATTGAACCATGACAAATTCATGGGCGGAGTATAAAAAATTTTCATACAAACATTTAATCATATTAAACATAAAACCAAACCAATGAATATGCATAATTGTTTAAACGTATCGAGAAGAGATAAAAACTTTTATACATTTTCTTGTACTGGAGAAATTCTGATTTAGTGGGATCCAATTCTTTATCTCGCGTTCCTCGTTCCTGAGATTCACAGAGCTTGTAATTGATCTTCGCACCGAAAAAAACTCGTTATATTCAGAAGTATATCTCTTTAGGATATTAGAAGGAATTGAGTGTAGCCTCTCAAAACAACTTTGAAAGAGAAAATAAAATTTTCTCTTCCCCTATAGATTTCGGCGACAACAGTAGGGAAATGGAGATATGGTCTTTTTCTGCTCACTTAAGTTAGGTTTTTTTAGCAACCCTAATGGAATCCATTATATATTAATTAGAAATTTAACCCATGTACTCATATATGTTATAAACAAAAATCCCATTTTCTTTGACCTGCATATGCGATTTTAACAACTTCCCCTCGAGCCAAAATTGTGTCCAAATTTATCTGTCTAAACTGATGAATTAAATTGATCCCTATTAATTTTAATTAATTTATTTTATTTACTAATTATCTAATAATTAGAAAATAAAATATAGTGATGACACCCATTTCATATGGGCTCGGGAAGTGTACCCTGGTTCAAAACACATTTTTGGTCCAACTATCAGTGTTTCTCATTCTTGTCTTCATGAGATACTCTTGAGATCGAATGAACCCACACGAACAAAGCTATGAGATTCAAATAACCGGTTAATTTATCTCTATAGATTCTTGACATATTTAATCGCGACATCATATGACTCCACTATAGGTCTGATTCTGAATGAACTCATGATTCATGTGCGCTACATATTTTGTTGGTTCAAATAAATATTTATATTTCATGGTCCAAAAAATATTTTATGAAATTATCATTCGTGAATATCTGTAATAAAAGTAGGATGTAAAATTTCTGTTTTACCACTCTAGTTATTATTTTCATAACTCATTTATTGACTATGAACAAGAAAGACATATCTGTGAAGTGCTTTGTACAGTTCAACATGTCTTACTCAATGACTCATGTCATTGAGTACCAAGTTCGGTTTATTTATTCACACACTCATCAATAAACATAAGGTGATATTGTTCCTTTTGCAATCTTACCACGAATTCTATATATGCGAATCATGCAACTCCAACATAGTTCAATCACAATTCTGATAGTCAAGATATTGTCTGGTAATTCGAACTCACTCCTTTGGCGAATCAAATACCGCGAGTAACTAGGTCAAGTTCTGTATCACCTTAGGATTAAGGTAATTACGAAAATACTCTTAAGGTGTAACAATTAGATTTATAGGTAGATAAACGACTTTGCTCTAAACTAATTGGTTACTGGTCTATTCAACATATTTCACAACATGTCTAGGTCAACCATCAGAGTCTCCGCTCCCATGCCCTGAGACTGACATCCTTTGATTCAACCTAATAGTCAAAATTTGATTCGACTATCCAGACGATCAGAAGACTGCAAATAATATTCTGAACTATCTCATAAAAGTATGTTAGGAAGACCGCTCGATCTTTACTCTTCTTTTATTGATAATAGTTCTAGGACTTAAGAAAATTACAAACACACTTTAATTAAAGAAAACTTTCATTTATTCAAAAATAATTGTTTACTCATAAATATTTATTACACACTACTTTGTCGACATAAAATAAAAATGGATGTATGGCCAGAGCAGCAACACCTGGCTAGACCTCAAAGAAAAAAGGATGTCGACCACTCATGTTCACAGACGAGATCAAGGGTCTAGCAAGAGAAGGCACGCCTGGCCAAACATCAAGGAAAAATGTTTGTCGAGCACTTATGCTTGTAAACAGGGTCAAGGGCCTAGCCGTAGCAGGCATGCATGGCTAGACATCAAGGAAAGATGTCTGCTAAGCACTCACGCTCACAGACAGGAACAAGGGTCTATCTAGAGCAGGCTCTCTTGGCTAGACATCAAGAAAAGATATATGTCAAAATTCATGCTCATGAATGGGAACAAGGCTCTAGCCGAAGCAGGCATGCCTGGTTATAAAGGAAAGATTTTGGTCAAGCACTCATGCTCATAGACGGGATTAAGGGTCTAGTTAGAGTAGGCACGCTTGGCTACACATCTGGGAAATATGTTTGCCGAGAACTCATGATCTGATATGGGCTCAAGGGTCTAGTCAGAGTAGGCACGCCTCGCTAGACATCAAGGAAAGGTATCTATCGAGCACTCATTCTCGGAGATGGGACCAAGGGTCGAGCTAGAGAAGCCTCTCCTGGCTAGACATCAAGGAAAGATGTATGTCGAGCACTTATGCTCACAAATGGGGTCGAGGGTCTAGGTCATAAAGGAAAAGTCCTCTGGAAAAAAACCAAATGAATTAAACTTGCTTTCTAGATTGCCAGACCAAGAAAAAGCTCAACTATGAAAATGCATGCTCGACTAAATGTCAAAATGTCAACCCCCAAAGTGAGGAAGGTTCTCCTAACCAGACCTCCCAAATGGGAGCATACTCGAAAGCTTCATAAAGGTCATGACAGGTTTGTAAGACCCCTGACCTACAAAAAGGGTAACCCGCTGGACAAGATGAAGTCCACAAAAAAATATCAAGGCCCTTTAAGACCTACTTTAGCTTAGGATCACAAGCTTGGGTCAATAAACGTTAGTGGGGATACAACGCCCAGCATCATAGTTAGAACAACTACGCAACTTAGGATAAAGGTCTCATTCACTAGGTTGAAGCTCGGCCAAGGTAAAAAGTTGGCTTTATCTACTCTAGGTACGTTCATTATAGTTCATGAAACTAAGGAGATAAATAAGAGTAAAGCTTAAAATGAGCCAGTGTTGGAATTATGTCCATAAAGTAGGGTGTAATAACTTTTTATGAGCAAACAATTATTAATTGACATTTATGCATTTACTGAATTTTAAGAATAAAAGTTTCCTTTAATTAAAGTGTGTTTGTAATTTACTTAAATCCTTGAACTATTATCAACGTAAGAAGAGTAAAAATTGAGCGATATTTCAAACAAACTCTTTTGAGATAGTTTAGAATATTATTCGCAGTCTTAGAATCGAGGAACAATCGAGTCCAATTATAACTGTTAGATTGAACTAAAGGATGCCGATCTCGAGACATTGGAGTGGAGACTCTAACAGTTTACCTAGACATGTGATGAAACATGTTGAATAGACCAGTAAAAAATTAGTTTAGAGTAAAACCGTATATCTAGCTATAAATCTAATTGTTACACCTTAAGGATATTTTCATAATTATCTTAATCCTACGATGAATACAAAACTTAACTTTGTTACTTGTAATATTTGTTCGGCAATTGAGTAAGTTCAAATTGTAGGACTATACCTCAGCTGTCAGGACCATGATTCAACTATGTTGGAATTACGTGATTCACAGATATGGAATTCGTGTTAAGATTGCAAAAATAACAATATCACTTTATACTTTATTAATGAGTGTGTGAATAAATAAATCGGGCCTGGTACTCAATAACAAGATTTATTGAATAAGACATGATGATCTGTATGAGACACTTTTCTGATATGTCTTTCTTATTCACAGCCAATAAAGGAGTTAAGGAAATAATAACTAGAGGGGTAAAATAGTAATTTTACATTCTACTACTGTTACTGATATTCACAAAGGGTAATGTCATAAAATATTTTATGGATCATGAAATATAATGTTTATTTGCACCAACAGAAAATGTAGCACGCATGAATTGAGAGTTTATTAGACATCAGATCTATACTAGAGTCGTACGATATCGAGATTAAATAGGTCAGGAATTTATGAAGATAAATTAGTTGGGTATTTGAATCTCGTAGCTTTATTCAGGTCGGTCCATTAAATCTCAAGAGTAACTCATAAGAACATGAATGAGAAACAACGTCAGTTGGACCAAAAACGTGTTTTGGACCAAGGTACACTTCTCGAGCTCTATATGAGATGAGCGTCATCACTAAATTAGAGAAGAGAAAAATTAATATTTAAATTAATTATTTTTTTATTTTCTAATTATTGGATAATTAGTAAATAAAAGAAGTTAATTAATTAATTGATAGAGATCAATTTAATTCATCAATTTTGACTGATGGATTTGCACACAATTTTGGCTCTAGGGGAGATGTAAAGAAAAATCGCACATCACAGTGCAAGGAGAATGTAAATTTTGGTTTTACCATGTAGGGGTGTATAGGTAAATTCTATAATTAATATATAATGGATTACATTAGGGTTGTATCCCTAACCCTAACCACAATGTGTTAAATCATAGCATAATAAGGTTTGTCTGACTCTCTCTCACTAGTTGCCGCCGAAAACTCTAAGAGGAAGAGAAATTTTTTATTTTCTCTTACACAGTTCTTTTGAGATCCCACAATCAACTCCTACCAATATCCTTGAAAGATATACTTATGATTCTAACACGTGGCTGTCGGTGCAAAGATTAATTACTAGCTTTGCGATGATAAAGAACGCGAGATATAAATTGGATCCCGCCAAATCAGAAATTCTCCATTGATTGAAAATGTATAACTATTTCTATCTCTTTTCGATATGTTTTTATAATTATGCATGTTCAATTATTGGTTTTGTGTTTAATTGGATTAAACGTTTGTATGGAACTTTTTCTTTGAAATTCTGCCTATGCCGCTGCCGCATCGCTTCGTGCCGTCAATGGGTTTTGGAAACCCTAGGGGTGACACGAGGGTTTGGGAAACTCTAGGTTTTTGGAAACCCTAGCGCGCCTAAAACCATGTTGGGTCTTAGGCTAGCGTGGACCTACTAAGCCTGTTGAGGTTTTGGACTGAGCAAGTATTGCTTGACCCAAATGTTAGAATATGTCTATAAAGTAGCGTGTAATAACGATTTATTTCTCTGTAGTTATTTCTCAGAAATTTTTATTACTAAATTTTTTATGAATAAATTGAAAGTTTTATTTTAAATTAAAGCGTGTTTATAAATTACTTAAGTTCTCGAACTATTGTCAATGAAAGAAGAGTGAATACAGAAGCGTCTCCAGATAAACTCTTCTGAAGTAGTTCAGAACGATATTCTCAGTTTTAGGATCGACTAGGCAATCAAATTCGATTATGACTGTTAGGTTGAATAGTTGGATATCAATCTTGGGGCATAAGAGTGGAGACTCAATGATTAACCTATACATGTTATGAACACGTTTACTAGCTCTAAATCTAATTTTTACACCTTAAGGGTGTTTTCATAATTATCTTAATCCTGAGGTGAATATGTAACTTGACTTGGTTAGTTGCAATCTTTGATATGTCAAATGAGTGAGTTCAAATTGGCGGGTAATACATCGGCTGCTTGGATTGTAATTTAATTAAGTAGGAGTTGCGTGATTCACAGATATATAAATTCGTGGATTGATGGGTGTATGAATAAATTAACTTGGTCAAGTATTCGATGAAATGAGTCATTGAATAAGACTTGTAAATTGTACGAGACAATTTATTCACTATAATGTTTTTCTCATTAACAGTCAATAAAGGAGTTAAGCAAATAATAAGAGGGATAAAATGGTAATTTTACATTCTTCTTATGTTACTGATATTCACGATGGGTATTATGTGAAAATACTTTGTGGACCGTGAAAATAAATAGAGTTTATTTACACTAACTGAAAATGCAGCGCGCATGAATCCAAAATTGATTCGGCATCGAACCTATAATGGAGTCGTACGATGTCAGAATTAAATAGATAGGCAATCTATGGAGATAAATTTACCGGGTATTTGAATCCTAAGCTTTGTTCATGTTAGTCCATTCGGTCTCAGAAATAGCTCAGAGAACATGAATATAAAATGAACTAAGTTGGACCAAAATGTGTTTTAATGCCAAGGCATATTTCCTACACCTATATGTGATATGTGATGTCACTTAAGTTAGTTAAATGTAATTATTCTATTGAATTTATTTATTTATTATTTTCTAATTACTGGATAATTAGTTAAATAAATTAAATTAATTAATTAATTGATAATGATCAATTATATTTATTAATTAGATTGACGAATTTTGATATAGCTAAAACTCTAGGAGATCACGTAATTTTTGGAAACAATAGATAATTAAGAGAATTTAAAAAAAATTATAATATATGGATATATTTGTAAATACTGAAAATTACTTTTTGATAAATATCTAATAGCAATTTGATTGCAATGAGATAATGAGCATTAGATACAGTTGTTATCAACACACAAAAAGAGAGAAAAAAGTTTTCTCCTCTCATTACTATTGCCGTCAAAATTAATTTGAAGAAGGAAGATTTAATTTTTCTTCTTCAATCATTTTGAGAGCCCACACTCAAATTCCTATGTAAAATTCTTCTGAGATATATTTATGAAATTAACGGGTGGTTGTTGGTGGAATAATTCGAAAATTTTTCGTGGAAGATCAAGTTCATGATTTTGACCTTAAAACTTGAAGAACATGAAGAACGCTCAACGGAGTTCCACCACTTTAGAAATTCTCCGATACAGAGTAAAGGTGAAATTTTTTCCCTTAATCTATTCATTTTAATATCGTATATGAATGATCAAAATAAAATTGGTTTTAAATTATTTATTATGATTAAATAAGTTAAATCGATTTTTTTATATTTCGTCCATGAACCGCTCGTGGTTCAAATCTTATTTTCTTTAATTTTAAAATCAATTAATCCTAGCACCAAATGATTCACAGGGACTTGTGATTTGATTCCAAGCTCAATTTAGTCCCTAAAAATTAAATTTATTTAATTGGTAATTAGAATTTATTTTGTAAACTGTTTATAAAATAAATCAATTGGTGATTGGTTAAGCTAGATGTAGTGACATCTTGAGCAGTGTTAACCAAATGAGAAAAGTCTCAATGTGATAAGAGGTAGCTCGGGCGTTTTCCCTAGATGAGACAAACTATCATCGTTGATCGTAACATCGTAGAAGAAATACATTTTTCTCAGATTTTTAAATATTCAAGTATTTGCATCATGTATCATACTTTCCTGAATGATTAAGTATTTATTTACACCGCTTTATTTATTCTTGTTAGTAATCATGTCATTATTCTTACTCTCAACAATCTTGAATGTAAACAAACTCATTGGTGAAAATAACGTGGACTGGAAATGTAATCTTGATATTGTGCTGACGATAGAAAATTACAAGTTCGTGCTCACCACCCCTTGTCTCCTTGAGCCTGTTGCTCAATCGACTCAAGAGAAAAATGATACCTATGCTTCTTGGCTGCATTCTGATGAGATAGTCAGATGTCACATCTTAGCAAGTTAGCAATGTCTTACAGCAACAACATCAGAAATGGAGACCGCCACTGATATGATGTTGAACATCACCAAAATGTTCTGGGATCAGGGTCGTCAAGCCAAACAAGCTAATGTGTGAAACTTTATGAACTACCAGATGAACCTGAAACTCCTTTTAAAGAACATATGATGTTGATCATTAGTTATCTGAATGAGATGAAGATCATGGGAGTTGAGGTAGATGGTGAGACTAAAGTTGATATGATCCTTGAGACCCTGCCAGACACTTTTGAGAACTTCATACTTAATTATTTGATGAATAAATTGAGGTACTCTCTTTTGGAACTCACGAAGGAGTTGCAAGCTACTATGACCCTATTTCTAAAGGGAAAGAGGAAGAATGATGAGGCAAACTTTACTGAAAGTAAGACTTCCACCTTTGGTGCAAAAAATAAATGCAAGAGAGGTTCAATGAAAGCTAAGAAGGAGAACTCGAAAGCTGGAAAGGCAAGGGCCTTGCGAAAGTGGACAAGTTGAAAAACAAGTGTGATCATTAAGGAGTCGCTGGTCATTAGAAATACAATTGCTCGGATTATCTCAAGGAGCTGAAATCTAAGGTACATTACTTATTATCGAAGCATGTTATGTGGCTGAATCTACTTTTTCATAGATTGTAGACTCTGTAGCCACTAACAATATTTGTTATTCCTAATATGGGTTTAAGAAAAGCAGAAGGTTTAGTGTGGGAGAGTTCAGCTTTCGTTGGAGGAATGGAGCACTAGTATCGGCAATATACAACCACTAACCATATTCGTTGCTCCCTACAGGGGTTCAAGGGAAGCAGAAGGCTTAACGAGAGTGGGTTCAGCTTCTGTTTGGGGAATAGAGCACTAGTATCAGTAGTATTAGTTGGAACGATTAAATTGTTATATGAGAATAATTATTTTGTTTTATTATATCCCAGTTTTTGGGAAAAACCATATTTTAGTAGCTCGTTTAATTGAGCAAGAATTTTTTATGGATTTCATTGATGATATTGATATTTTTAGAAATGAATGTTTAATTACTACTGCACGCATGATAAATAACTTATTCTATGTAAAACCAAAAGTTCCAATTATATCTGACATTGATGTAAATATTGATTTACAAATGGATAGTAAAATGTTGAAGTTTGACTCAATCAATCTAACCTCCTAGTGGCACTTTCGTCTTGCTCACATTAGCCTAGACAAGATTAAAAGACATGCAAAGGATGGCCCATTGCAAACCTTAAGCGTGGGATCATTACCCATATGTGAATCATGCATAGAAGGTAAAATAACCAATAGACCCTTTTCAACGAAGGGTGAAAAAACCATTTAATACCTCGAACTCATACATAGTGATGTATGCAGACCATTGAATATCTAAGCAAGAGGAGGTAATGAATATTTTGTAACCTTCACAGATGATAACTCACGTTTTGAACATGTTTATTTAATGAGCCTCAAGTTTGAAACCTTTGAAAAGTTCAAAGAATACAAGGCTATGGTTGAAAAGCAATTAGAGAAATAAATCATAATACTATGATCCAATCATCGTGGTGGAGAGTACTTGCTAGGAGAGTTCGAAAACTTTCTTGAGGAAGAAAGTATTCTTTCTCAGCTTACACTACTTAGCACTCTAGAATAGAATGATGTGTCAAAAAGAAGGAATCGAACTCTGTTGGATATGGCTAGATCCATGATGAGTTACCCATCCCTCCTAGATTCGTTCTAGGGATATGCCTTGCAAAACAATGACATATATTCTGAACCTTGTTCTGTCAAAGACGATGCCTAATACACCATATGAAAAATGGAGTGAACGAAAGTCATCTGTAAGCCACCTTAGGATATGGGGATGCCCTACAGAAGTACTGAGATTGAAGATGGGTAATGGCCAGTAGATCAGAATTATGCATGTTTGTAAGATATCCTAAGAGGACGAAGGGATACGTTTTTTATAGTTCGACCGAGAGGAAAGTATTTGCGAGCACTAATGCACGTTTTCTTAAAGAGGACTACATAAGAAGTGTGAAGCCGAGAAGCACACATGTGATAGAGGAATTATTGAATGAGAGAACACCAACTCCTCAATCAGGACCTGCTCTTGATTCAATAATGGAAGAACCACAACAAGAGTCAGAGCCTACAGAGCCTGGACATAGTGGGAGGGTTATGAAACAACCTGATAGGTATATGTCTTATGAAGATGCCTTAACCATAATCTCATATAAGAATCATGATAAACCTATTTCTTACTCGCAGGCCATGACGGGTCCTAAAGCAAACCCATGGTAAGACGCCATGAACGTTGATAATATATAATCGATATACTCGAACGGAGTCTAGAAGCTTGTACATCCTCCTGAAAGGGTAAAGCCCGTAGGATATAAATGGATTTATAAGAAAAAGAGAGGTCCGAATGAGAATGTAGAGACATTCAAAGCTAGGCTTGTAGAAAGAGTTACACCTAAAAGGAAGGTATTGACTATTAGGATACCTTTTCGTTGGTGGCTATGCTTAAATCAATCCAAATCCTCCTATCCATTGTTGCTGCCCTCGATTATGAAATCTGGCAGATGGACGTCAAGACTGCTTTTCTGAATGACAATCTTGAAGAGCGCATTTATATGACTCAACCAGACGGGTTCATGGAGAAAGATCAAGAGGGTAAGGTTTGCGAAATGCTGAAGTCCATTTATGGACTTAAGCAAGCGTCCCGTTCGTGGAATATCGGATTTGATAAAACTGTCAAGAACATTGGTATCGAGCAATTAGTAAATGAACCATATGTGTATAAGCTGATACATAGAGAGAATGTGGTTTTTCTGATCTTGTATGTGGATGATATTCTACTCATTGGTAGTGATGTGGGAAAATTGTCTAATGATAAGATTTGACTTGTAAAGCTATTTGATATGAAGGATCTTGGAGAAGCTTCCTTTGTTTTAGGTATTTAGAACTTCGAGATCGAACGAATAAACAGTTGACACTATCTCAAGCATCTTATGTTTATAAGGTGATAGATCGCTTCAATGTGCATGACTCCAAGAAGGGATATCTTCCCTTTAGACACGGAGTCACCCTCTCCAAGGAGCAGTCTCCCAAGACTCCTCAAGAAGTGGAAGACATGAAAAGATTTTCTATGCCTCAGCCGTAGGAAGTCTCATGTATGCAATGCTTTGCACTAGGCCAGCTAGTTGCTACACCGTGGGCATGATGAGTCATTTCCAATAATTGTAGACTCGAGCATTGAAATACTATCAAGCATATCCTCAAGTATCTTAGAAAAATGAGGAATAACATGCTAGTATATTCAGGTACTGACTAGAATATGACAGGTTATACTGTCTCTGATTTCTAAGCCGACAAGAATTCCAAGAGGTCCACATCATGATCGATGTTCATCCTGAATGGTGGAGAAGTGGTATGGAGAAGTATCAAGCAATCTTGCATTGCTGATTCTATCATGGAAGCTGAATATGTGGCGGCTTGTGAAGCTGCAAAGGAGGTTGTCTGGCTTAGAAAGTTCCTAAAAACTATGGAAGTCATTCCAGATGCTGACAAACCCTTGACACTTTATTGTGATAAGAGTGGGGCTGTAGCAAACTCGAAGGAACGGAGAAGCCGTAAAAGATCCAAACACATATAGTGGAAGTACCACCTCATTAGAGAGATTTAGTTCATCGAGGAGATATTCAAGTAACACACATATTGACAGTTAACAACTTGACAGATCCATTCACGAAGACTTTAAGCAGTAAAGTCTTTGTTGGTCATCTAGAGGGCATGATGATACGAGATTGTACATGCCTACTTTAGTCCAAGTGGAAGATTGTTGAAATTATGTCCATAAAATATGGTGTAATAACCTTTTTTTGAGTAAACAATTATTTATTGATATTTATATATTACTGAATTTTATGAATAAATAAAATTTTTCTTTAATTAAAGTATGTTTGTAATTTACTTATGTCCTAGAAGTATTATCAACGTAAGAAGAGTAAAGACCGAGCGATCTTCCAAACAAACACTTATGAGATAGTTCAAAATATTATTCACAGCCTTAAGATCGACTTGATAATCGAGTGTAATTATAACTGTTAGGTTGATCTAAAGGATGCCGGTCTCGGAGTATGGGAGTAGAGACTCTAACGGTTGACCTAGACATGTTATGGGATATGTTGAATAAACCAGTAACTAATTAGCTTAGAACAAAGTCGTTTATCTAACTATAAATCTAATTTTTACACCTTAAAGATATTTTCATAATTACCTTAATCCTGAGATGAATATAAAACTTGACTTAGTTATTTGTGATCTTTGATACGCCAAAGGAGTGAGTTTAAATTTCCGGACAATACCTTGACCATTGGGACCGTGATTTAACTATGTGTGAGTAGCGTGACTCACATATATAGAATTCGTGATCAAATTGTAAAAGCAACAATATCACATTATGTTTTTTTATGAGCCTGTGAATAAATAAATCGGACATGGTATCTGATGACACGAGTCATTGAATAAGACATGATGATTTGTATGAGACACTTCACTGATATGTCTTTCTTATTTACAGTCAATAAAAGAGTTAAGGAAATAGTAACAAGAAGGATAAAATGGTAATTTTATATCTCACTCTTGTTACTGATACTCACGAAGGATAATATCGTAAAATATTATGTGAACCGTGAAATATAAATGTTTATTTGCACCAACGGAAAATGTAATGCGCATGAATTGAGAGTTTATTCGACATCAGACCTATAGTGGAGTCGTAACATGTCATGATTAAATATGTTGAGAATTTATGAAAATAAATTAGTCGGGTATTTGAAGCTCATAGCTTTGTTCATGTGGATTCATTCGTTCTCAGGAGTAGCTCATAAGTACATGAATGAGAAACAACGACACTTGGACCGAAAATATGTTTTGGACCAATGTACACTTTCCAAGCCATATATGAGATGAGTGTCATCACTAAATTAGTGAAGAGAAAAATTAAAGTTTAAATTAACTATTTGTTATTTTCTAATTGTTGGATAATTAGTAAATAAAAAAATTAATTAATTAATTGATAGGGATCAATTTAATTCATCAATTTTGACTGATGAATTTAGACATAATTTTGGCTCTAGGGGAGATGTAAAAAAGTCACACATCCTAGTGCAGGGAGAATGTAAATTTTAGTTTTACGATATACTGTTATATGAGTAAATATCATAATTAATATATAAGGGATTGCATCAATGTTGCATCCCCAACCTTAACCACAGTGTGTTAAATCAGAGCAGAAAAATGTTTGTATGACTCTCCCTCACTAATTAGCACCGAAAACTCTAAGGGGAAGAGAATTTTTTTTTTCTCTTCAACATTTATTTTGAGAGCTCGCACTAAATTCCTACAGATATTCTTGAGAGATATACTTCTGATTCTAACGGGTGGTTGTCGGTGCGAATATCAATTCCTATTTCTGTGAAGAACGAAGAACACGAGATAGAAATTGGATCCCGCCAAATCAGAAATTCTCTATCTATTGAAAATGTATTGTTTCTATCTCTTCTGGATATGTTATATGATTATGCATGTTCATTGATTAGTTTTGTGTTTAATTGGATTAAACGTTTGTATGAATTTTTTTTTTTGAAATTCTACCCATGAACTAGTCATGGTATATTAATTTAATCTGTGGCAAATGATCTCTCCTAGTACGGACATCTCCTATACCGTTATTGAAAATACATCTTTGTTTTCCCTTAGAAACTCTATCAACTTCTTTTTTTTCATTTTCCTCGGGACGGGTGCCAACGTTCGTTATCTTCTGGGTCCCTTCTTCTAGACATATAGCCTCCGTTTCCTCTCCCGCCTCGTACTTCGAGACATCTTGCCCATTTTCCTGTGATTGCTACAAATTCACGGGCCTTTTTCCTTTGGCCTTCTTTATAGTCTTTTTCATTACAGATTCTAAAACGGTCATTTAATAGATGTTTTCACTCACTTTGGTGATGTGTACTTCAACACTTGGTAGAATGGTGAGGGTACAACCTTCATCCTAATGAGCCAGGTCCTCCCTAGGATTACTTTGTATGGGGAAGTCGTTACCAGTACCATGAACTCGGTCATATAGTATATTAATTTAATCTGTGGCAGATGATCTCTCCTGGAATTACGGACATCTCCTATACCGTTATTGAAAATACATCTTTGTTTTCCCTTAGAAACTCTATGAACTTCTTGTTTTCATTTTCCTCGGGACGAGTGCCAACGTTGGTTATCTTCTGGGTCCCTTCTTCTAGACATATAGCCTCCGTTTCCTCTCCCGCCTCGTACTTCGAGCCATCTTGCCCATTTTCCTGTGATTGCTACAAATTCGCGGGCCTTTTTCCTTTGGCCTTCTTTATAGTCTTTTTTATTACGAATTCTAAAACGGTCATTTAATAGATGTTTTCACTCACTTTGGTTATGTGTACTTCAACACTTGGTAGAATGTTGAGGGTACAACCTTCATCCTTATGAGCCAGGTCCTCCCTAGGATTACTTTGTATGGGGAAGTCGTTACCAATACCATGAACTCGGTCATATAGTATATTTATTTAATCTGTGGCAGATGATCTCTCCTGGAATTACGGACATCTCCTATACCGTTATTGAAAATACATCTTTGTTTTCCCTTAGAAACTCTATCAACTTCTTTTTTTCATTTTCCTCGGGACGGGTGCCAACGTTGGTTATCTTCTGTGTCCCTTCTTCTAGACATATAGCCTCCGTTTCCTCTCCCGCCTTGTACTTCGAGCCATCTTGCCCATTTTCCTGTGATTGCTACAAATTCGCAGGCATTTTTCATTTGGCCTTCTTTATAGTCTTTTTCATTACAGATTCTAAAAATAGATGTTTTCACTCACTTTGGTGATGTGTACTTCAACACTTGGTAGAATGTTGAGGGTACAACCTTCATCCTAATGAGCCAGGTCCTCCCTAGGATTACTTTGTATGGGGAAGTCGTTACCAGTACCATGAACTCGGTCATATAGTATATTAATTTAATCTGTGGCAGATGATCTCTCCTGGAATTACGGACATCTCCTATACCGTTATTGAAAATACATCTTTGTTTTCCCTTAGAAACTCTATGAACTTCTTGTTTTCATTTTCCTCGGGACGGGTGCCAACGTTGGTTATCTTCTCGGTCCCTTCTTCTAGACATATAGCCTCCGTTTCCTCTTTCGCCTCGTACTTCGAGCCATCTTGCCCATTTTCCTGTGATTGCTACAAATTCGCGGGCCTTTTTCCTTTTGCCATCTTTATAGTCTTTTTCATTACAGATTCTAAAACGGTCATTTAATAGATGTTTTCACTCACTTTGGTGATGTGTACTTCAACACTTGGTAGAATGTTGAGGGTACAACCTTCATCCTAATGAGCCAGGTCCTCCCTAGGATTACTTTGTAAGGGGAAGTCGTTACCAGTACCATGAGCTCGGTCATATAGTATATTAATTTAATCTGTGGCAGATGATCTCTCCTGGAATTACGGACATCTCCTATACCGTTATTGAAAATACATCTTTGTTTTCCCTTAGAAACTCTATCAACTTCTTTTTTTCATTTTCCTCGGGACGGGTGCCAACGTTGGTTATCTTCTGGGTCCCTTCTTCTAGACATATAGCCTTCGTTTCCTCTTTCGCCTCGTACTTCGAGCCATCTTGCCCATTTTCCTGTGATTGCTACAAATTCGCGGGCATATTTCCTTTGGCCTTCTTTATAGTCTTTTTCATTACAGATTCTAAAACGGTCATTTAATAGATGTTTTCACTCACTTTGGTGATGTGTACTTCAACACTTGGTAGAATGTTGAGGGTACAACCTTCATCCTAATGAGCCAGGTCCTCCCTAGGATTACTTTGTATGGGGAAGTCGTTACCAGTACCATGAACTCGGTCATATAGTTAAACAGATCCATGCTCATCGAGAGAGTCAGAGTTTCCTCTAAGTAATTGATGGCTCCGTTGAACCCGATCAACGTCTACGAAATCCCTTGCAACTTATGATCTCCCATGGATATTTTCTCCATGATCGCTCGGTATAGGATGTTCATTATGCTCCCATCATCCATCAAGACGCTCCTCAACAAGCAGTTGCCAACATGTATTAAAATGACGAGGGCGTCATTGTGGTGTCCGTCATGATCCAAATCAAAGTCGTTGAACACTAGCGGCAAATCCCCGTTGTTGTTTAAGGACTTTTGCTTATGTTGTTCTAACATTGGTCACTTACAGTATATCTTCCTTTCCTTTTTTGTCATCCCCTCTTGTTCGGTTAATATTATAACCATGTAGACGATGAGGAGGGATTGGTTTCCCATATCCCTCATGTCTTATTCTCGACTATTTTTCTCAGTTTCATGTTTCTGTTCATCCTTTTTCACAAATTGCCTAAGGTACCCTTCTTTGATCAGCTGCTCAATATTGTCCTTTAGCTGAAAATAGTGCTGCGTGTAATGCCCGTTGCTCTTATGCTTTATCTTTGTAGCTAGGTTCCTTGGTGAACTGGGCCAGTCTTTTCAGCCAAGGTTTATCTTTAATTATCTCCAATATTTGGTTGACCAGGATGGTCAACCGTGTGTAGACTTTGTCCCTCGGGTGGACTCTGTCAAAATCTCGCTTCCCGTATGTATTCCTTTCTTGTTGGACTTTCCTCACATCCGTTCTTTCTATTTCTTCATGCTTCATTCTTTCAGGTCTTACACTTCTTTCCCGCTTCCAGGATTCTTCTTTTTCCGTTCAACCATTCTCTGCATACTCCTTTTCTCTTCCTCCAGGGTAATATAGGTTTGTGCCCTTTGGAAAAATTCCGCCATAGAAAGGGGCTTCACCTTGAATAGATCCTCGAAAAAGGGTGGCTCTGGCAAATCGATTGTCGCAGTTCTCGACCTTGGCCATCTCATCTTTGAAATGATGAGTGTACTCCCGCAGGGACTCCCTATCCTTGGTAGAAATTTTCATTAGGTTTTTAGAGTCTTCCGTGGTCGTACGGTACGTGAGTATTGTTCTATAAACATGGAGGACATAATAGCGGAGCTCATGATTGAGTGCATCGGCAAGGAGTGATAACACTTCAAAGCCATCTCGTCTATACTGGTGGGGAACATTCTGCACATCAACTTGTCATCGTATTGGTACATCGCCATTTCTTGTCTGAATCATCGGAGATGGTCTATGTGATCAGTCTTTCCTTCGTAACATTTGAATCTGGGAGCAACAATTTTTTTAGGTACGGGCGCTGCTAGGATTTCATGGCTTAATGGCGTATGGATAAGAGATTCAAGGTTAGTTTTTCATGTACTCCTGAGATTCATTATTTCCATCATCTTTTGGCCGAACAGTTCTTCTATCACTTCCTTAGACATGACTCGGGATTATCGAGCCTCTCTCGTAGCTTCCTTCACATGGTTCTCGACTGGGCTTCTTCTTCCCTTAGCATGTTTCTACTCTTCTTGGAGTCTTCTCGCCTTTTGTCTCGATGGTTTCCCCTAGAGTGGGCTTCCTCTTCATCGTTGTTTTCTTCTTCATCCTCATTCACCTGTTGGCTGACTTCTGCTCACATTTTTACAAGTTCTTATTGTAGTGTGTTGATCTAATCTTGCACGTTCTGCCATGCATTATAAATTATTTCAGTGTTCCCCCATTCCATCTCATGCATCTCGTTTATGATTGCCTGCAACATTTCTGTCGGTGGGGTTGGTTGATATACATGCTCATCTTCATTTCTGGTTCTATTATCTCCATTTAGAGTTGTGTTGGATCTGATTATAGGCATGTTTATGGTTTTGCAGGGTGGATCTTTTGAGTTTTTTTCTCAACTCTCAATGAAGGCACCAAAATGTAAATGATTTTTTCCGCTAATAAGGGATTAAGGGGAAAAATATTGATAAGAGTTGATTTATATGAGTAATAATGAGAGAGAGTTTCAGAACAAGAGAATGTGAGTAGTAAATGCTCTGAATTGTATATGCTTGAATTGTATCGAATGTCCTAGTTTTACTTAATACACTAGTCTTATTATATAAGCTTCTTTGTGCTCCATCAATCTCCAACCAATTGAAGCTCCACGTATGGAAGTATGAGTTTTGTTTTCTTTTTTTCTGTTTTTTTCTCTTTTGGAGAAACAGATTAAAGGAAGCAATTTATAGGTTTCTGTAATTTTTCAGGTGAGTCTCCTTTGTTTCTGTGAGCTCAACTTAGAGCGTCTGTACTAGGGCTTGGAACTCAATCGGCTTCGAGCTCCTTCGAGATGAGATGGGCGTTTTCTAGGGCAAGGCTAGGAGCTAAGAGGTGCTAGTCGGTGCTGTCCAATTTTATGGCCTATGTCATTTTCATGCTTAGGCTTGGGTGATCTCAGACATAGTTCTATGGTTTAGGGATGGAGCTTCCTCTGTTCTGTTCTCTGGTTTGGGGATGGTACATCCATCTATCCTTATTCCATATATTTTATGATTTATAATTACTGCTTTCTTAAGTTTTTTCTTAGTTATAATTCTGAGTGACAGAAAAACTAAGTTCTGGATGCGTTTAGTTTGAAAAACCAAATGTATCCATGTATTTTGAAAGAAAACCAAGGTCTTCCTATGCAATAAGCCCAACTATGAAACCCTTCTCTTCGTTTTCCTACAATGAAGCACAATATAGCATCACCATGAAATCATCAGAGTATTCCATTAGAGAAAATTAAAATATCTCATGATACGGTGATTATAGACCATGAAGGGGCAATAATTAAATGATAGTTTGATGTTTTTACTTATTTACTGAATGAAAAACAAATATGAAAAAGCATAGGATGTAATGAAAATAACCCACCGTTATTTTCCGTAGAAGACATCTACTTTACCAATATGCTGATTTTATACTCCTTTTGATTGTTATACTCTTTAAATACCATTCTTTACTTATTTTGGGCGAAAATATTCTACTCATTAGTCTGCTCCCCTTTTCAATTGCAAGCAGTTACAATCTACTTCTCTTTATATATGTCAGAGAAGTTTGCTTTTTCGCAGTATAAGCAGTTCTCAATTCGACAAATATTGTCTGGGAGTTGACGAAACGCAGTTACAGTTATTTGGGAGTTGACGAAACGCAGTTACAGTTATTTTGGACTCGTATCTTGAAATTGTAGATCAGGAGTTCACTTTAAAAATTAACATGGCATAGGTTGTTCCAATTTCAATTGTCAGATAAAAATATATTGTTTTTTTAAAACCTGTTGCCCCCAAATAACTAGTTTTAGTAAAACAATCTAGTCTCAACCTATATTATCATGGTTTGAGGTTAACGTAATAGGAATTCCTTAAGCTAAATCTTACCCAAAGTGTTAAATTAATTAACATTTCCATTTGATCTGTATTAGACTTTCGTTTATCCCAAACAATAAATGAATTAAGCAAGATGTTAAAGTCTCCAGAGCTTATCTTTTGATAGGTCCTTTTGTATGTTCACTGTTATGCCATAAGGGTCACATGCAAGAATATGACACATGTATAAGCATCCTTCATGTGTTATTCTAGTTTTTAATGTAGTTGAGTAATGGTTGATGAGTAAGCAACTTAGATGCATGCTCCTTTTTTGTTGCAATGTTCTGTTATGGTGCCAAGCCAAACTAATTTTTGTTCTGAAGCGTGTTTCCTCGTTGTTCCACAACGTTGCACACTTAGCTTTTGCAAGAGTCTTTAAAGTAGAAACTTTATTTACTGTCATGACATATCATTATATGGATATTACTGACTGTGTATTCAAAGATTAGGATGTTTGAGAATACTTGAACCATGTTGTACCCGGAAGTTGAAAAGTATGAAGGGTTTATATATTCCTTTTTGTTCCTTAAGCTATTATATTGTGTTTAGTTTCAGAATCTATACTTCGTGTGTTGTGTTTGATGTTTAGAGAGGGGACGGTTTTGTATGAATCTACTTTCAAATTTTCAGGTTTTGGCTCTGCTCCCTTCAGCTCAAGGTCTAGAAGTTGCATGGTCCTCTGTAGTCAAAATCAGGCAATCTTTATATCGAGATGGACCTGGTAAAGATCCAAAATCATATAAATTCAAAAGTAAAGTTGCAAATACTAGGCTCTTATTTATTCAAATGGGTGTTTAGTTATTTATTCAAATATTATACAATATTTTGCAAGCTCACACCATAAAATGATGAAAGGAAAGTTCATTTTGTGAGACATGGTTTCTCGGTTAGATTTTTTTGGAAGAGACGTGTCGTTTTCATAATTCGTAGTTTTTTGGTATTTATAAATAAGATTTTAGACGACTTTAAATAGAAACTCGAAAAAGACTTATTGTACTTTTTATGAAACAATGTATAAGAATTCATTTTATTATATTTATTGTTATTTAGAGTTCTCTTTTTGTTTATGAATACATTTAATTTTAGAATAAAAGCGGGATGGTAAAAAAATGCTATTTCTTACAGGTGTATTAAAGTCGATATGAGTGAAATTTAATAGTGGTCTATAACTGCTGTAAAAAGGAGTCTTTTATAGGGGCAAAAACTACTATAAAAAATCAGGTCTTTTATAAGGGTTTCAGAACATTATAAAAAATCTCAGACTTTTTATAGTGCTCGGAGACATATGATTTTCCGGAACGTTATAAAAAATATTTTATGGGGGTTTTTATCCCTATAAAAGGGAATTTCTGTTGTAGTGGGTTTTTCTCTACTGCCTATTAAATACAGTGACAGTTAATAATGTTAAGTTTTCCATGTGTAAGACTCTTATAATCTACGAAGCATGTCACCTAAAAGTTTATTTCAGTATGACAAATTTATACTTTATGTATGCATGACGTTACACTCAATTTCATATATAGCAAGTTTTGGGGTTATATTTTTTGTATCAGAGCACGGTTATAAGTTATACAGACAATAATGTAAGATTTAACTTATAGATCATAAAGCGCACATATGCATTTTCATGAATGAGAATGCCCGGTGATTGACCTCATCATAGGTAATCATTTTATGACGCAATCAACGTCGAAAACACAAATGATTGTATTTGTTGTGTAAGGATTGAAGAAGAAGAGTCGGCTTAGTGTGCATGGCTCTTCTTCGTGGCTGTCTTTTGTGCATGGTCTCTCCCTCTCTTTGCCACCTCATCAAGCCCTCTCTCTCTCGTGCATGGCCAGCTTAGCAAAATATTCTCTCAATGATTGTTGTCGAGTTTGGTTAGGATTGCCTCCTATTGAGAGACATTGTGCTAGCAAATTAGTTACATTTGCTACTAAAAGTAGGTTGCTAATTATGCTTATGGTTTAGCTATATAAGTTGTATTTCTTCCTTTGTCTTAGTAATGAGAATTATTCCTGTCATTTACTATTGTAAAAATACAAAACTCATCTTCTATCTTGGTACTAGAGCACGCTGAGCTTATATGTGTCCGTAGGAGATTCTTCGTAAAACAAGGATCACACAAAAAGCTCCCAACGCCATAACGTCAACATGAACCTTTTTGCTAACACCCTGCGTTCTACCCTATCAATAAAGCTTGACAGTGATAACTATATCCTATCGAAATCTCAGGTGGTTCTTGCAATCATAGGCTATGGCTAATTGATTTCATCATGAACACAGGGACAAGACCTCCTAGACTCCTAGAAGATGGCACCACCAATTAAGATTACCAGCTATGGTTAAGACAGGACCAGCTATTGCTCAGCTAGTTAAGATCAGCAATGAGTGACCGTGTCCTTGGATCTGTTCTACAATTTGAGACCTCTAACAGCCTCTGGTATGGCCTCGAGAGAACATCTTCAAATAGAACTCGAGCAAAGCTTTTATAACAAAAAATCTCCCTACACAAGACAACCAAAGAAGACAAATCAATTACTGATTATTATGATGCCATGAGAAGCATCAGTGACAATCTCCTTCCTGCAAGAGACCCCATTAGTGAGCAGGACCTTGTTCTTCACTCGATCGATTGGGACCAGATTTTGATCCGGTTGTTGTGAATATAACCTCAAGGCTAACAATCTCACTATCGAAGATGTACAATCTATGCTCTTAATTCACGAAGCTAGATTACATAAGGTCATGACTAAAAAGAGATAAGAATGAGAGCAACAACTCATTTAGTTGAAAATAATACTAGAAATAGGAAGTTCAATCCCTCCCACACTCAAAACCAACACTGGAACAAATCTAACTACTCAAATAGAAACTTCCAAACTAGAAACCGTAGGGGTAAATGAGGTGGATTTACAAACAATCGTGTTGTCTGTCAAGTCTGTAACAAACATGGACATATTGCCACAACTTGCTGGTATAAATATGAGAAAAGCTATCTTCAATCTCCTCCTCAAGCACACCAACTATGCTTTTGGACAGCCCTCTCAAGTTGGTGGCTATAATCCAAGTCAGTTTGCTCCCAGATTAGAGAGCAGTAGTGAAGGGCCATGGTTTCCTAACAATTTAGCCACTCATCATGTCACCAATGACATTGGCAAAATGAGCATCAACAATGACTACCAGGGCATAGACACTATTTCAGTGTGTAATGGTAAGAAACTTACTATCTCTCACATTGGTAAAGTACATTGTATACTTGCTTATATCATTTAAAACACAACTCAATCCTTAGAGTTCCAAAGATCAAGATTAGTGTCTTCAAACTCAATAAAGATAATCTCATTGTGGTTGAGTTTTTACCTCTATTTGTCTTGTGAGGGATGTTGTTTCAGGGACCATACTTCTCAAAGGGAAGCTTAAAGATGGTATGTATGAACTATTTCTTCGTGGAAGACAACAGGCTGAAATTGAGGCATGCAACCTGTTTATGCATAATGACACTCTCAAGAATTTTTTCGCTCTCTATTAGTAGGACTAATCCTGTTAAGCCTACTATTTTTCAGTCTAGTAGCTTGTTAGGTAGTGGAAATACACTAAATTGTACTTCTCCTCTTTCAGAAAAGTTGTTTACCAACTCATAGAATGTAACATTTAGTGGAAATAAATACAATTCTCCTTTTGCTACTACTCTTACTACTTCTATTTCTCCAACATTGTGTCCACTACTTTACATGATATTAAGTCCACTATCACGACTCTGTGGCACCAAAAACTTGGTCATCCCTCCTCTAAGGTCACTCATAACATTCTCACCAACTTAAAACTACCCCATAACACTTATTTCATAACTTTTTGTCATGCCTGTCGACGAGGCAAAAACCACAGGCTTCATCACCCTCCCTCCCAATCCATAATATCAAAACCCTTTGACCTTGTTCACATTGACATCTAGGGTTTTGTACCCATTTACTCTTGTGAGTATAGTTATTATATTCATTACATTGATGACCATACATGCTTTACATGGATTTATCCTCTGAAACTTAAATCAGAAGCTTGGTCAATGTTCAAACTTTTTCAGAAACTTGTTGAAACTCAATTTAACAGGAAAAATAAAGGATGTTCAATCCGATTGGTGGTGAGTACTGACCTTTTTATGCTTAATGGAATACGTGAATATGGTTAATATTTTGTAACTTATGTTATTTATTGTTGGAGGTTAGTTTATGAAATATGGAATGATATTGGAAATAGTTAATCTTGTTGGGAATAGTTTCTAGAAATATAAAATGTTAATCTTTTCTCAGTATGTAGTTGCATGAATGATGACATATTGTAAGGGATGTAATGTTATGTATGTTATATTGTGGTTTTTAGTGTGGCCTAGCTAGACCATAACCTAACACACATTTTCTACTAGACCATGGTCTAGTAAGTTTTAAATTTAACATCATATTGGGGGACCATAGTCTAGCAAATATTTTTGGCTAGACTATGGTCTAGCAAGACTGTCAATAGTAAAAAGAAATCAACAATTATATAACTCTTTCATCGATCAAATATGCACCATTTCTTGCAATTTTATCATAGATGACAATAGAATATCGAACCATAAACGAAGAAGGGCATGAGAGAAAAGTATATTGGCTAGTGATTATGACGCCCTGATTCTTGACTGGAGGGGATACCAAAGGTCTCTTCCCTTCCATCCCTTGGAGAGATGGAGAGGGAGGCAAAGTATTTTTTGGTTTTTTCATGTTGTCAAAAAGCTGAACAATGGTTCTATTATAAAGATTAGAAATCAACAAAACAAAAAATAAGTCATCCTAACCCATTGAATCATGACTATATCTATTATTCTAAGACCTTTATTTAGTTCATGTAATTTCATTGAGAGACTATCATTTCAAACTTTCAGAAAGATTAATTTCGAACCATCATTAGTAGTGACGGACGACTCAAGTTCCAACAACGATAATCGGCCTCTAAAAATATAACATATATAATCAAATTTCATTACAACTTAAGTTTCAATTTATTATTAAGAGACAACAGTATAAAATACATTAACAAACATCAACTCAAACTATCTTCTAATGAGTAAGTTCCATGATTCACAATACGCAAGTTTCAAAATAAAATTGATTCCATATTACACAGCTCTAACTCTCTTAAGAAAGAATAATCATCTTGAAACTTAGATTCTCCAATGCCGCCGCCATTAGAGAATCTAATAAATCTAGATCCGCTTGAGTACACTTGGATAAATTCATATCGACGCACAATAACTCCAAAAGCTTCAATGCGTACATGCCATAATCACACATGTATGTATACGATGAAATAAATGTCAAATAGTAGGAAATACTAAATGACAATAGTTTATCACACAAACAATGAAAAGTTTTACTAATTCACAGTTTCTTTACATTAAAAAAGCTTTGATCTAAGTTTACTAACATAATCATTGAAATTTTATAATGACAATCAACTAGACCAGATACTAGCGTCTACAGACTTGCTAGACCAAAGTCTAGTAAGTTGCCTAACAATTGAAAGTCGTGCTAGACCAGGAACTAGCACCTACAGACTTGCTACCATAAACTATCAAGTTACATGTTAATTAAAGATGCGTTAGACTGGGGTCTAGCACCTTTACACTTGCTAGACTATGGTCTAACAAGTGGCATTTTCATTGGGATTAATTAAACCAAACTTCATCCACCCCCCAAACTAACCTAATCCCAAACCCGCCCACACAACTTAGAACTGCCAGACCAAATTCCTAGAAAACACCAAATTTCTCACTCAAGAAATCAAAGAAACAACTTAAAAATAAAATCAATAACATAAAGCACCAAATCCACTAAAATAAATAGCCACGATGAGGGAGTGTTAAAAAATATAGCATCAAATAGCTCACAATTCATCAAAACAATATCTTCTCAAACAAACATTATGAAAATTTTCAACACCATTGAAGATGTAAAAAGAATGTCATTGTAAACTTATGCTTTGCAGATTACCTATTTAGCTTCTCCAAAGGAGATATGGAGTCTGTGAAAATTATCAAAGCTGGATTAGAACTCTTTCAATCTCTCAGGACTCGAGCCAAACTTTAGCAAGAGAAATGTATTATTCTTAGGGATCATGAGCCTTCACAACAAAAATCTTCGAGATAACTAGTATTCAACTAGGAAAGTTGCCTCTAACCTACTTGTTGGTTGATAAGATTGGAAACGTGGATTGTGAGATGTTGGTTGATAAGATTATACAAAGGACAAAATAGTGGGAGAACAAATTCATATCTTATTCAAGCAAGTTACAACTTATCAAGTTCATCTTCACTGTTATCCAATCTTCTTTGCGGTCTTGTTCATCCCACCCAAGCTAGTGATGAAAAATGTCAATTCAGTATTTAGGAACTTCTTATGGAAAAGAAAGTATGATATTTATGCAGAGCTCCTGTAGCATGGGATTAACTGTGTACTAGTCATGAAGAGAGGGACCTTGGTCTTATGGACCTCATAAAACATAACAGGGCTGCTATTAAAAAATAGTTTTAAAAGTGGCTACTAGAATAAGGGACTCTTTATGGATAGCTTGGTGCCAATCTAATTTACTCAAACTGGACACTTTAATTCACAGTGAAACTCACAGTTGATCCTACATAGGCTTGGAGGAAAATTCAAAACTAAAGGACGAGAGTGACTAGCTTTTGCACTGTCCATGTTGGAGATGATTGTTATCCCAAGGGTATTCTTTGTCATAGGGTGGAGCTGCTATGCTACATCATATAGATTGGAATTTGCACATTATTGGGTGTTTTAATTCAAGATTGTCGTGGGATGAATTGGCCTAACCAAGGCATTACACATAGACCAGCACACTATGGATACCATCTAGACATTCCCCTCCCCCTCTCAAACATCACAGGAAGACATTTGGAGGTGGTTGCTTCATCAAATGAGGTATTTTTTATCAAGAGTACTTATGATGTCTTGTCATCTCACAGACAACATGTTGAGTGGCAAAGGCTAGTTTGATTTTCTGGGTCTATCCCCAAGTACTCTTTCATTACATGGTGGCTTGTAATAGAAGCTCCCAACTAGATATAATATAGCAACGTGGGATAAAGGGGTAGGGTAGGCTTATGTCTTCTGTACTCAAGGGCTTGAAAATATTGAACGCTTATTCTACACATGTACAACTATTAGGGGGATGTTTGACAGATTCCAACTTAAGTGTGAATTGGTGTGTGTTGCTCAGGCTTAAGATGATCTTCTAAAATGGTTGCTCAAAAAAGTAGGTTTGAAGAGCTTGGAGACAAGGATTATCAACCTTCTTTTCATTATGTTATTTTATTGTATTTAGGTTGAGAGGATTAGGAGGATATTTCAAGACAAAGTGACTGAATCTTCTTTTATTTTTAATATATTGTTAGGATTATTAGGGAAATATAATGGATTGTTTTAAAATCTCGTGCTAGAGTCATTGATGGTAAACACAATAGGTTGTATGAGAAATGATACTGTTTCACATCTACTTTTAGGTATGGGTAGTTATTTTCTATTGAGTGTGCTGTAAGGCTTGGCTTTTCGTGTTTTCCTGGGGTTCGCCCCTTGTAGATGTGTAATTTTTTGGTTGAAATAATATTGACCTTTAACAAAAAAAACACTACCAAAATTGAATATAACCTTAAATTCATATTCAACAAGCTAAAGTATTCTATGTATCATAATTTAATATTTTTAAGATTGAGTTTTTTCCTTTAATCAAGAAGGAAACCTTCATAATGGACTCTGAAAGCTTCCTCCTCCTCCAAACCCCATTTGAAACTTACTTCAAACTCATGTGCAAAAAGAAATTTCTTACAAAAACTTTATAACCATAATGAACTAGGAAAATTGAGGCTCGACTTATCCAAGTATCCATGGAGATGGAGAACAACTGGTGCTAGATGGAGTGACCGACGCCAGAAAGGAGTGGAAAGTAGATGAAGGAACTAATTATTTGACAGGGAGTGGAGAGTAAGGGAGTGAGATTGGGGAATAGTAAATAGATAAATAAGTATTTTAATCTTTTAAAACAGACAACAATCATTGAAAAGGGAATACGAATTTTCATATTGATTATTTTCTTAGAGGGGTCTTAGGATGAAAATTTCTCAAGAAAGAATGTTCAACTTAAAGAGATGGATTAGGCTCAGTTCCATAATTGTCATCTTCGGAGAAGAAACATATTATCAGTGGGAGACATAATTGCAATGTTGAATAGAAATTTTTCCTTTAGAGTTGGAGGTGATCACCTTATGGTAAGTGTTCTTTTTGTGTGATAAATGTACAAGATAATTACGGTTTGAGTAGTAATTCAAAAAACGGATTTCAAGCAACACAGTGAAGTTGTACTTGTTTATATAAAGGTATGTGTGCTATGTAATGATTTGACAGTCAAGCTTTAGGCGATGTTCTTATAAAGTCTAGAAAGTTTCTTGTGGATTTGAAGTACTCCTCATACCTTAGAAATATGATGTTATATGGGGAATGGGTTGTTTGATGCTAGAATAACACGCTTACATGCCTCAAATTTCCTAAATAAGTATTTGTGTAAAATTTTACATAGTAGATCTAAGGGATATTTATAGAAGAGGAAAACCTTGGCAAAACATGTGTAAGAATTATCGAGAATATTTCCTTATCTTTCGATTGGCTTAACGAAATGTGGTTTTAAATGTGACTTGACTCGAGCTAACATAAAGGAAATGTTTCTGACATGGCGGCTAATGTTTGGAACATAAAGATGAACTAGTCTACTAACCAAAGGCCACGTGTGATATTCTTTAGGTGATAATGATGACGCTGACTGGATGTAGGCGGTGCTAAGATGGAAGGTGATGATTGTGGACATGCTTTGTGGTGGTCCATTCACCTCCCGCCAAGTGAAAGATTCTCTGACATCCCAATCATAGCCAGACCTATCATGGTCTACCCAACTCGACCTTATCCACTCTACTTGGTCTAGACTACTTGACTTGACCTACTCCACTCCTCTTGGTCTAGTCTACTAGACTTGACCTACTCCACCTATCATAGTCTTGTCATCTAACTTGATCTGGTCTACCATTTGATCTGGTCTACTTGACTTGACATGATCCACCTATTCTAGTCTTGTTCATCTGACTAGACGTGGTCCACCTATCCTAGTCTGGCCCATTTGACTTGACCTGGTTCACCCCACTTAGTCTAGTCTACTTGAGGTGGTACTCAAGAGCTAGGGACCTCATGAGTTGAGATTCATGACATGAGACACACATCTGTGACTTTTCAGAAGTTAGCTATTACTAGATTGGATGCCCATGTATTATGTTATAGTGAATTGTTCAAGATGAATGTATAGTTATGTGACCACAGAAAATAAACTTGTTTGAGTAAAATAATTTCATGAGTGATTTCTACCATGACTACTATCAAATTTCTTATCAAGCGTTATGAGGCTTATTTGGCACATGTGATAAATTTGGAAGTGGGTTGAAATAAGCTAGAGAAGATTTTAGTGAAATGTGATTTTCTTGATGTATTTCCAGAGGATCTTCTTCGTTTACCGCACGATATAGAAATGTTGTTCATGATACTGGTCATGTTATTCATGACACTTGTCATAGCATGATATTATATGGTACTAAATGGATTAAATAAATGAAAGTTTAATTGCAATGTCTAAGTTGATATTCGATTGTTCAGCACGAGTGTTTCGTCTTAGGGTGCATATGTGTTATTTGTAAGAAAGAATGATGGCACTATGAGATTGTGTGCGAATTACATATAGCTAATTGGGTCACAATTGTGCAATAATTATCTTTTGTCGCTTATTGATGCTCAATTTGATCAACTTCAAGGTGCTCGAGTTTTTTCTTTCAATTTAGTTTTGCAGTTTGGTTATCATCAACTTGAAGAGTAGAAAATGTCATGTATCTATATATTGCTTTCAAAACTCATTATGGTTATCATAAGTTTTTGTAATGTTATTTGGGTTTGAACAATGATTCAACAACGTTTATGGATTTGTAGAATAAGTTATTTTGCCCTTATCTATATAGATTTATGATTGTGTTATTGAAGGGATATTGATTTATGCAAGAGCAGAGATATTTATAAAGAGCAATTACAAATTATCTTTCAAACATTGAGAGATAAGAAACTTCATGCAAAATTCTAGTGAATGACAATGTTGGTTAGACTAGGTTCTTGGGAAATGACATTTTAGGAGCAGGTGTTTGATCCTCATAAAGTGGAAGTAGTTGTAAACTAGGAATGTCTAACTAAGTTGATTGTGATAAGAAGCTTTTTGGAATTAATAGGTGTTGGTATTTAGTGCCTTAAATTCATTGAAGATTAAGTTTCCTATAAATGAGGATGTTTGTAAAAGATATTATGTGATATTATGTTTTGAATGAGTTTCCTATATTGAATAGGAAAGTTAGGGTTTTGATGAGCCTATAAATTGTTATATTGTTCAAGAATTCAGTGACTCTGTTTTGACAGAGGCTAGAGGTGATTCTACCATAAAGAGAATATTTCGTGATGAGAAGTCTCTTTCGTAAGAGAAATATGATAGTCTTAAAAAGTAAGAGAAAACTCTATTTTAGGAGATGACACCCCATAATATTGAGAGACTAGTCAAAGCATGCTCTTCGTCAGCACTGAAGATGATTTCCAAACTAGTAGGCTGCTTCTAGTCCGATTATGACTTTTGTCTTAAGCTAGTTATGACCTCCAATGTATTATCGTGTATGTTGAATTTAGTTTTTGGTGTAATGAGATTTGGGTTCTATGATTGTGTCAGCATTATATTGAGTATGTAATAATGATGATAATGACATATCCATGAAAGTAGTCAAATGAGTTGAACCATGTTAAAATATCATTTTATTATTTATGATACTACAACAATAGGTTAATCGCTTGATCGAAGAATTATGATTATAGCTACACCACTGACTAAGTTGATCAGAAAGAGAGAAGTTAGAATGTGAATGCAGTTTCTAAAACTTAAAGCTCAATTAATATATGTACTTATTCTTACTTTATCGCTTACGGTAGAAGGTTTGTTCTATGATGCTTCACGTGAAGACATAGGTTGCATTGATGCTTCATGATAAGGTTGTCGCATATGCTTCTCGTTAGTTGTAGAAATATGATATTATCAAACTTAAATTTAAAATTAACAACAACGCATGATGTTTCTCAAGGGTATGAAAAGTATTTTTATTGGATCTGAATCCTCTAATATGAGAGATGTTTGACTATTAAAGATGTTGATGCTACTCATGGAGAACTAATTATTCATATGTCATGCTATAGTTGGTTGTTTGAAAATAAAAGTACAGTTATCGAAGACAATATTTCTACAATTATGATTCCTATGAGTTGTATGGAATTGTTCACAGTTATGAAGCTTATTTAAATATAGAAAATTGGTCAGAATAAGTTAGTGAAGATATTGTAGTATGTGATTGTTCTAAAGTTTCTTGATATTGAGAATAGAGATTTCACATAGTGTTGTATGATTCGAGCAGACTTAGAGATTTTGCAAGATTTATGTGATAAGGGTTATGTTCACTCAGTTGTTTCTCTTATGGTTGCATCAATATTAATCGAGAAAAAGATCAACACTAGCTATTTAAGATATAGATGTTGGCTGTTATGCCCTCAAAATATGTGTATTGATATTTTGATATGAAATTTAATGAGGATTACACTTTTCTGATAATTGTTCTTTTAAATTATTGTTGAATAATTTATATAAGTATCTGAGAATTTCATATTTATTAATGAGACTATGATCTTGTATTAGTACGAGAGAATTAAGATCATAGATAATGAATACAATTATCATCACCATATTAGATTATAGAATCTTTAATGAATGGTTGCTAGTACGATTTATTAAGTATTATGAATGCATGTGATCTAGATCCGATCATTGATGTGAATAGACATCTTAGCGAAAGTACTTTATATTATGAGATTATATATGAGTAGACCGATGTGAATTAATATCTTTATCAACATGCCATTTATCATAAAGATTTAATATGCATCGATTCGATGATCATATGTAGATGAGTCAGAATCTTAAGTGATCAAGAACTCCTATATATGTCTACTAGATCTTTCGATTCACTCGTTAAGATTTGTTTGTAAAATAGACTAGTGAATTTTATTTTATAGATTCACTGATGTGAATTGTTGGAAACCTAATCTTACAAGATTTGGAATCTTAGTTTTTCTAACGGATCGTATATTAGTTTTCTTAAGTGTTAATTATAGAATTGAATGGTTATTGAGTCCAAATTTATAATATGATTATAAGTTAGTCATTCACTAGTGAGTTAATGGTACTTAAGGATCAATAGGTACTTAGAAGGGTAAAATGATAATTTTGACTAATTCTAATTTTTGAACAAATAATTGGAAGACAGAACTACATGAAATGATTATATTAGTGGACTATATGAGAATACTATGTAAATACAATCTATAATCTCTAAGAATGCAATTCCATATTTATAATGGAGTAATAATGGAATTAATACATACGATTATTTAATTAATAATCTGGTTTATTTAAGTTTAGGATTATAGGTCCACGGTCTCTAAGTCACATCTGTATTATGCAAGCTAGGGTGTGAATATTTCAGGTCATGGGAAAAAGACTCACTTGCAAAGAAATTTTTATTCTGAGGCAAGTACATAATTATGAGATAATTATGTGTGATTAATTAATTAAATTATTTATATGTATAAATATAATTTTTGGAAACTATATACATATAAATAATTATAGATTATTTTTCTAATTATCGATAAGTGAGACAAAAATATCTAATTTGTGAAATTAGATAATTAAATTATTATTAGATAATAATTTGGATCAACTAAATCTGTTATATATGAAATAACAGATAATTTAGTTGATAGAGATAATCAAATATGTTAATTTTAAATTAACTAATATCTAGATATATCTGATTAAAATAAATGTTTAATTTATAATAATTGCCACATGTTGAACAATTATTAAGAATCATAGATCACCATGGACTGTTGTAGTGCCACGTGACACTACTGTAGTGTGGCGTGCGACACTGCAGTGCTGTAAGGCACTGTGATGCTTAACGCCAACTGCACTGTGTGGCACTAAAGTTGTGCACCATTCAATGGGTACCACTGCATTGGATAATTTGAAATTAAATATTAATTTTTAGTTTTTATTATCTCTAAATATATGATACGTCATTATCTAAAAAATATACAGACATTATTCTAATGACATAAATTAGTTGAATTAGTTCATTAGTTCTTCAATCAAGAATTGTGTTGAGAACATAATTGGTAGGTTGATTTTTCTCTATGATTAAAAGTTAATCAAATCTCTAAAAGAATAATTATCTAGTTCTTTTAGAGAATCGTCTCAAAAAAGTCATTCTTAGTAAATCTCTAGATCTATTATGTTGAGTACATATAGAGACAAAAAAGTATCTGGTAATATTCTACGTCTCACACAGGTCCTAGTGCGTTGAGGATTGACTTGAAAGATCTTGGTATGGATCTGGGAGGATACTGATCTATAACGGTTTCGTGGGACGAATGATCGATCAGTTTTACAAGGACGCTTGATTTAGACTACAAGTGGTATATAATTCATAACCTTGTATGTTATAGATTTAATATATAAATATATAATGGATCCTGAATGATTGAAAATGAGTTTTCAATAAAAAGTTTTTTTAGTTATTGAGCGTTGTACAAGTTTTGTTTTATTAAAATTTGATTTTTATTAAAAGTTTAATTTTTAAATGGCCACGCGCTACATGTTTCCGCCGTTTACTCACCGCGACGACTAACAAGTGGTATCAGATATGTATGTATTTATATATTAAATGCTGTGTGGTTTTCTTAAATTATTCATATAATATAAGATATGTATGAATAAATGGATGGTTATATTTTTTGAATGTATGGAAAATAACTTATCGTTAATTATAGGTGATTATTGGGTTAAATTTTGTTCTTTTTAAATTTTTCCTTAGATCTTGTAAAGCCGTTTTAGGGTGTAACACTGCAGTGTGGCATGACATACAATGCCGTGAGGCACTGTGATGCTTAATGCCAACTGCAGTGTTGTGTGACACTGTAGTTGTGCACCATTATACAATGGGTACCACTATATTAGATAATTTGAAATTAAATATTAATTTTTGATTTTTGATTGTTCCTAAATATCTTATGCACCATTACATAGAAAATATATAGATATTATTCTAATGGCATCAATTAGTTGAATCAACTAATCAGTTCATCAATCAATAATTGAGTTGATAACACAATTGGTTAGAGTGATTTTTCTCTACGATTAAAAGTTGATCAAATCTCTAAAAGAATCATTATCGTGTTCTTTTAGATAATCGTCTTAGAAAAGTCATTCTCAGTAAATCTCTAGATCTCATGTGTTGAGTACATCTAGAGACAGAAAAGTGTCATGTAATATTCTACGTACCCACACACGTCCTAGCGCGTTGAGGATTGACTTGGAAGATCTTGGTATAGATCTCGGAGTCTACTAATCATTGAAATAATTTCGTGGGATGGATGATCGATAAATTTTGTAAAGACGCTTGATTTAAACAACAACAGTATATGATTCTTAACCTTGTATGTTGTAGATTTAATATATAAATATATAATGGATCTTGACTGATTGAAAACGTGTTTTCAATAAAAAAAAGTTTTGGTTATCGTGTCATTACACAAGTTTTGTTTTATTAAAAATTTAATTTTTATTAAAAGTTTAATGTTTAAATGATTACACGCCAAACGCTTCCACCGCACACGTGCTGCGAGAACCAACAATGGAAACATGCAGCAACTATTCTCAGTTATTTTACATATTACAAGATTGAAACACTAAAGAAAACTCATCTTTAGGGACGAGATTTTAAGCCACCGAAATAACATCGCTAAAGTCCATTTTTAATGACCAACTAATTAATTGGACGCTAAAGACATTCTATTGCGATGACAATTTTGCATGTCGCATCAAATGTCTAAGGTTTTCACAGATGAATTTTTAAATTTGTTTGTAAAAGTCTCATTTTTACTGATAAAATAATAAATTCATTGGTAAAAGGTCCACTTTGACCTATGAATTTATCAATTCCTCAATAAAGTTGTCATCTTTATTGAAAATGAGTTAAATTTGTCAGTAAAAGTGGGCCTTTACTGTGAACTTATGAATTTGTCGTTAGAAGCTGCCTAAACCTTGTTAAAACGACGTTGTTCTAACAAGGTTTTGGCAGCCTCTATTAGCTCAAAATGCCTGAAAAAATTTCTCTCATACTGTCAACTCTCTAACCCCTCGACAGAGCTCTTCCCTCTATAAGCTCCCTCTCCTCCCTCTCACTCTGCGAAAGAACCAATCGCCTTTGAGCCAGAGATTTTTCCGTGTGACTCTGTCAACATGTGTCTCTATCGGTTTGGGTCTGAGTCTCTGCTGCTGTCATGAGCTCCTTGTTGTCATGTTTGCCTCTGTCCATTTATGTAAGAAAACTCCTCGTTGTCCATGTAGAAATTGTCTCAACTCACGGTAATTATCTATAAAAGAAGTCAAAATAATGCATTTGTGCCAATATTAAATGGCATCGAGCTACTAAACCTGAGTGTTTGAAGAGATACAAAGATATCACTATTTATCAAATATGGAGAAGAATAGTACTATATCTGACCTTGGTGGTAGCGTTGTTGGTGGTGGTAGTGATGATGATGAGAAGAGAAAATTTTAGATAACATGTGTGGTTATGGTGGCTGAAAATGAGTGGTTAACGTGTTGGAGCTGGCAATACTGAATGAATAAATCTACATGAAGAGATGTTTATTGTGAAGTTGATAGTGAAGTGTAATTTTTCAATTTTCTCCGCCTTTTTTTAACAGTAAAAATTTATTTTACATTCAAATTTATATCTCTTTCAAAAACTAATAACAAACTTATTCAAATTTATTTTAGCTCCCCGCAAATTATGCATTTTTCTTAAAGAATTTGTTTTTTAAAATTTATTTAAAAAACGCACACACACACCAAAATATCTTTAAATAAAACTTATGTGGTTCCCCTAATTTATGATGTTTATCATAAATGATGGGTCTTCTTAACTCTTTTTATATGCCATGATGCATAAGTTTACCTCTTTTCTCTCTCTTATTTACCTGATTTCACTCTCTGTTTTAGCTTCATTCTATTTTTTAGTCTGGCGGAAAACATGGAAATGGGATATTCCATTTTTATCTATAAGCTCATTTTGATATAAACACTTGGTGACTAGTATGGTAATATGAACTTGGATTTTACTTTATCTTATTAATGTTGTTTTTGTTGTTAAGATCACTTTGGTATTTCAATTCAGTAAGCTTAAAGTTAATTTTGATTAGTGATTGGCCATCTCTATTGGAATACAAGTTAGATTAAGGTCTAAAAGGAATTAGTTTAGTGGAATAGACTTAATTGATGCTTGAGTGTTTGAATAAAAAATACATGAATATGTAATCGTGTAGATCTAAATACTTTGTGAGTTACATAAACATATGAACTTTCTTGGCAACCCTTTTGGTAGAACTTAATGAACTCTGACTAAGCTTAGACATAATATAGTTAAGCCTGGAATTTTTAATTTCAAAAATGACAATTTATTGTGCTTAAGATCTAAGGTAGTGCCACAGAGATGCTATAGCAACTGAAGCGATTGATTTAGATAAAGTGATTGATAAGGGAATCATCCATACTAGCCTTCTCTCTCATTGAATATCTCAATAATATCAAGTAGTTTCATATTCTGCAATTGTCATTTCACTTCACTCTTTTAGTCTTATTAATTTCAATTTAATTTCAATCATATCAAACAATTATTTGTGTTACTACATGGCTTGCAAATTAACTCTACTTTGGTCACATATATTGTATATTCACTTAGTCCCTATGGAGATCGACTCGTATTTACTACTTATTACTTGTTAAACGATATGTGCACTTGTGTAGACATATATCAAAAGACAACAAGTTTTTGTGATCCTGTTACTGGGAAAAAACTCCAAAAAGACCCTCTATTTATAGGCCAAGAAAATAGATCCATTGGGAATGTTACAGCAAGGAATGGACGATTGTTGTCCATGATCGATCAACCGCCAATTCGTTAGATATTAAAGAATATAGTAGTAGAGAGAATATGACAAGGATCGGATGACCACTGGTGATGGGAGGACGACCGCTCGTGGCAGAATGACTCCAATTTTCTTGTGATTCTGAAATCCATAAAACAAATTTTGTAGGATTTTATGGGACCCAATAAAAACTCTTTAACCTTTTTCCATCACTTGCTTTATTTTTCTCCAATCTTTTACCACGAACGCTTTTGGCACTCTATCCCAATATGCTTCAAATATCTTAGGATCATTTTTCAAACCAAGGTCGCGACCTTATGAATAGTTGATAGAAATCTCAATATACTCCATATTCATACTTCATGTGTAGATCAATATTTTACAATTCCCTACAGCTTGATTATAGATGTTAGTACATATAAATTATTTTGTTATCATCATAATAGTCTATATGAGACCTAGAGTCAACACTCTAATGTGCATCATTGTGATTTGATTCAACTCTACTATTTGTGCTCTGATTCAAATCTACTTATTTGTGTTTCAGATTATACTAGAAGGTAATATTGTCTCCTGATACACTAAATAGGTGATTTTTTTAATCGCCTAAAATTTTCTTTGGTATTTGTAGGATTGATATGACACTCTTTTATTAAGAGAAATTATCAAAATGAAATATTTTTAAACGTAAAAAATAAATTGCTTGAATAAAAGACAATCCCTACAAATAACCAATATAGCAAAAATATAATTATCACACAATTAAATTAAAGTAACTCGAGTAGCAATTGAAGGGTCAAGTATGCAACTCATTTTACTACGTGGTAAGAATGAAATAAATAATATGTGGAAGCTTAAATGAGTGAAAATAAATAAATAAAATAGTAACGATGCGGAATATACAAGTACAGAATAATAAATGTGGAAGTAATTAAATGCGGAAGGTAAAGTGCACGTAAATAAAAGAGTTGAGAAGAGAGAGATTCGACACTTGATATTTTTACGTGGTTCGGGTATATTTATCTCTACGTCCATGCTCCAAGGATTCCCCCGCGAAAATTTTCCCCTTGCGATCTTCTTAAGGTGAATACCAAAACTTTACAAACCCTATTGGTTTATGTTGCCAACCATACATTGATCATACAGCTAGGTCAATATTTTGATCTTTTACAAAATAACTCTCTAAAAAAGAGTAGATATTTCAATTTTCACTCACAGTACTTTCTAGACTCTCTCTAGAGTATTTTTCAAATTCAGCTCAATACACTAGCTTCTTAAAAGTATAAAACTCTACCGCACTTCGTCGGAGAGGAGTGGAGAGAGGTCGAGAGGTGTGTTGAAGTTAGAAATATCGTGTGGGCATTTATTAAATTGAAATCACTATAGAAACCAGTCAGACCAGTTTGGACACTAGATGGATCGATCCCTAATTTAATGAAATATTCCTTAAAAATAAAACTCATATACACCGATAGGGGAACCTGGTTAAACCAGTTTTCAATTAAGGATTTTATTCCTTAATTGTACAAACCGGTGCACCGTTAAGGATCCTACCGGTGGATGCCGAATTGGAAGTGAACTGGGCCTTGACATTTTTATAAGTCTATCTGGTTCGTTCGGCTACGTTCTGGTTCATGGGTGGTTTAGTCTGGTTCTAAATTCCTTGTGCTCTTCATAATGCGTCGCATGTGTATCGCAATGTACAGTTTCGGTTGCCCTTTATTCTTTTTTATAAACACTTAAGATTAAGTGTTCTCAACCTTATTTTCACTTTATTTAGAGCCTACATACTTAATTAAAATATTAATCCACATATTAGTTATGATCATCAAAATTATCACCTTGACTAGAGTCAACAATTCTGAGTATTGTTAGATTCTCAACTTCAACTTTGTGTTTCCAACGGAGACACTAAAGAGGTAATGTTTGTTTAATAATCTAAATTTCTTTTTTGATTCTGAGTATTGTTGGAATTTGTTCTTACACTATGGAAAATTTTTCATTTTGTTCATTTTAGTTAGATTAAGTTTCTACATAAATGAGTTCTTTATATCAGGTTAATGCATTGATAAACTCGGATGAGACTAAATGAGGTTAGGTTTAGAGTACTAATGGATGATTAGCGTAAGAACAAAGAGTGGCAATTAATATTATGTAGATGAGTTTGCTTAAAACATGGTATTCGTGAAAAAAAGTACTGGGGAATAGAGGATGTGAAGTGAGAACCAAAAGGGGTTGACAAGGGGCTTCCATGCTTGTTTTGGAGTAAACTTCAATAAAAAGATAAAAATTTAGTGCGTTAAGGAGTACGAAACTGAACTCAACCATCTGGTGGCCTCACCATAAGACATGGAATTTCTCAATCCAACAAATTAGTAAGTGATGTTGTCATGAAACAAATAAGAAGATTGTACATTGTTGGTGTCTGGCTCAGCCAAGTATTTGACTAGATGGGACCGAGCAGGCCGTTACAAAAATGTGGTGTTCACAAGGAAGAAATGTATAATAAAATGAACACCATAATTCAATGATAATCAAAACTAATTCAGAAGCAGCTATAGTATATTTTGCTGTGAAGTTGGAGCTGGATCTCGAATTGTATTACAAATATTCCCTAAATGATAATAATCATCTAGCCAATTTGTTCTAGGCAGACAACATGCCAATTTTACTAGAAAACGCGACGCTCGCGCGACGAAGGCGTGGCTTTTTTAAAAATATATATTAAAAATGAATCTTTTTCGATAAAAGAAAATAAGCATGACGCAACGGTTTTTAAAATAAAAACTTTTATTAAAAAACTCTTTTCAATCAGGATCCATTATATATTGATATATTAAATCAAATACATACATATATAGGAATCATATACCTCTTGTAGTCTATATCAAACGTCCTTGCAAACCAACGATCCTCGTTCCCACGAACAACGAATTTCGGGATCCACACCAAGATCTTCTAAGCCAATCCTTAAACACACTAGGACGTGTGTCAATACACTCATTTTTAGGGCATTACCTCCAACAATCTCTCACTTGCCTGAAAGAAAATGTAGCACCTCTCTCAAACCCATGTTACGCACATGACCCTCAAATGACTTCGCAGGAAATGTCTTAGCAAAAGGATCAGCCAGGTTCTCATCTGACGTTATCTTCATAACAGTCACATCCCTTCTTTGCCCGATCTATTTTACAAGATGATATTTCCCTCTCTATGTTCTTGCCCTTCTTGTGACTCCTCGGTTCTTTAGAATTAGTTACCGGCCCACTATTGTCACAGTATAGGATTAGTGACTTATCTATATCTAGAACTACTTCCAGATCACTATAGAATTTTATGAGCCATACCGCTTCTTTTGTAGCTTCACAAACCGCTATATATTCATCTTCCATAGTGGAAACTGCAATGCTGGATTGTTTGATACTTCTCTAGACTACAGCTCCTCCAACTAGGGTAAATATTGATCCAGACGTCGACTTTCGACTATCTCTGTCTCATTGAAAATCAGAATCAGTATCTCTAGTGGTGTTCAGGTCTCCACTTAAATAAATAGTTATATAGTTTCTCGTTCTTCTAAGATACTTGAGAATGTGTTTTACTTCAATTCAATGTTCCAAACCTGAATTCGATTGATAACGACTGACAACACTCACTACATAACAACTAGTCTCGCACATAACATGGCATACATGAGACCACCAGCAACTGAAGCATAATGAACCTTTCTCATATCCTTTTCTTCTGGAGGTGCCTTAGGACATTGCTCATTGGAGAGGACATTCCTTGTCAGGTCGGTAGTTGACATTTCTTGAAATTCTCTATAGAGAATCTCTCCAGTACCTTATCATTATAAGATGTCTGAGAAAGTGCCAAGAGCTTGGTCTTTCTATCCCTTAATATTTGGATGTCTAGAGCATAGCTCGCCTCTCCTAAATATTTCATTTGAAATTTCTTAGCCAACCACTTCTTACTTTTGACAGAGTTTTTACATAATTCCCAATGAGTAGAATATTGCCAACATAAAGAACTAAGAAAATCACTATCTTGTCTTGGATGTATTTATAAACACAAGCTTTTTCAACATTTTTCTCGAAG
This sequence comes from Datisca glomerata, assembly GCA_003255025.1. Taxonomy (NCBI): domain Eukaryota; kingdom Viridiplantae; phylum Streptophyta; class Magnoliopsida; order Cucurbitales; family Datiscaceae; genus Datisca; species Datisca glomerata. The sequence continues at coordinate 195,762 of QANY01009735.1, forward strand.
TCATATGATTTAATAATCTCATTAAAGGTAAGATTTTAAGATCTAGATGCTTGCTTTAATCCATAAATAGATTGAAGCAGTTTGCATACTTTCTGATCTTACCCCCTTTTCACGAACCCTTTTGGTTGCATCATATAGACACTTTCTTCAAGAGAGCCATTCAGAAAAGTTATCTTGACATCCATTTGTCATATTTCATAGTCCAAACTAGCGACAATGGACAAAAGGATGCGAATGGATTTTAGCATGGAAATAGGGGAGAATGTCTCTTCATAATTAGCTACTAGTTGTGCCTTGAAAGTCTCTACTTTCTCATATTCACCTCTTTTCTTTTTAAAGATCCATTTACATCCAATGACCCTAACATCTTCAGTTGGAATTTCCTGGTTCATGGCATCTTACCATTTCTCGTTTTCAGGATCATCCATAACTTCTTCATAATATAATGGATGGTCCTTATTAGTGTCAGAAACTAGGACATGTGCCTTTAGTTTGTAGTGAATATGTTGTCTTACAACCCTCTCACTACGACATTGCACTGGGGTTTCCTTAATAGGAACTGTGGTTTTCTTAACAGGAACTGTGGTTTGTATTTTATCAGTTGATAATGAAGGTGGTCTGATCTCATCTGACGTTAATTCCTCGAGAACTACTTTACTTTAAGGTTTGTAGTTTTTCATATAGCCGTGTTCAAAGAAGGTAGCATTTGTCCATACAAACACTATTTTATCATTGTGACTATAAAAGTATCCACCTCTAGTGTTGGGTCTAAGAACATGAGATGGACACCCCCAAATACCGGAATGACACAAACTGAGTTTGGAGCCATTCCAAAACTCTAAAGGTGTCTTGCTTATAGACTTAGAATGCACTACATTCAAAATTTATGTTACTGTGTGTAATGCATATCCCAAAAAATGTAAGTTGTAATGATGAGTAGCTTAACATCCCAAAGGTTCAGTTTCTCCTTTCTGAAACACCATTTTATTGTGGCGTTTTAGGTGCTGTAAGTTGGGATATGATTTTATACTACAGCAAGTAATCCTTGAATTCTAAATCTAAGTATTCACTAGCTCGATCTAATCGAAGGGTTTTCAAGGATTTACCTAATTGCTTTTCAGCTTCAGCTTTTAAGTCCTTAAACTTTCTAAAAGTTTTAGACTTTCTATGTAGTAGGTAAGTATGACCATATCTTGAGTAATCTCCAATAAAAGTAACGAAATACTCATACCCACCTCTAGCATGTACATTGATCGGTCCACAAACATCACTATGCACTAGCTCAAGTGGTTCCTTGGCTTTTTGGCCCTTTCCTGTGAAAGGTCTCTTGGTCATTTTACCCTGAGACAAGATTCACAAACATGAAGAGTTCTAACTTTTAGTTCTCTCAAAACACCATGCTTTGCTAACCTGTTTAACCTATCTAGATTAATATGTCCCAACCTATGATGCCAAAGATATGTGTTATCATCATCATGAGAAACTCTTTGCCGTTTGTTGATTTTAGATTTTTCTACTTTAAATAATTCAAAATTATTTAACACGCGTTCAGTAGGTTTAAGCATATACAATTCGTTCGATACTTTTACATGAAATATATTGAATCCATTCTTAGAAATAATAAACTCATTACTAATTAAAGAAACTTCAAAAAATTGTTCTTGTAGTAAAGAACGAGAAATCAAATTTCTCAAACATCTAAGAATATAATAAACATATTTCAAAACTAAATAATTATTTCCAAAATTAAGGCGGACTATCCCCAATGCTTTTGCTGACATGAGCGCACCACTCCCAACACTCATAATGACCTCACCATCAGCTAGTTCCATTGAGGAGTCAAACATCTGCAAATAAGAATATAAATGGGTAGTGGCTCCTGAATCCAATATACAAGACGACAAATCATATTCCACTAAACAAGCTTCAAGTACAAGTAAATCATATTTACCTTTCTTTTCAGCTCGGAGAGATACTTGTTACAGTTTCTCCTCCACTGACCTTCAACCCCCAATGAAAATATTTTTCTTTGGGCTTATTATCGTTCTTGTTCTTCTTAGCTTTTGGCGATGTCTTGGCTTTCTTCCATTTCTTCTTCTTACCTTTGCTCTTACCATTGATCTTCTTCCTCTTGTTACTTTTAACAACAGTGGAAGAAGCCTTTTTCTCGGTAACATTTGCCTCACCCTCTTTGGTCATACTCTTATTGAGTGACTCAAAAGTTGTTCATTCAACAATTGGGTCATGTTGAATTGCAGCTTGCTTATAACATAATTTGTAGTGAATGGAGAATAAGCAGGTGTGAGCGAATCAAGTACGACACTGACTTGAGTTCGTTAATCAATGGTCATCCCATGTACGTCTGACTCATGCATTATGTTGATCATGTTCAAAACATGTCCACGCACAGAAGGGTCGTTCTTGATCTTAATTCCCATGTAGCTTCTAGTAGCCTCATGATGACTTTGATCAGACTACTACCCAAACATCATCTGTAGAAATTCCATAATCTCATAGGCAGTCTCCATGCTCTCATACTTGGTTCTCAGAACATCATTCATGCTCACAAGCATGTAGCACTTCGCTTTGTTGTTGGATTGAATCCAAGCATCAAACTTGTCCCTAACATTCTTAGGGCGTTAGCAGCGGTCTCCTCAAGACATTCCTCAGTAACAACAAATTTGTGATTCTCACAAATTAGCATCATGTTTAAATTTAATTTTCATCTCATGAAATTATCACCATTTAGTTTCTCAAGTGTAAGTAAAGCAGTAATAGGGTTGCCTATGGTAGACATAATAATAAATGAAAAATAAAACATACATAATTCAATATTATTGGAATAAATATCCAGAATTTGGAAAGTAAACATAATGCATGAATTTATCATTTACTAATCAACGATAAGACAATATCATCCTTATTAATTAAAACTTAAAATATATCATATTTTCTTTTTTAAGATTATCATATCGCTTATTCTGTCAAGTCACCATTATCCACATAAAAACATAATTGTGACTTTGTGAGTGTAACCCATTATTTCAGATACCATGACTTGATTTCGAATAAGCCGCCTAAGAGTCGGTCAAAACTGAGCTACATCACTTAGTCATATCTTTTTAAGAAGTCCAACCTTGGTATTGATACAGTTCGAAACTTTCCTTATGAGAATGAAAACAAAGTCATCTCGAAGCCCTCACTGTACCTCACAGTGCAATGGAGACCATATGTTATATAGACATGTCAACCTTCTCTCACTCACTATTTTAGGATAATATGTTTCTATTTTAACTAATCAATTTCTTCCAAATGAATTACTAGTTAAAATAATTAACCCATGAATGTGAAATTAACAGTTAATCTAATCAAATTGGTCTAAGTTTATTTAACATTCTAAAGAGCATAAGTCATAATTAGGTGAACTTAGATTAACTACTTAATTACATTCATCAAACTTTAATAAAGTTGGTTATCCTAAAGGTTACTATAGCCTTTAGAGTGGTATGATTATCAAGTTTTAACTAATTAAAACCTAATAGTTTACATGCAATTGATTTACCAAAACAATTCATATAAACATATTAGAAAATCCTAATAAATCATGTTTTTACTTATCAGATGCATTATTAAATAAAACTGTGTGGGGTTTCATGTATGGCATGTGATAGACTAAAGCATAGTCATGTTATCAATCATATCAATAAATATTTGTTTAATAATTAAATAAAATAATAATGGACCGCGTGACTATTGGGCATTTCTAAATTAAAACCATTGAAATAAAGAAACAAAATTACAAAGAGGACTTCAAAAATACATATTTCTAAAATATCTCATTCTCCACCTGATGTCCATCTTCATAATCTTCAAGTTTCGAACAAAATATTTTTTACTTAAGAGAAACTATTTATCTTAATTAAAATTTATTTCTTAATTATCTCTTAAAATTATTGAATTTGTCTTAGTCAATAAACAATTTATTAACTTGTTCAAACTTGAGTCAAACCCAATCAATTAATTAATCTTTAATTTTCATAAAATAAAAAATTAAGAATTAATTTCAAAATTACATTAATTTCAAAATTGAAAAGACAATAGAGAGAGTTGGGGTTATCATCAAACTCAACGGATTATCAATAAACTAGATTATTAATTAAACTCTTTAATTCAATAATCTTATTCATTAATTCAATTATTACTCCACTATAGATATAAATTACACTCTTAGAGATTATAGAATGTGTTTACAGAGTATTCTCGTGTAGTCCATTGATATAATCATTTCACATAATTCTGTCCTCCAATTATTGGTTCGTAAATTAGAGCTGGTCAAAATTATCATTTTACCATTCTAATTATCTCTTGATCCATAAGTACCATTAATTCACTAGCGAATGACTAATTTGTAATCAAATTATAAATTTGAGCTCAATAACCATTCAGTTTCAGATTCAACACTTAAGGGAATCAATATACAATCCGTCAGGAAAGCTTAGATTCCAAATCTTGTAAGATCATGTTCCCAGCCATCCACGTTTCTGAATCTCCAAAACAAAAGTCACTAGCCTATTTTACAAACAAGCCTTAACAAGTGAATCAAAAGATCCAGTAGATACGTATAGGAGTTCATGACTAACCAAGATTCAGACTGATCTACATATGATAATCAGATTGATGTGTATTAAATCTTTATGATAAACGGTAAGTTAAAAAAATATTAATTCACACCAGTCAAGTCAGATATAATCTTATTATATAAAGTATCTTTACTAAGATATCTATCAACATCAATGATTCGGATCTAGATCACATGCATTCATAATACTTTGTGAACCATACTAGCAACAATTCATTAAAGATTTCATACTTTAATATGTTGCTGACAATTTTATTCATTATCTATGATCTTAATCATCTCATACTAACACACGATCATAGTCTCATTAATGAATATGAAATTTTTAGATATTTATATAAATTATTCAACAATAATTTAAAAGAATAATTATAAGAAAAATGTATGTCCGTTAAATTTTATATTAAAAATTTCAATACACATACTTTCAGGGCATTACCCCCAACAAATTTAACTATCAATGTTTCGGGGAGTGGTTGCATTCGATATGATATACAAGATAAATGCATTATAAGAAGTCGGTCATTATTTTCAGAGGTGTCAACAATCACTACAATATGATTTTGTATTTGGTTGTACGCTATTTTCTGATGAAATTGTTGCAACCTATACATGTGTATTGGAAAATTTTAGAGGCCATGAAAAACAAGATGCCTTAGTCGGTCCTTGCAAAAATCAATAAAGCAATGCATAAAGCAATAAAGAAGGTACTCCCTAATAGTAATCATCAGACTTTATGCATGGCATTTTGAATGAAATACCCAAGCAAATATACATAACCTGAACTTTGTTGTAGCCTTCAAGACAGTCCTGTTAGATGTCATGCATAAGAAAGAATTTGATAAGGAACTCGATCGATTGCTTCACTCATTCAGCCTTGCTGAAAACGAATGTGATACATTAATATATGCCGAGTGGGATCGATGGACAGGAGCCTTTCAACTCGATAAATTATTTGCCAAAATGAGAACACATTGGTCTAAAATTTTGAATACATAACTCCACATATTCGTCCAACTTTACTAAAATTAATTGAATTTGTACTACAATTCGATTGATCATTGGCACATATTTGACACATCAAAAGCTTGTCTGATTTTGAGTTAACAATTGAGATGCCAATGTTGCTGACTCACTTGCATTCATTAGAGAGGCATGCATCATATGTCTACATGTGGAAGATGCTCAAGGTTGTGCGTTACGAGATTAGGGATGAGGCCACACTAATAGTATATGGCAAGACGAATGATGGCAAAAATAAAAAATGTTAGTTGGTAGCGTTTGGAGAACCAAATGATCCGTATGTAGTGATGTAATTAAAGACTTGCTACACTAATGGGCAACTGCAAAAGGTTTGGGTCCATGGGGATATCTTGTTCACTATAGGAGAAAACGCTACGATCGGAGTTAAAAAAATGCTATCGTAGCATTTTGATAGCGTTTCCTAGAACGCAATATTAGCCAATGGTATTAAAAGTCGGAACTTATGATAGCGTTTTTTAAATGCTATGGTAACCTTAAAATAGGATTTTTTAAACACTGTGGTAACCCTGCCATACATTTTTTAAACGCTATGGTATCTCTAAGTGCTACGTTTTCAAATGCCTTGATAAGTTTCTTATAGCATTTTTATCTCTTTGATAGCGTTTTTTGAAAGCTTAAAAGACATTTGATAGCATTCTTTTCATGCTATAAAATGTTGTGTTATGTGTTGTTACATTTTCCATAGCGTTTTATTAATGCTATGAAATACCTTTGATAATCTTTTTGGTTACTTATTCTTGCAATTGTACAAATATAAAAATAATTAACTTCCTGACAATATCACAAAATAACAAAACCACATCATTTTACTTAATTACTCAAAATTATTACATACTATTCTACTAGAAATCATATCTAAAAATGATAATTACATATTGATTTTTTCATTGAGCAAGCAAAAGTAATATATCCTAAGGAAAAAATCAAAACTAGTACAAGTTCACATCTAAATAAATCTTACAACCACATCACTTAAGTTACGTAGATCTAGGACCATTGGCCATATAAGGAGGGGAAAGTGGTAGTCTTCCAAGTAGTGAAGCTTCATGAACCGTTATATCGTTGGCTTTAGGAGCACCTTGTGACTTGCTTGCTTCTGTTGGGATTCTTTTGATTATCCGACTTCTGCAAGAAATAAGACCGTTGGACCTCCGCAAGAAATAAATTCATCATTAGGCAGAAGTATGAATAACTCAACCATCATTTGGACAACGAAACAAAGAAAGAAAATCACTATATTGGTTTATCCGGTCCAACTGATATTATAAAGGATTGACTAAATTATTGCATTTGTCAGTGTGATATTTTTATGTCATAACTATCTTGTACAAAGATGTCTAAATGCTTTGGATTAACCCCTCCCCCGATAACGCACATAAATATAACTATTTCTAGCCCCTAATACATAAAAAAGTTTTGATTGACATATGTTATGGCAGTATTTTCCGTTCTTCTTTTTCCCAAGTACATATTTAAGTCCAAGTTATTATTCCGCATAGAAAAAAGGCACTACTTGTTCTCAGCAATAGCCAAAATAAAATAAATTATAATAATATACTTTGCATTCCACATGTACAAGAAAGGAAGAGCACGAGGATAGGGTAAATAGAAGTCTATGTACAAGACTAACCTTTTGATTGATCTTCACAATTGATGAATCTGTCTCCTTCGAAACAAAAAGACCAATTTTTAATGGCAAAAACCATGCAAAAAATCTTCTGATCTAGAAATATCATCAGTATCCAATTCAAAAAATATCATGAGATTATTAGGAATAATTTCAAGAACAAGGCATATTGACGACTAGAGAAGCCTTCTCCACATTGTTAGTTTTTACTACCAAGAAGTCATTATTGATTAGGTATTATGCCAATCATTGTGTTGTGAAAGTTTTTCTCAAGGCCTACAAAAAAGTATTAGAACTACAATATTATCTTTAGGAACCTATGACAATAGAAAAAGTGAAAAGCTTAAACGAAATAAAATGATTGATACTAGATCTTTCTTTTAAGTTAGAATTTTGTAAAGAATCCGATTAAATTCATTGCCCCTCAGTGTATTGAATACACAATTTATATTTATACTAGTGAAGTGAAGCCATTCCCCACATTACCAATGTTCAAGTATCAGAGACCATCCCCAACTTTCCCCACATTCTGTTTTCATTTTGCTTGAACCCAGCTCCCATCAATGGATTTTAGGCTACCATTTAACCCATCATCAACAAAATCACCAACCCTTTTCACTTTAAGCTCTCTAGGCTCACATGGGTAATGACCAGAAAAGCAAGCATGACAATAGTTAGGAGAATCACTACCCAACAACTTCTGCAAGCTATCAAATGGAAGTAGTTCAGTGCAAGCCAAACATATGTAAATCTAACATTTCAATCCACATTTCTAGCATCCCCCCACATTTCTAACATGCCCCCAACATTTCAATCATGTAAACAAATTATGTCAACCCACATTTCTAGCTCTCACAATACTAATCATTATAGAAGAAAAGTTTAACATTTATTCAAAATATAGCAAGAATACAAATGCCACTGACTATATTATATGGCATTATTTTTCATTACATCAACAACATTACGCCACACATTTCAACTCCTACCTAATAAATTAATAGGACATGTTAAAGTGGTTTAGAGGGCTTCATCTTTTTACGTTTAATTGGAGATTATTGAACTTTCTTCACCAAGATCTAATAGAAACAACCTTCCAAACAGATCAGCAGGTCAATCACATAAAGGATTAAAAAGCATGCATATGCTTTTGCCCACATATCTATTTGATATCGTTACAATTTTAGTTATAATTGACAACTTTCTTGCACTCATACACATTAAATAATTAAGGCCCCTATCAAATACTTCATATTTGTATACTCTGCAATACAATAATTTTCATAATAAAAAAAGTAGAAAATCTATCAACGGATGGATAGGAAAAGTTCAACTAACACTAACCAATAATCATCCTATGCTCTTCATGAAAGGAACCAAATCATGGTCATTGGGTCATGAAATTCGTAAATTGCCATATTATTTGACATCAATATCTTCTTCTATTATCTAATCCCAAAGAACTTCAGACTCAATTAAGTGCTCAAAATCATTTCTTACCACAAACTAATCAATGGGGATCTTATTTGCATCCTTTTCTTAGTATTATATTGAGAAAAAAAACCCTCAAATGGTTGTACAAAAGGAATTACAAAAAATCAAGAGGAGACCAGATGTTAAAAGTATTGGCCTCAAAAAGAGGATCTTAAGAATTCATCCATTATTGATCTATTACAATGAAATATTGGTTCAAAGATTGTATGTGCCCTACATCTCTAAGAATAAGCATGAAACATCAGACGATCTTCTATCATTAATTATGCTAAACTCATACCTAGAAGAAGAAAATCACAACAAGGGTTAGGTACGATTTTATAATCTTGCAATTATATAATCTCAACATAAGAGAAAAAAATATCAATTGAAACCAGGTCAAACAACCAAAAGCAGGAGAGGCAACCTCCTCAACAACTACCATAAACATTTAGCACTGAAACAATACTTCATAAACACATGAAAACAAAAACTAGCTCTCACTTTTTAAGTATGTACTCACCACTTTGTTTCTATTCTCTGCATCATTATGTTCATTTGTAAAAATACAGCTAGTATTAACAAATCTTGGGGTTTAGAGTACCCAAAGATCAAGGCAACTTAGAGGAGAAGAAAAACACAATGAATACAAAGTCTCACTCAACTACCATTCTATCAACAATGGACTACTCTTTTATTAATTATTTATGGAGTACACTAGTAAGATCGCTGAAGAAAGTAAAAACAGATCAAACAAACTTCCATGCTTCTAACAAGAAAGCCTTACAGTTATAGAGCTCATCATTGATTGAAACACAATCATACTCATGTTAAAGTAAAACCAACCTCCATTCACAGTAGTTAATGGTAAATGTTCAAGTTTTAAGCAAAACCTTTAGCTAAGATAAGTCCTTCACTGTCTTTCTCTTTAGATTACCTCATGTAATTTCTTCCTTTTCCCTATAGATTAAATAGGGAAACGTAGCAGCATGAAAAATAAACTGAAAATTATTTCGACATACCACCAAAATTCCATGAATCGACAGGATATCACCAAGGATAAAATTCTCTAAAGACTATAACTACAAAGCATCACGCTAAAGATTCACCTTCCTCGGTATACCAAGAAACCTATGGTCATGACTAAAAAAAGAACAAAAAGATACATAAATAATAAGGTAAATTTTTCGGTTTAAGAATAATTCCAGTATAATGATAGCAGCTTCTTACCTTTCAAGTATTGTGCAAAGACTTCTGTGAACAACTTTGGCCCGATCTAGATTGTTCTTGATTGAGAATAGAGGCACTTCGTTGCCGAGAGAACATAGGTGCTTTAGAGACAGAGTGAGGTTCGATAAGCCCTAAGATCGGTGAGAGAAAGAGAGGTTGAAGGTGAGAGAAAGAGGGTTGGGAAGAGAACAAAGGCGCTTGAAAGAGAAAGTAAGGTTCGATGAGCCCTAAGATCAATGAGAAAGAGGGTTGAAGCTCAGAGAATTAGCTTGAAAGAGGGAGAGTTCTTATGAGCATTTTTTTAGGCGGGTTGGGTAAACTTTACACCCCCCTCCTCCCGCCCAAGTGAATTAACTCGTGCCCTAGCCATTACTTTCCTTAGCGTTTTGACACAAAACACGATCCTAGTGTGATATAGAAGCACATGTTTGTTGTAGTGGTTGTCTGTTCATAATGTTGAAAGCAAAACCCTTGCATGAGATTCCAGGCACATGCATATTGCAGCGATAGAGAAATGCAAAAAGTCTTATGCTGACAAGATTGTCAACCTCTTTGAATCAGGATACAGATAAAACAATATAGCTTAGGTACGATTCGATCCAAACAGCATGCAATAGAATTTCTCATTTTACATCAAAGACAAGTGAATGATCAAAACATGCAAAGATGGAGATGTCAATGTTGTGTGGCATACAAAAAATGTGGATTGAGAAGGTTAAGAATGAACAAGTTGAAGTACATTGAGATGGTTCAAGGAGTCAAAGAGTACATATACAAGATCCAGTATATGTAAGGATGAAGGGCCGCCCTAGTGCCGATCGATGTGATCACTGTGAGAATACAAGACATACAAAAGGACATGTCCAGAATTATCAAGCAGTACTCATGGCACAAACCCAAATGTTAATGCTACTGAATACCAACACCATGATGATCCACTCTCGACCTACATCATGATGTTCTACCCTCGATCAAGATACAAGGTGCGCACACACCCCCGTTAGACATACAACTTGCACCCATATCCCCATTCAATGAACCGAGCACCAACCACGTTCAACGTGCAAAGTGCTTACCCATTCCTTTTTAACATGCAAGATGCATACCCACACTCGTTGAACGCACAAGATGCCTATCCACCCCCGTTCAACGTAGAAGGTGAACATATATACAATATCACCATAATGGATGTCCCATAATGGATGTCCCATAATGGATGTCCCATACTGGTATAACTTTTCTTTTTCGACTCAATGAATTTATATTTTCTTGAAATATAATTAGACATTATATATTGTATTGCCTCTTCCCAAAAATACAGGACTTATAAATTAAACTGTCAAAAAAATATCTCCAATATTAAGAGAATATGATCACACATTGCTATTGTATCTCACGCTCCCCAAATAGATGTACACTGCAAGCCCCCAATATATAGTACAAAAACCATTCAATATACAAGTGCATTAATGTAGATACCGTATTTTATCCGGCCTAATACATGA
>QANY01009750.1:0-251006 GCA_003255025.1 Datisca glomerata
CTTTGCATTAAAATAAAAAAAATGGATAGCATTTGATTTTAACCATTTTACAATGGGTGTTGTGGGGTGCTAATACCTTCCCCACACACAAACGACTCCCGAACCAACTTTGAGTTTTCGTAGACCAAAAAATTTTAATCTTAAAATTGGGTGACCAATCACACCCTAAAATGATTGGTGGCGACTCTAAATTTCTTTTTCCTAAAACAAAAATAAATTTTTTTAATCGCCGCTCCGCGTCGCACGCACTTTGCGACAAGTAGGAATTCAAAAGTTCCCACCACCTGTCCAGTCCCCACAGACTTGGAATGCCTCACCATTCCACCACTTGTCACCCTTTGGCAAGTCCAAGATTAACGAACAATCAACCAAACCACTCATTAGAACAGTAAAATATGTTCTATTCTTCTCCCTAATGGAGTAGAGCAGTTGAGATTCATTCAAACCAAAGTCTAAACCACTGTTCAGAGACTCAAAAAATTAAAGAATCCCATAAGTATTTGGAGTGAATTGGCCAGGATGAACATCGTGATAATGGAAGAACTCCAGAAATAAAAGAGAAACACAGAATCTAAAATTTAATGCTATATACATGGTTCTGAAATTAAGTTCTCCTAGATTGATGAGTGGGCTAACGAGCTCTCCATTGAAGTAGGAGCAAATAACTCCATCGGGGGAAGCCCTGCAAAACTATGAAAGAGCTCCTCTTTGTTTTTAATCCTAGGAATAGAGAGTGAGAAGGTTGACGCCATTGAGGAACTAAGGGCTTTACTCCGCCATTGAGGATTATAATTGGAAATGGTGCATATTGTGGTTGTTTTGGTCCTTCTGTAAGCCTTGCACCTCTATTTAGTAATGCCTGAGTTGCAGCATCAAGGTCTGACCCAAATTGAGCCTGATCTTTGGCAACTAAGGGCTTTACTCCGCTATTCGTAGTGGAGTAAGAGCTTAGGAGTAGTAGGGTAAATACATGCCTTAAGGCAACTCGTGACCCAAGGTAGGCGCATTAGAGTAAATTAGTGTTTGTTTTGGCATTTGTAGCAGAAGAATAGGAAGAATTCTGGGGAAATTGGCTTTTCTTAACATCTCTCTCTTCCGGCCTATTAAGTAAAGTAAGTATGTTCGAGATTGAAACTGGACCTGAGAGAGACTAGACTTCTAGTAAGAGTAGGTGTGCCTTCAATTTCACTAGTTGATTGAAGAACCTTATTTTTAGTGTCAACAAAGTGCATGCGTTGTTGGTTAATAAGCGTGCAAGAAAAGGAAGAAGACAAGAACCCTCATATATATATTATCGTGAACATGAAGGGGTGGACTGTATTTAAAAAGCAATAACTGTAAAAAAGATGAACTGGCACACAACAATGGTCAGTATAGGAAATTAGAAAGGACGAATACATGGAGCTTAATTAGAGGAAGATAAAGAAGCATAAGTTGAACAAATCAACACACCTCATTGCTTAAGAAAGGAAATGATGGTGTGTGATAACATGAAACGACGCATAGATAGAAAGCAATAATTACAAAAATGGTGTCATCATCTACTAAGAAGCTACGAATCGGTTATTTAGTGTTTTATGTCAACGACTCACAACCATCGAGTAAAACAAGGGCATTTGTATAGAATTTCGGAGTTGTCAAAAAGTAGTTAGCAACTGACAAACAGAAAGACCACACCTGGAAACAAAAGATAAATGTAAAGATGATGTGGAAGTCAAAGTAATCAACAAAAAGCTAAAACCGGTCAAATGGTTATCAAAATGCTACAATTTTGTTAACAAATAGGATAAAATAGTTTACATCTGAATCTTATCATTTTAAAATGACTATGAAGAGAAAGCCTATAAATACAATCTCTTGTATCAAAGAAAAGGTAGTCAATACAAACTATTTACTTGAAAATTGAATCTCTCTCATTACTTCACATTCATTAGCTTACATCATTTTCTCTTTAATTCATTCTTACATTCTAGTTAAGTAGAGGAGATCAATCCTTTATAGAAAAGAAAAAAGAAAAAAGAATAAAGAATAATCTTTTAGTCTCAATATAAAAAAGTAAAAATAAATGAGTACCATGGGTACCCATGTTTTAGTGGATATTGTCCACACATGTTCATGTAATTTAACATGATTATAGGTAGTAAAAATTTACAGAAAATGACATAAAGTCACATTTCTAGCGTGAATTGCAAAAATGGTTGGAAATTTTTTTTGTAAAAATGACCGAGGTAGGTAGCTTAGTTATGAAAATTATCAGGAGTAAATAAATAAATTACGTTTACGCTTGTGTAATGTGATAGCAAAATTATTTACTTCAACCTATTTTCTAGATAAAATTCGGACATTTTTGTAATTCACCTGTATTTTTTGACTATTTTTTTAGTTCTCTAAAAAATTTAATATGAATATTTATGGGGTAAACACATATCTAACTCAAACCCACCGTTGAGAGCCCTATTTACAATAGACCCACCAAGCTTTCTAAAGGCAACCCTAATTGTATTTTACATTGCGGTGTTGTCACTTCATAACATATCACTAAATATAGTAGATAAAGAATTATTTAACTAATTTATACACCTTCTGCTACTTCAATTCCAAATCTCGTTCTACTGACCAACTATAATAATTTTCATATTTGATGATGCAAATAAATTTGTTATACTTATCAAATATAATAATTTTCATACTTGATACCTCAAATAAAATTATCAAATTTTTAACTAAGTACTTGATACTAAGTACTTAGGTTGCTATGATCACATAAATAGATTCTGAGAAAGGGGTACTACGAACTTACTTAAAAGTGTGTGTGGACTTTTATTGAGAATCTATGTATCCTCAGTATCTAACAACCCCGTCATCCAACCTACAAGTATATTGACTCATATAATTTCAGATATAGTAGCTCAAAATTCTCTCGAGATTAAGAGTACTCATAAATACGAATAACAAAAGTTATCATTTTCTTAAGATAATGCTTTTATTGAAAATCAAATTCATTAGTCTTTTCCATACATTCCAAATGCAGTAACACATTAACTAGGTACTTCACCAAGTAACTAATGTAAATCACTCTACATGATAGTGTTAATGCACTACAGTTAGTAAAGTGCAAGCTCTAACTAGGTTGTGAAAAATAAACATTTTTCAAGTCATAAAGAGCTCTTAGTTAAATATATTGTTCATATGAGCTCAACTCCATATGACTTAAAAATCAAGTACTATGGTGCTTGTAAACATTTTCTAAAAATGTATTGCACATAATATAAACATAAACTATATATTATTAATTAGTATTAAATGTCTCGACTAAAACAATAGAATTTCAGTGCTTTAAGAGCACAATTCTAACAGTCTCTCACTAGTTTTAAAGCACGTCTGCAACCAGCTTAACCCTCATCTTCTCTAACTATGGCCCAATCACATCTATGGATAAAGTCTCCATAAACGGTTTTGCTAGGTGTTTTGCTAAAGCTATCTTAAAGACACTATATGTATGTACATATATATGTATGCATGTATATGTATGTATCGATATGTATATATATATATGTATGTATGTAAGCATATATATGTATATGTATGTATCGATATGTATATATATGTATGTGTGTAAGCTTATATATATGTATATGTATGTATATAAGCATACGTATGTATATGTATGTATATGTATATGTATAGATGCATATATATGTACATATATGTACGTATGTATGCATTCTATATGTACATGTATGCATGTATATGTGTATGTCATAAACTGGAAAATCTCAACTTCTATCCTAACACTAAGATTTACTCATTTACATAAGTGAGATCTGGAATTGAGGTAATTAACAATTTAACATTAAACAAAGAGTTATAAAAATCATTGAAAAAGTACCAGACATCAAAAATCATCTCCATAGAAAGGAAAAATCTGTACAATATCTAATACAAGTTTTCTTTCCAATCTATCTAATACAAGTTGAGGTAAGCCAAACCTGGTAATCTCAGATTGATCAAAACCGGATTTCCCAGTTCTCACTGAAATCTTAGACACAGATTTCTTCTTAAAGAAGAGAGGGAAAAAAACAATCTTATAGCAATAAAAACAAAACAAGAAAATAAAAAGAAGGAAATGGTGAAACAGTATATATATGATTATTCATATTATTATCATTATTGATTCATGATCGTTAAATTTTTATTTACCATCTCTTCCAGCTTCGGCTCCTTGATAATGAATCTGTGCTCAGCCCACCAACAACCCATGTTTCCTTTACTATTTCCGACGAAATTCTGTAGCAATCAGAGTCATAATTCACCATCACCATATTACTATTTTCTTCGTCCATTAACATCTTCAAGCTCTTGCTTTTCTTCACTTCTTTATCTCTATCTTCTCCCTCTTCTTCATCGATTTCTTCCTTTTCTTCATCATCTTCTTCTTCTTCCTTCCTGTATTCAAGCCAGCTTTTTGCGGGGGCAGACCTACAACGCATAAGCAATAGAGCATTTGGTGGGGGAGCTATTGGTGCTTCTATAACAGAGTGATCATCTGAAAAGCCTCTGTTTTCTTCACATAATTTATCAATTTTCTGATTCTCCTCTAAAACCATAAACCATTTTGTAAAAACAGCTCTCGAAGATTCGTTTTCATCGATTTCTTCAACACCCATTTGTTTCCTATCCTCAAATTCTTCTTCTTCTTCTTCATCTTCGTCATCAGTGGTTATGTCGGTTTCAGGGAAAGC
Source organism: Datisca glomerata (assembly GCA_003255025.1). Taxonomy (NCBI): domain Eukaryota; kingdom Viridiplantae; phylum Streptophyta; class Magnoliopsida; order Cucurbitales; family Datiscaceae; genus Datisca; species Datisca glomerata. The sequence continues at coordinate 4,743 of QANY01009750.1, forward strand.
TCTGAAACACCTGAAATCAAATCGGATGCTTCTTAAACAAGTGAGAAATTGCATTATTTCTTTCTTGAATCCGAATGATTCGACCCAATTGATGTTGGGTTTCTTTTTGTTCTTTCTGTCGTTGTGAATTCTCTCGATTTCTTCCATTACTGATTGCCAGTTCTTGCAGGGGCCGGTTTTGTGTCTGACTTTGATCTGTCCAGCGCAGGTTACTTTGGGGGAGCTGGGTTCGGAGATTTCATGGCCCATTGATTTAGTTTTGGCCCACAAAAGGGGACTGGCAGTGGGATGGCCACCGCCGCCTCTGGTGGTGAATTTCTTCACCAACTTGTGGTGGTGATGTTGGCGGCGATTGGTGGAATCAGAAGCTCTAGCTGGGCTGCACATGGGTTTTGGCATTAAGCTAAGACGGGCACGAGAAGGAAAACATACCAATAGATCAGCTGAAGTTGTTGTTGCAGGTTTGGCTTCTCTTCCTTTCATGGTCAAAATTTTCTTCTTTTTTATTTTCCTAATCTGGGTCACTTCGTTTATTCCACTTTTGCCTGTAAAAGGAGTTCTTCTTGCCTTTTCTCCCTAAGATCTTGTGCCAATTCAACTGTTTGGTTTTTGAGCTTTAGGTGTGTTTGGGATGTGAGTCTTAAAAGAGTGGAAGAGTTGAGGAAGAAAGTGAGCGACAGATAGCTTTGAAGCCTTTCATATGCTTTTTAGGAAAGTGATTGGTGGAAGTTTAAGGCCGGAGGGAATTATGTTTTATTGATATTCTGATCTGATCTGAACGATCCAACCAAATTATTAGAGTGTATAATATTTTATAAAATTTTATATATAAAAATGATCATTGTATTTTTTTATATACAAGAATGACATTTTTAAAGTTTTAAATATGATTGAGTTCTTTTAGAAATAATAAAATTTGGTATTTCATATATTATATAGTATTAGTTAGTGGAGTATATTTACCATTACTATTTTTCAGTGGCCTTTTTTATCTATGATTTCTATAATAGGGTTTATTTTACTTTTTATGTTAGGTCCGATTTGAATCGTCTAGATATAATTGATAGCCAGACGAGCCAACTTTCTCTACTTTAACAGAAGATGATCCAAATCATGCATTGTAGACCTTAAGTTCCATTTGGATACTCTACTATTTGATAGAATTAGAAAATTAATTTTATTTTTAACAGTCAAATATATAACAGTTTCTCATAAGTTAAATATTTCAACAATTTTTTAAGTAAATCTAGTCCATTAAAACAAAACAAATGACTCAAACTTGAAAAAAAAGCTTCTAATGTTAAAAAGTGGAGAGTATCTCAAACCCTTCAATTTTGGGTATTTGTTTTTTATTCTCTTTTTATTACTTGCTTGTTGTCTTTACAATCTGTTTGTTTAATTTGGTAACACTCCTTTTTGCCTGGCTTTGGAATCGGGGTCACAAGAAGGATGGTTTCTTAGCCTTTACTTTTGGCCAAACATGCCATTAAAAAATTAAAAAAAATAAAAGAAAATTGGAGAGGAAAGATGAGTGGGAAAGTTAAAAGCCCACGAGCCTTGTTTCATAATCCAATCATACTCTCTCTTGTGAGCCCATAGCCAGATATTCCTATCTATCTATCTTCCCTTTATCTACCAACTGTTCATCTTATGGTTCCCACAATAGCTTTCGTTTCATTTCTTGCTATTCAATATACTTTTGTCACATTAATTTTCTTTTTTTTGGGTCATCAGAATGTTGAATTTGCGTCGCTTAAATCTTGAATCATATACATGAAAAATCTCATTATGATCAATTGAATTAACAATCCTGAACAACGTTTTATTTAGATGAAATGAGGGTTTTTTGTTGGAAAATATTTTAAGATGACAACTAACTAGGGAGAAAAGGAATGATGAAGGAGAAAAAAATATGAAATAAAGTGAGAAAGCAATCATGGAGGGAGGGAAATGCACTTGAGAGCATGGGAGAGAAGGAGAGAAGGCCCCCTTACAACCACTACTACATCTTTGGCTTTGGGTTATAGGACAGAATTTCTTCGCTTTTTCTTTTGGGGACCTTTTGGCCAAGTGTCATATCTATTCACACCATCTTTCTTTTACATTTTTAGAGAGAGAAAGATAGAGAGAAAGTAAGAGATTGGTTGGAGGGTACATGAACCAAACTTTCTGCCAATCTTTTAATGTATAGTTTTGAAATATGAAATTGAACCAATATGCTCTTCTTTTACACTTTAATTATAAGCTCTATCAGTTTTGTTAAATTTTCCGTAATCTCAAAATTTTACATGATAGCGTAGCATGAGATTTCGAGTGCAAATACTCTCATTAACATTTATTCTCCTTATTTATGTTTAATTGTTCATGTACTAGCGAGGAAAAGTATTAACTTACGCTTTGCGCATGAATTAGTGGTAGTTTAACAATCTCTTAATAAGAAAATACATAAATGGTATGATGTCAGATCATTGAGCTAACAAATTTGACATTTTTTGAGAACTAAGAAACGATAATGTCTGAAGTTCATAGTTAAGAATAATTTTTATCAAAGAAAGTTGATTGATGATGCTTTAAATCTCATTCAAATGCTCTAAGAATAAAGCGCCATCTTTGTGTTATAAGTTCACAAGCTTTTATATTAGAAAAGCTAGTGCAATTATTTGTCATTGCATCGGCAAATAAGGGGACTCCCACATCACTAGCTATCCTGCTGAGCCCTTCTCCTTTCCAGAGTTCAAGTGGAACCTCCCAAAGCTTAACACAAATGAGGATTGTCTGCAGGGCATCTTGGACAACTACATGTTTTCATGCCAGGCTTTTAACATGATAAGCCTGCCTAAACTGTGTCAATCGGTTAGAATCGAAGTTTCAGTTTCCTTCATACTTTAGTATAGTAGTACGAGAGTTATTGTACTATTAAGATTGAGCAACTGTACAACAAAATATCATTTACCTTGACTTTAGTATCGAGTAGTAATTAAATAGCTAAGTTGACAAAAATGTGAACAACTCACTCTTCTTTATAGTCGTAAAGGGCCTCTCAGAAAAGTAAGGAAGGAGGAATTCAAAAGTCCGACCACCATACTCATAGACTTTCGTTGAATTCTCCCTTCCCTTATAGGTGAAGGCTTAGCTTCGCTATCGCTCATGACTTAATATAATATGGAATATGTTCAATCATAAGTGAAAAAAATAGACTAAACAAAAATGTCATCTAGTACTCCTCGTACTATTGATTAAGGTGACAGCTAATATGATTTAAGACATTATTCAGTTACATAGCGAAAATGTTACAATATTCTAGGAAGAGAGGAAGGTTATAAATTCTATACTGAAAATTTTAATTTGGATTAGACGTGAAAACACATATGCACTTTGGATATATTTTGCCTTCACACATCAGACACAATTTATTTCACAATTTTGTTCCTTGCGCTTTTAAATTTTTTTAATAAAGTCGCCTCTTGTACAGAAACTGTTAAATTTATCATTTTTATACATATCAAACTAAAAATTTATTTGTTTTCTTTCAAAGTTATTTAACACAAAATCATTCAAGAATTTTTGAATTAATGAATTTATATGAAAAATTGAGAACTTATTAGTTATATTTCAGACATAACCGAAACTTTATTTTACTGAAATGCTTCATCAAGTTAAGCACATGAAGAGCTCATTAGAATATAGTAAATTTGTTGAATAGCGAACTATGTAATGAGGGTGTGCCGATGAAATACATTAAATTTAACGATTTTTTTTATAAGAGTGGCCTAATTACAATTTTTTAAAATGCATGAACTAAATTCGTTAAAAAAAATTATGTATGAACTATATGAATTGTGATCACAAACTACCCAAAATGCCGGGAATGTTTTCACATTTTACCATTTTAATTGTATGGCAAGCTAATTCGGAATAGGATCGATAGAAGCTTTTATGATAGCGTTTTTTTACAAGTTTTTATGATGCTTTTTACTTGTAACCATAGCATGTACCAACCATTCATAAATTCAACAAAAACCCAAGTATATAAAACTAGATTTTTTTTTATAATCATTTTATACTGATCGGGATTTAGACTAAATACTTTCTCAATAATTTATATATGATTTAACGAGTTATTTTAATAAATGATAAAACATCAATCTGTCAATGATTTTACACGTACTTAATAATTTAAAACATGATATATAACTTGATCGATCGGTCGGTCTAGAATTACGTATCTTTTGTAGAGTTGTCCTTACATTCAAACATTTTAAAGAGAGTAAGGCTGCCTCTAGTTACCGTAAATTTATATGAAAGACATCTTATATCTTAGAGTTTATATAGAATAACCTACTGACTGCTCTAGTATGTCTTTCTGGGTCAGGGTTTATAAACCAAGTTTTTAATTCTTGTTGTCAATACTTTATTTAAATTGACAGTTATGTGAATTATTAGACGTGCCTAGTCACATCCGAAATTAGTTGATACATGTTGTATATCAGATTAAAAAGTCTAATACATTTAAAAAATGAAAAAAAAAATAAACATAAGCTGTAAGAACAATTTATATGATTTATGCTTTGTGTTTGTGTGGGGGTAGAGATGCCAGAGTATTGATGATTGATATAAGAAGATATACATGGAATTGAAGCACATGAAGGTGGACTAGGAAGGGACCCAAAAATACAAGAATGGATAATAACAAAGTCAAAATGATGTTTATATTTCTCTTAGAGCTTTTCTAAAAGGCTAAAATTTAGCATGTGATATTGTACTTGTTAACGAAAGGGAAGCCAAAGCCTAAAGATTAGGCAGAATATCATTGAATAAATGTATGCTTCAGTAGATGTAGGGAGTGTCTAAACCTACTTTACAATTTGTATTGTGGTGAAAAGTTTAAAGAAATTTAGAAAAAAAATGTGAGATTCAAACAATCTACCAAAAACACTTGAAAAACAATCATAGTCAGAATCCAAGCGTCTAAACCTACTTTATTTTATATTTAAAGTAAATGTTTGTATTTTAATTATATGAACAAATTTAAAAATGATATTATTGTATTAAAAGATGAAAATCTCTACGATAATTATATGATTAAGAATTGTTTGTTTTGAAATCAAATCGAACCGAAAATTTGAGGCTAGCAACTATTTTACAACATTGATGGTGTCAAAGAAGGATCTCCAACGGTCAAAGTTAGTGATCATTCTAGATAATAATAATAGAGTCCAAAGCTACAGTGCCTCTGACCTCTTGCGTGTGATAATATGCTTAAGGTCTCTTAGTGCTTCTTCGAGATATGTGGCCCTTGATGTTACTTAACATTAATGCATGGATATATTTACTCTTTATTACTTTGCATTTTATATTCTATATATAATATAACACCACGTTTATATCATCAACTCATAATAGTGATGAGTATTATAATATTACATAATATTTTTACAAAACAATAATATAATTAGTTAAAGAGTATGTTTCTCCTATTTGATGCTAAGTTTCTCTAGTTTTTGGCATTCAAATAAATATAATTTTGTATTATCCAATCCATTGAATTATATAGTTGTTTGCTTATATATTGGAGGCAAAAGAATCATATCCTAAATGGCGGAAAGATGGTGGTGGCCAACCCTTTCATAATACAACCCACTTTAACTTCATCATTTGATCAATCATTTTCCCTCTTATCATACACATATATCTATGAATTTATAAGATTTTTGAATCATATAATTATGTAGTGAGCTTGATTATGATATGGTTATAGGGCCTTATAGTAGCTGCAACTCAGAATGACAATCCTTAGTTAAGGGCGGATCTAAAATTTTGTAGCGGCACAAAGTATATAAATTGTTTTATAAATTATTTTGATAATTGGTAGCCCTAATTTTTAATATTATCCCAGTATGGTTGGAGTCAGCTTCCATATTAATTCAGGCCTCAATATTGACTAATTTCTTTTCACCAAAAATAGAAAATTTTACCTCATTTAGTATCAAACATTTTTAATCTAACAATACGCTCAATCTAATAGTTGGTCTATAATTCAAGCCTCAACATTATTTATATTTGTACAATTGTAAGTATAAGTAATAAACAAAGTTACAAAAAAAATATTTAATAACATTAGTAAAAATAATAAGTAATGAAAATTGCTATGAAATACATACGATAACATTTATAAAAAGGCTATGAAAAACCTATGATAACATCTATAAAAAGCATGAAAGATCCAAGATAGTATAAAACGCTACGAAAGACCTACTACAACATTTATAAAACACTATGAAATACTTTTTATAGCATTTTTTAAACGCCATGAAAAGTGTTTGATAGCATTTAGAAAACGTTATCGTATAGCGTTTAACAAACGTTATCATAGATAGCGAACTTTTAATTACGTCGGTATATATGACTTTTTCAGAAATGCTATTGAAACTCTACGATAGAGTGTTTTGGCCACTATCGTAGAATTTTTTTGTTGTAGTACAAGCACATACTCAAGTATATCAAGAGAACGAGAAATATATTCTGGCAGGGATTTGATTCATGTTGGATACACTAATTCTAATTTTCAATCAAATAGAGATTCTTGAAAGTCAATGTGGGATCGGTTTTTACTTTTGATAAATGAGTTGTAGTAACGAGAAGCATCAAACAAGCTTGGATTGTTAATCTTACAATGGATGTTGAATATGTAGCCACTTGTGAAGCAGCTAAAGAAGCAGTGGAGCTCTGCAAGTTCATGACCTATCTGAAAATTATTCCAAATATTAATGAACCAATTAATCTTTATTGTTGCGACAAGAATAGCAAGATTGAAAGAACCAGAAAGGCGTCTGGAGTTTTAGGACTAAGGGATATATCTCATTTGTTTAAAGAATAGAGAGAGATGGTTGGGAATGATCCCCTTAAAGCATATGATGTAAAGATTTTATTGTTGATTAATAACTAAAATATTTTTTATGTAAAGTTTACATGCATATTATATGTTAGATACTTTGTAAATGTCATGAAATTTTCATGTTTACTATATGTGATCTTAAACATTATATATAAGAATTACAAAAAAATACTAGAATGAAAAAGACATCTGCAGGTTCATGTTTAAGGATAATAATACAAACGTAATTATTAATTAAAGTTTAGATCTTTAATAATCAATAATTATAATTACAACTCACCTACATTCAGAATAAAATAGACTTATCCGGACTATTAATATAAGAAAAACTAGAATGAAAGTTTTTTTTATATAATGAGATTATATAGGAATGGGATGCGATGAATATGAATCTCCAATAATATCGTTACACTATGAATATTCAAATTTGATCATACTAATGATTACATATATCACGATATGAATCCTGAGTAATTATTAGAGTTTTGTTTATAACTTTATGCATTTTGAATTACTCGATAGAGGTTATATACTTCATCAAACTCAATTCCCTATATCCTGGAAGCGTAATGTAGTAAATAGCTAAAGATGGAATCCGTTCCTTCATTATGAAGTCAGTAAATAGTTCACTTAAGTATTGATTCATCTCTTGAATGATATGAGCGCTCAAAGTTTTGATAAGATCATAAATTTGTCATTCATTAGATAATTGATGGAACTCATAGAGAAAGAAGTAATTATAGAGGTTAATGGATTATTTATTTAGCTCTAAATGTAAACTATTTCTAGAGGACTCATATATATATAATTTTAAGAGTGCAATTCTAAGGTTGTAGTGAAATAACTTTAGAATTAATAAAATGATATATTAATTAATGGAGCTTGAAATTTTAGGTCCATGTGTTCTTGCACCATCTTTGTGAACATTAGTTGGACAAGTAAATAGGATTACGATAAATAGTTTAGAATTGTCGATTTTAAATTATTATACATCCTATAAATATATGATAATATGAGTGTCCTTTTTATCACACACAATTTAATAAGAAGCTGATAAATTAATTTCATAAATTAATTGAGATGTAAATAATGTGATTATTTAATATATTTAAATTTGATTAGACAATGTGATGGGACCATACTATCTGCGTTTACCTCCAAGAATTATTTCCTGTGACATCTGATCTTTTTATTGTTATGTGACGTCGTCACCTAATGGGGGTGGTCACTTATTAGATAATGGTTATTTGATAATTCCATAGAGATTATCATTTCACTTATCCTATAAGGGTTATTTGATAATTCGAATTCTGGATAAAATTGAACTACTCCTCTAATAGAAGGAGATTATGTCAAATGGGAACCTTGTGCCGCATGAGAACAGTCGGGGTGTGCAGACGTCTTGAAATACTCATCTCGTACCGAGCGAGATGACGAGACACTAACTCTTGGTCGGATGGGATGGACCAAAATTTTCCTGCCCCTTGCGGGACTTGATGGGACACCTAACAACTTTTAAAATACCGACTCCTCCCATCGTGTCCCGATAATTTTATAAGTAGCATTTTTTTTAATTTTTACCCTTAATCTTTTTTAATGTTAACCTCTAATATTTTTAACTTTAAGCTTATTTTAATTTCAAAACTTTTTTTAACTTTAAACGAATTAAGCCTCTCTTACACACACTCTCTCTTTAATGCATCTCATCTCTCCACTTCCAGATTCCTTCTCACAAAATTTATTGTCTCGATACTCCTTATTTAACCTAGTCAATGGGATAATTTTGATGATGACAAATAATATGTGAACTAATACTTTAATTTAGTGTACATGTTCTAAATAAAGTGAAAAATAAGGTTGAAAAAACTTAATCTTAAGTGTTTATGCAAAATAAGTAAATGGCAGTCAGAATCGTACATGATGAGATATACATGGTATATTATGAATGGCATGATGTGTATCAAACAAATTTCAAATGGCCTAAATTAAATTTGACTAAACTCAAAATGTTGCAAAGAATTCAGAACCAGACCGAACCGCCCATGAACCAGATCGTAAAAGACTGAACCATATAAAATTTTGTAAAAATATCAAGGCCTGGTTCGATGTCCAAACTAACTCAATTTTAGAGACAAATTCGGTCATACTAGTGGAATACTGGTGGAAAACCGTATAGACTAGTTTGGATCCGGTCAGACTGATTCCCTAACTAGTGCTACCGGTTTACATAAAAGGTAGTAATAGCCTAACCAATCAAATCGGTAGGGAAACTAGTTAGACTAGTTTTCTTGATTAGGAATCTCTCTAAATAGAGCACTAGTGCCATGTGTTTTCCAAACATGACGGACCGGTTCATGGTTGTTTTCGTCTACTATAAGTAGCCGAGTCATTTTCATATTCCAACACAACTCTCCACTTCTCTCCAATCCTGTCCGGCGAAGTTCTGTAAAGTTTAATACTTTGATAGGCTTGTATTTTGAGTGAGAAATATTCTAGTGAGAAGCTAGAAAATTTTGTGAGCGAAAAAATTGAGAGATCTACTATCTGAGAGAGTGAGTGATTTTGTAAGAGATTCGAAGATCTCGTCCGGGTTGTATTGTCAATATCTTATTGGCACTGTAAGCCAATAGAGTTTGTAAAGGTTTGGTATTTACCTTTAAGAAGATCGCTTGGAAAAAATCTTCAAGGAGGGATCCTTTGAGCGTAGACATAGGGATAGGTTTTTTTGAATCACGTAAAATATGTGTCTCAAATCATTTTATTTTATGATTTTGGGATCTGTATAGATAATTGAAATCATTTTGATTTAGGGATCTATATATATAATTGAAATCATTTTGTTCTATGATGTGATTTCATCTCTTCTTCAGTAGAAATCATTTTGTTCTATAATTGAAGTTAAACTTGGTTGTTATTTTACTTGAATGAATGGATGAGATGGAGATCAGTTTATTCAAGAAAGGATGGATATTTTTAAAGTTCTATTATCAATCAACTTTAAATCTATGAATGAGACTAACGTCACACTCATTCCATTTTGCTTTATATTTAAACGTTGTTCTGCCCTTAGGAATAAAATGATCCATAAAAATCACCACCATATTGTAATCAGGTTAGTCTTGATTGACAATAGATCTTTAAATGTATGGATGAAGTTAGAATTATGAAAGAAAGATTGAAGAGAATTTTGAGACATGAAGAACTTTGGTAGTAAAGGGAAACAGCTTATTGGCTAAAGGTTGGTGATAAGAATACCAAATTTGGGCAAAAGTTCATTGGCTAGAGGCGGTGAGAAGAATACCAAAATTTTTCACAAGTCTGTTATCCATAGTGAAACTATTGCCCATGCAATCATGATCACCACTGTGAATTGATCTGCAATATACACCATTAACGTGGTGATTCGTATGTTTGATAACTATATATATATATATATATATATATATATATAGAGAGAGAGAGTTAGTTATTAATATATGTAACACATATAGATATATGTGATACAACTCTAGAGAACCTATAAGCATATAGATTATTTTATAAAACATATATATATATATATATATATAAGTACATGATCATTTGATGAATGGTCTCGAAGACTTGATATTCTGTTTTGCCATCTATGTTTCATTCATAGATGGTTTTTCCATGGTAATATTTCTAGAATGAAGAAAGTCTTCTTCATATAAGACATCTTGAGGAGTAGGTCTGTGATACTAATACCTACTGGGTTACTCGGTCCAGTTCAAGCCATACGAGTAGTAGGCCTTTTAGAGTAGCCAGAAGAGAGTTTATTAATGGAATCATCAAAATTCTTCTGAATGTCTAATATTTGAGATAAAGAATATTCTTCTGGTTCTTCAGGAGAAGGTGAATCATCCTGATTCATCATGTTCAGCTGTCCTGATGAAGTTTCAGGTGTTGAACTTTTATCAGATGTGGAGATCTTCAGATTTTTTATTTTTCCCATAATAGTCTCTATAAAATCTTCCTCCTTTTTACTAGATTTGAGTTTAAAATTTTGAACATCTAGAGGAGATTTAAGAGTTACAGGTTCAATTGTAATTTTTGGTTTTTCTGGTGGAGGAGTTTTAATTTGTGTGTCTTAGATTTGAGAAACTTGATCATCTATCCTAGTTAACTGTGTCTCTACAGTTTGAAGGAAGATGTTGGTGTAATTATTCTGTTTTGTTAAGGGAAGAATATCTTTTACCTTAACAGAGTCTTGATGATTGGTCTTGTCTTGAATCTCAGTGGGTTAATGACCAATGGTTTCTGGTTTCCATTTCCTACGGTTAACTCGAAGGATAATGGTGGATGTATAGCTTGGTATGTCCTACCACTAGTAGTAATCCACATTTTCTGTATATTCAACAGAACTTGTAACTATTAGTCATATTTCATTTTGACTCTTAAGGTGAGCTGGTAGTACCATTCAGGGAAAGACTGAAGGCGTTGTTCATGTTCTAACTGAAAATAATAGAAGTTTTTCAGATCTAAGAGCTGTTGAGGATTATGGTTTGCAAAATACCAATCCCTAAAATCTTTATATTTCAGTTATATAAAGTCCTGGTGAAGACTTTGTCTTAATACACTATTAGGTGTAAAATCCATTTAAATATTGAATTGCATGTCACTTGCAGTTAGGCTAGTTGGCCTTCTATTAATGGTGGATTCATAAACACCATGAGGGATATGGTTGTCACTGTTATGGATTCCTCTAATCTGATCTTTTGGGAGAAAAGAATGGTCAGATTCTTCTGATCCTAGAGGGTCAGCAATGAATGATCTAGAGGATTCAGGTATTTCCACCTTATAAGGAGGAATACTACGAGTGCATAGACTAGAAGAGCTTCTGGTCAGAGGCATAGAGGTTTCTGAAAATGAAAATAGACATTTCCTCATCGGGTTTGGATCACATCTTCGATGGGTTGTCTGATGACAGGTCTGGTAGGTACGGCTTGAGAAATTTTTCATGTATCAGGAAATGTAATTTCAGACCAGGGGATCATACGAGGAATAGCCACCTCGCTATTAAACAGATTCGTATCAATTAGGATTGTGTGTCTTTGCTCACTTTGCTTTCTGGTGTAAGGATTTAAGGTTGTCAGAACCTTAAGATAAATCCTAAAGAGGATTGCAAAGGGAGAAAATCCTGGTAGATAATCATAGCCATGTGATTGAACTCGTAGTTCAAGAACTTTGGCTAGATTGCTGTCAGACAGCGCAATACTTAAATTTGGATATATATATTAAAATAAACGGGTCCTAATAACTGTATTTCATAGTGTTCTGGTAGTATGGGGATGCAAATTTCATTGATTGATTGAGATGAAATTTCGGATAACAGCCTTACTGAATGTAATAAGGTTGGTATTTCGGTTTGTGTTATGGAATGTATGTCGGATTTTCATGCACCCAGATTGAACAACTATGGCTTCATAGATATACCTATAGTGTTCAAATCGGGTTGGATACTATTGGGTTGAGAGATAACAATTTTTTTATCTCTCATGGATCTTTCATCCATTTTCCGTCATTGAATTCAATGATGAGGATTTCTTCCTCAAATATAATGTTTGGTGTATATTGTTCAGGTGTCAAGAGGACTTCTTTGGCACTCTTTTGAGTAACCTCTTGCACACTTGGAAATTCAGTTGGCCAAAGGATTCCATCATTCTATTGTGGTATATTAGTTCTACCTCTGTCGCGCCCATGATAGCTAGAACCTCTACCTCGGTTATTCATTTTTATCCCTGCAGATATTCACGGGTTAGAAAATCAGGAAGAGAGTTTTGTTCACCTTTTATATATTCAATATCAAAATAAAAAATGGATAAGATACTTTGCCATGATGCAAATATTTGTTTAGATGCAAGATTTTGAACATCTTTTTTGAAAATCTGTTTAGTTGTAGAGTAGTCAACGCGGATAGGAAAATGTTGATTTAATAAATCATCTTGAAACTTCAGTACACATTTTACTATTGCTAAAAATTCTTGTTTAATCGTCGAATAATTCTTTGCTGGCCCTTTCCAAGTACTAGAGGTGAATATGAGTAATTCATCTTTATGATTATCGGGATTTAACTGTTTGAGAATACCTCTATAGCCTAGATTAAAGGCATCTGTCTCTACTATTTTATGCCAGGTAGGATTTGGTAACGCTAAACAATATAACTGTTTAATTTTAGTTTTAATGTTCTTAACAACTAATGTCAGATCTAGTGTCCAAGGAATTGGATTCTTTTGAAGTCTCTTATTCAAAAGAGAAGTATCATGCGCTAATTGTGGATAAAAGTCACATATGTAATTAAGACTCCCTAAGAATCTTTGTAATTGTGTTTTATCCTTAATCTCATTTGAAAATTTAGAGGCGAAATCAATGCTATGGATAATAGGAATTATAGTGCCATTAGAAATATTATGGCCTAAGAATCTTACAGTTGTTTGGAATAATTTCATTTTTACTGGCAGATAAGACCTTCCATTTCTGTTAACAACATTCTTAAAAATATGTAGATGTTTAAAACTATGGTATATAAATGATGAGAATATTAAGACATCATCAATGTAATAGATAATAAATGCAATATAAGCATTAGAGTTATCATTCATGATATGCTGGAATACAGATAGACCATTCTTCACACCAAATGATAAAACATTCCATTCATAATGGTTAAAGGGTACTATAAGGGCAGTTTTATATCTATCTGGTTTAGCTATTTGAATTTGCCAAAATTCTAATTTTAGATTAAATTTTGAAAAAATTACTAACTCATAAAGTCTGTCAAGCAAATCTTTTTTATTGGGTATGTAAAGTATCATTAAGTGGTTTGTAATTGATCACTAACCTAGGTGATCCTCTTTCAATTTTAGTATTTTTGTTAACATAGAAACCGGTACAACTCCAAGAAGATTTACTGGGTCTAATTAATTTTTTCTGCAATAATGATTCAATATCAGTTTTGCAGAGTTCTAAGTATTCATTTTTCATCTGACTAGGTCTAGATTTGGTAGGAATATTCTTCTCATTGAAGTCTAGATGGTATGATAAGGAGATGATGTGTTTCTTCATATCCCAAAAGGCATTAAGAATATCACTACAAATTTCAGATTGAAATTCATGTAAAATTATTTTTCTTTTATTCTTTATTCCTAGTTGTTGTATACGTTGATCAATAGTCAGGAAGTGGAATTCTCTCTATAATAAATGTAATTGATTAGTTTTATTATCAATCAGATGTCTGATGATATCTACTTCTTTAGTGTAAGGTTTTGTGATGAATTCAAAAGTAATATCAACAGTATCAACTACGGTATGGATACTAGATGTATCAATTCTGGTGATAGGCATAATTGAATTAAGAAAATGATTGCCTAAGATAATGCTTTGTGTCATATTCTTAATGAGCATAAATGAGACATGTATGCAAACACATTATTTGCAGATAAACGCTTTTGGTATTTTATACTGGATGCGCATAGAATTCCCACTTGCACCGGTAAGGGATTGAGTGGTTTTATGAAATTATTTCAAAGGGATTATACCCTTATGTATGCAGTTCATATATGCACCACTATCAACTAATACAATGGCATCAGTAATGATGAAATCAGGTATGATTACTAAAGTAATATTCGTGTACCATTTCTGGAAGGTTACTTGGTTAAGTAGAAATAAATACGGATTATTTTTCTGTGTCTGATCTGGTGAGATTTGACGAGGCTGATCTGGAGAACTCAAAAGTTGACTTTGACTTGGCTAATGTAGTGAATCTACAGGGTTTTTCCTTTCACTGTAGACTATTTGAGTAGATTGATATCCTGGGAAATGATTTGATTCACAGTCTTTAGTTCTTTCATACTGTAATTTTCTACGAGTCTGATATCAAGAGTGAAACAGTCCTTATAACAAGTTTCTAAAAACTTGAGCTTCAACTCTGGATCAGTAATTTGATCTGCTGTGACAAGAAGAGATCGTTGGGTATCCGTTAAGACATTTAGACCTGCTCCATTCAGATTTAAACCATTCATTTCAACTATTATCTTCCAATAGTTGATTTCTGTCATGACATTGCAGGTTTTGGAGTGCAACAAGGTTGATCAGGTTGTTCAGATGTGGCAAATAAGTCAGACTCAAATGCAGAAATATATGCAACGTCATCATATGAACTGGCAGTAGAACTGTCTTCAGAGAGCCAGTTCATGATATTTTGTTGCGTTTCTTCATTTAGAGATAATTCATGAAATTTATTCTTGAATTTAGATCAACATTTGTTAGCAAAATATCCTGGTAAGCCACACTTATAGTAGATGACTTTGACTTTGCTGTTATGAGGTTTCTCATGTGGTTGAGATCTATGTTTCGACTCTTTATGTCTAAACTTCTTTTTAGAAAAGTACTTTTTGTGTAGTTTAGAGGGCTTAGAAGAAGTCCTATGAGTTTTGGATGATGAAGATGGATACTGAATCTTAGTATCATAGGCAAATTGGTTACAGAATTCACCTAATTTTTTTTCTGTTGTCAAGATTCTAACTTTTCATCATATGTTATAATTTTATATCATTGCATAGTCCCGATCCTTTTTATATGACTAGGGCAATGAGATGTCCATAATTATAATGACCATATGGAATATCCATTTGATCATGCTTATCTCAGAGTTTTCTTCTTATTCGTTCAGCAAATAGACTAGGGAGGCCATCAATGAACTTTTCTTTCCAATGTTCACTGTTTGCATCACCTCTCTGCATGACTTTCATAAGAAAGACATCATTGTACCACCTGAAGTGGGTGAGAGAGGGGCATCTCAGATTTTGGAGAAGTTCTCTATGTCGATTTGTATTGACAATTCCTAGGCCAAGGAAGTGGTGGATAATGGATTGGGTCAGGGTGTAACATGCATCTTCTGTTCTGGTATGTATACTAGTAATCGGGTCAATATTAATTTTAAAAGAGTTTAAAATTTCTTGGTGTTGACTTTCAGTGAGACAGTTGTCCCACCAGCCTTTGAGAGTTCCTGTGAACCCATTGACCAGGAACCTGTAGATCTGTATTCTCATTCTGTTTACACACAGAAGAGTACATGGTCATTTGATGAATGTTCTCCAAAACCTGATATTCTGTTTTGTCATTTATGTTCAATTCATATATATATATATATATATATATATAGAGAGAGAGAGAGTATTCCAGTTATATAAAGTAAATAACATTGTCTATAGACTGATATGAATGCGTGTGTTTGTGTGAATAATATACTACTATATAAAACATATAAAAGTGGTCTATACACACACACACACACACACACACACACACACACATATATTAGATACTACTGGAATACTAATGCATAAATGCTATATACATATAGTGTATATGTAGATAGAGAAAAGTCTAAGTGAGAGAGAGAAAGAGAGAAATAAAGTCAAAGAGAGAGAGGGAGAGAGAAGCAGAGCCGAAGAGAGAGAGAGATAGATGGCTGTTACTACTACTGAAGAAAGGCTTTAAAAAAATTGAAATGATGAAATGGAGAGAGAGCAGTTACTAAAGATAAAACACAAAAAAGATTTTCAAAATATTCTACCGTTAAAAACTTGTGCACCAAAATAGTATTAAAGTAACTATACATCTAACGAAAATTATTTAATTTAGTCAATTTTGACAAATTAATTAATATTTATGAAAAATTGATTTACATGACTTTTCCAACATTGAATCACTCACATAGATACACCCTGGAGTGCCATCCCAATGGAGGCTTAGCGAGAAGCCCCCATGGGGTGCCACACTTATGATGACATCATCAGGTGTTGCCTCCATGGTGACTTGGCAAGAAGCCCCCATAGGGTGTCGTCCCTGTGGTGACCCCATAGGGTGCCGCACCTATGGTGACCCTATGGGTACTTGGCGAGAAGCCCTCCTGGGGTGCTGCCCCCATGGTGACATCATGGGGTATCGCCCCAATGGGGTGCCGCCCCAATGGGGTGCCGCCCCCGTGATGCCACCATGGAGTGTCACCTCCATGAGGGTTAGGTGAGAAGTCTCTTATGGGGGTATTTTGGGGATGGCGCCCCCATAGGGTGCCTGCATCGCCTCCATGATTATACATGGGAACGCCAAAATAAGTCACGTAAAACATCAATAAATTACTTATCGTTATGTTTAATGGGAACAACGATTACACACTTAGGGTGAACGTATGAGTATGCTGCTGTAACATGCTATTGCTTTACAAACCACTAAGTCAAGTGACAAAGATTTGAGTGAACGTAGGTTGCCTATGAATGCTTGGGAGGCTGTGGTTTGGTATGATTAGAGGTGAGGCTACGCCATATTGGAAATGACATACCTCCTCCAATATGACCACTTTAAATACTAAGGGTGTGCTACATTCCCACCTTGAGAAGGGGGTTTAGTCTTAAGACTCCCATTGAGGGGAGACTTTGGGCGAATGCCACCGTAGCCCCATCGGCTAGGCGCGTTCCCCAGAAGTCACTACAGAACGCGACCAAATTGCAAGACCCACGTGGTGTCTATGGTTTGATGCTCGTGGGATCTTCTCCTTCCACCTCAGCATGATTAGCTAAGGTGGTATACTTAGTTGAGCGATCCATAACTAATCAAGAGATTAGTTATGGTGGTGCCCCCTAATGTCATATATAAAAAAAGGTCTTCTCCTTCATTTGAGACATAAGAAAAACCCTACGTAGAAAGAGCTTCATTCCCTTCCACAAAGAGCATTTTGTTACCTCCCGGCATCCTTTCAGAAATTCTAAGGCATTACCCCTGTGACTTTTTATGGATTAGACCA
This sequence comes from Datisca glomerata, assembly GCA_003255025.1. Taxonomy (NCBI): domain Eukaryota; kingdom Viridiplantae; phylum Streptophyta; class Magnoliopsida; order Cucurbitales; family Datiscaceae; genus Datisca; species Datisca glomerata. The sequence goes on from QANY01009750.1 coordinate 22,463, forward strand.
CTCTTGTACTCACCCTCTATAACTTTTACATTTACATTTGGTGACTCCACTAGGGAGTGGATTATCATTCTAGCAAGTTTTCTTTTCTTTCATTTTGCTTTTCAGAAAACCACCATGGTCGGACGTGGAATAGGGAGGGTAACTTTGTCACGCACTGAATGGGACGCACCATTACTCAATGATGACCACGATCATGAAGAGAGGAATACCTCCCGCGTATAATCACAAACGTAAAATCCAGCTGAAGCCATTCGGGAGCTCTAAGCTTCCAACACCGAAATGAGGAGAATCATTGATACTCTGACTTCATATATTAATGCCTCTTCATCATAACACCCACCACCATCACTACCACCCTCTGTCATAGGTGCTTAGCCATCCTAAACCGTAGTCACTCAACCATAAACATTTGCCCAGAACCAAACTCAACTTAATATTCAAGGAAATACCCAAACCAATGTGCGAGCTAGTGTTGTACCATCACCCCCGCCTTTCATAATCGACGGTTCGCTTAGACCCACCGTCATTGCTGACACCTCACCTCTAGAAAATGCCACCCTTACCTCACCACCTTTGCATTTACAAAAAATATTGCAGATAAAAAAAATGAATATATTGTGCATCATCTAGAATTAATAAATTTTTTATTAAGAATTTTTTATATTGAAGAACGATCAATACTCACATAAGATGAGAAGAAAAATAATCTGAAAACGAAGGGAAATCAATACATATTTGACCCTTGTAGTTTATTGTCAATTTCAAGATAGACCCTAAACTTTAAAAAATCTTAATCTAGATCCTGAACTTTTATAATAGTCTCACCTTAGACCTTCTGTCACTATTTAGATAACAGATACAATTGGCTCGTAAACTACTTGCATATCTATCACCTACGTGGTTAAAGTACCATACGTGGCCACCAAGAAATGCCACGTCAATGTTTTTTGCCATGTTATTTATTTTCAGACTTTTTATCGGAATGACTTTTAAAAAACTTGCCCTTTCCAAACGGGCCATTTAAAAATATACCATATTGTAGATTATCTATGTCCGTTTAAATATCAGGTGACCATGCTCTAAAAAAAATTTCAAATCGAAGCTTATTTGGAAACCTGTGTGATAGGGTTTACCAATAGCGGCTCAGTTTCGAGTCCAAAAAATACGGACGGTGCAGTTTTAGAATTTCAGGAACAGATGGATCCTAGCACGCGTAGGTCAACTTTTGGAAGGCATAACTTTTGATTCGAGTGGAACAACGTGGCTTGTAAGATATCAAATTGGAGCTTATTTAGAGACCTACGTGTGCAATGGAGTTTACTCTCGCAAGTCCAAAGAACACAGATGGTACAGATTTAGAATTTCTGGAATAAATGGATCGTGGCACGCACATGTCAACTTCCGGATGACATAACTTTTGACTCGGGTGGAATCACGTGGCCCGTAAGATATCAAATAAAAGCTTATACAGAGAGATACATGTGCGATAGGGTTTACTCGTCGTAGTAAAGTTTTGAGTCTAAAAAACATGGACGGTGCAGCTTTAGAATTTCTGGAATAGATAGATCGTGGCATGTGCAGGTCTACTTTCGGAGGACATAACTTTTGACTCATGTGGAACCACGTGGCCCATAAGATATTAAATCAAAAATTATTTAGAGACCCACATTTGAAGCCATACCTCAACAAATCTTTACCTTGGTTTAAAATTGTACCCTGATCTTCAAAAGTAGATTTCTTCAAACATCTTCTCCAAAGCAGCAAATCACTTACTACAAATACCAAGTCTAGGAAAAGCTAGAATTTGCGAACAAGAATAGATTTATTCATCATATCAGCTGGATTCTCTGTTGTAGGAATTTACTAACTATAACGACACCCTAAGATATAGCCTCATGAATGAAGTGGTATTTGACATCAATGTGTTTGGTCCTCTCACGATACATTTGATTGTTTGGTCAATTGTAAAGCACTCTGGCAATCACAATAGACAACAGTAATATTCTGTTGAAGTCCCAAACAATAACTAAACCTCTAAGCCAAATTACTTCTCTTTTACTGCTTTTGTTGCTGCCATGTACTCTGCCTCTATAGTAGACAATGCAATTATAGACTATAGAATAGCCTTTCAACTAATAACACAATCAGAAAATGTGAACAAATAACCTGTCAGAGATCACCTCTTATCAAGATCACCAATATAGTTAAAGTTGATAAAGCCGACAACATTGCTACTAGTGTAGGAACTCATGTCATCAACTAAGCCTAAATCTGCAGTGCCTTTCAAATATAGAAGGATCCATTTCACAGCTTGTTAATGAACCTTGTCGGGGTTCCCCATGCATTTTCTGCTGACATTAATAACATGTGAAATATCTGGAGGAGTGCAAACCATAGTATACATGACACTCCCAACTACACTACTATAAGGAAACGTGACATCTTCTCTTTTTCTACATCGGTTTGTGGTGATGTATCTGCTGAAAATATGAAACGTGAAGCAAATAGAACATTTACAAGTTTAGACTTCTGCATAACAAAGCATTCAAGAACTTTCTCAATGTAATTCTTTTGAGATAAAACCAACTTGTCCGCATGTTTATCCCTCTAAATTTTGATGCCCAAAATCTTCTTGGCAGCACCCAAATCTTACATCTCAAATTCACAACTAAGCTGAGCTTTTCAAGTTGATGATTTCAGTTTTATTCTTTGCAGCAATAAGCATATCTTCAACGCAAATAAACAAAAGAACCATCTTGAAGACATTTGTGGTAGATGCAACTATCATATGCACTGCTAAAGTAACCACGCCCAATCATAAATGACTCGAATCGTTCATACCAGTGCCAAGGAGATTGCTTTAAGCCATATAATGACTTCTTCAATAAACAAACATGATCTTCCTTAGCCTGAACAACAAACCCCTCTAGTTGATGCATATATATATATATATATATATTCTTTAACCTCACCATGAACAAAACCTGTCATGATATTTAGCTGCTCTAGCTCCAAGTCAAATAGTGCAACCATTGCAAACAACACGCGAATAAAGCTATGCTTGACAATTGGTGAGAACACTTTCTTGAAGTCCACACCTTCTCTATGGCTATAACCCTTGGCAACTAAGCGTGCTCTAAACATCGGTGCTTCAACCCTTGTGATTCATTGCCTTTTCTTAAAGACCCATTTGCACCCAATAATCTTTTGACCCTTAGGCAGTTTAACTAACTCCCATGTACAATTCTTATGAAGAGATTGACGATCTTCACTCATAGCAACTGTCCACTGGGCAGACTTGCTTCTTGTGATAACCTCATGGTAACTAGAAGTTTCCTAAGCTTAATACTATCTGTCACAACATACAATACAAAGTCTATATAAGCATACCTCTGAGGTAGTTTAATCTGTCTCTTCTTTCATATGGAAGCAATATTGTACTGTTGTTCTCGTGGCTCCTTTACGATATCATCAACTGAATCTTCAACCTCATCCTCAACTGGTTGATCAGAAGTGTTACCTTGCACTTTACTAGGAGCTTCAACCACAAGCTCCACCTGCTAACTGACACCACGTTGAGAACTTGCTGCAACAGACTCATTTCTCTCCAATAATATGACATTCTCATCAAATTTAACATATATGCTAATTATAAATTAGGGTGACTTTAATATTACTCTTCAAATGAACCCTTGCGAAATTCCATACCATTATCAGTTCTTAGATACTTGATTTTATCTGTTTATTTTTCAACACGAGCTCTCCACTTCTTGAAGGTCGAGAATATATTACTCTTATGCTTCAAGAAATAAACTCAAACTCGCAGATTGTAATTGTCAATGAATGTCAGAAACTAACGTGCATCACCTTTACATTCAACAGGAGAAGAACCCCAAAGATCTGAATGGATGTAATCCATTATATCCTTAATTCTATGAATCATTATGCTGAACTTGACTCTACATTGTTTCCCATAAAGACAATGCCCACAAAAGTCAAGTTTCCTAATTTTCTGACCACTTAACAAGCCTCACTTACTCAAAATCGACATCCCTTTCTTAGTCATATGTCCTAAATGCATATGGAAAATACGGATAATATCTCAATCTGGATCTAATGAGGATGAAACTGCCACTGCACCAATTAGTGTGCTTCCCTGGAGTATATATAGGTCGTGAGTTAACTTTAATCACCACTAGATCACCCTTGCAAACCTTCAAAACTCCACTTCACCCAAATACTGGTAACCTTAGGAGTCAAACATACTCAAAGAAATGAGGTTCTTTCTCTTATCTGGTACATGCCACACATTAGTCGAAGTCTGAAATATACTGTCATAAATCTTGATCCGAATCGCACTAATACCGATAACCTTGCATAGCATGTTATTTCCCATTAAGACTTCACCCCCATCGATTGATTCATAAGTAATAAATTAATCCATATTGGGGAACGTATGATACATACAAGATGAATCAAGAACCCAATTGTTGCTTGAGCAACTTATGGATATTGCTAAGACAATGTTAGCATTTTTAGAATTGTCATCTAAACTCTCCTCTACTACTTAGCAACATTAGTGGTGGCAGATGATTTTTCAATAGCCCTTTTTAATCTTTGAGTTTTGAGCATTCAACTTTCTAGTGTTCTTCTTGGTAACAATAGATGCACTACCCTTTTCTGGTCCTTGACTTTGACCTAAATCTGCTCCTACTACCCCCGAACTCTTTTCTTTACTTCTTCCTCTAGCTACCGAACCATTTGCTGAATTCACAACGTAATTTTCTAACACTCTTTTCTTTAATTTTTTAGAGTACAAAGATACTTTCACATCCTCCATAACTATTTTATCTCTCCCATATAACATAATGTCAACATAATGGTCATTTGAAGAAGGTAAAGAACATAATAAATTCAAAGCTTGATCCTCATCATCGATTTTCACATCAATATTATTCAAATCTAGAATAACGTGATTAAATTCATCAATATGGTCTTTAATTTGCGTACATTCAATCATACGAAACATGTATAAACATTGCTTCAAATAGATTCGGTTGGTGAGGGATTTCTTCAAATACAAACTCTCTAACTTAACCCAAAAAGCATCATGAGACATCTTATTGGATACTTCACGCAACAACTCATCAGATAATGACAACATAATTACACCAAGTGCCCGCTCCATGAGATCATCTTTTTCTTCAACGATCAATTTCTTCGACAAAGCATATTTTCCCTTCAACGGCTTAAGTAGGCCTTGCTGAACTAACGAGGCTCACATCTTCAACCGTCAAAGATTTAAGTAATTCTTCCCATCGAATTTATCGATATCATATTTTGCCGCCATAATAACAAGACTCAAATAGAACTGTAGCTTTGATATCACTTGTTATGAACACAACCTCAAGAAAATTGAGAAATATGTAAAATATAAAGAATATATAGATAATAAAATGCGGAACACAAAGAACTTACGTGGTTCGACAGTGTACTTATATTAACGGACGAAGATGAGAATAATTTCACTAATCAACTAAAAGAGTACAAAAGAATGCCAAAAGCATACACAAATCCAAATCCCACAAACTCAAATATTAAAATGTAGAGCCTTAAAAAATCGTAAGGCCCACACAAATATCTAAATATCTTGATATGATTTGGTACAATACAAAATGAAGAGGTGAGTTATATATATATATAGAAAACTAAGAAAACATGATAAGATAAAAAATTTCACATTTGAAGTCTCACCTCAACATCTGGAACTCTACTTCTGAAATTACCAAGTAACGTTTCTAAAGTATTTTTCTTCTTGTTAAAAAAACTTGTCGGATAAGGAGCGGGCTCTTAAAAAATTCCCCTTCTATTTTGTTGACACTTGACACCCACCCGCCAATTCTCTCTCTCCCTCCTTCTATCACTTTCTCATCCATCATCATAGTCATCATCGTTTTCTGGATACCTCACATGTATTGCTCACTTTTATTTCCAATTTTAGCACAGACCGATTTCGTTAAAGGCTTTAAGGGTCATAGCGCAGAACCTTGTTTTTCTGGCAATAGCGACAGGCACGAAGTTTCTGGGCGATATCCGCTAGAGGGTGTTGGAATTGTGGGTGAATCGTATCAGGGTTCGCGTGAGCTTCACGTTCTCGCTGTGGGTGATAGCTTTAACCGACGATGATCAAGAGATTGCTTAAGAGCTCGTGCTGTAAAGGTATGATCGAGTAATGTTCAAGGAAAAGTTAAAAGACAGAAAGAAAATTCTATTTTATTTCATTTTGATTCAGTCTTGTAGCTGTTTGGATTGAGGAGTAAAAAAGGTAAATTTTGGTAGAATTTGTATTTAACAAAAATATAATTATCTTTTAGAGATGTGTTAACAAAAAATCTAACAGATAGAATGTGAATGTTTATATTTAAAAATCTTTCGAGATATAAGTATTTTTAAATTTAGAGAAGTGTAAGTATCATTTATTTAATCTTTATGGATATTAAAATGTAGTAAGTGGGCTTCTATATATGCCTCTAAGAGTGGACTACTTTTGACTTTTTTTATAAAATAATTGTATCAAATAAACATATTTTGAAACCCATTTTAAAAAAATAACAGTTTTTTCATCTTTAGAAAAATATACAAATTTTTTTATCATGTCATTGATCCTTGATTATTTGAGATTTGAAGAGATAATATTACCCTTGATTTTATAAATTTTTAAATATGATTTTATTCCATTTTTTATTAATTACATCAATATTTAATTAAAGATGTTAATTTTTTCCTTGTTTACATCTAATGTCGAAATTTACAGATTTTCAAATATGATTTTATTTTATTTATTTTATTAATTATTTTAACATTTAATTAAGGATGTTATTTTTTTCCTTGTTTATAGCTAATCTTGATTATAGAATATATTTAAGTAATTGGATAATTGAATTAATTAGTTATTGATTATATCAAAATCAAATATTTTAGGGTCAATCAATTATATATCATTGATTGACCCGTAAATTTTGGGTTTCATGCTCGATGATGGACCTGAATCAACGATGGACCATTGTGGTTTCATGCTCGATGATGATTGTTTTGTGCTTGACGATTGATTGACCATGGACAATGGTAACTTCGTGCTCGATGATAGACAATTAGTCGATGATGGACCTCAGTGAAATATGGACCATCGTAGCTTCGTGCTCGATAATGGATCAATGATGGATAGACAATGGCTTCGTGCTCGACGATGGATCGATTATGGACCGACGATGACTTCGTGCTAGGAGATGGGTGACCATGGCTTCGTACTCGACGATAGACTGATGATGGCTTCGTTCTCGATGATGGTCCGGTGATGGAGAATGATGGCTTGGTGCTCGACGATGGACCAATGATGGAGACGATGGCTTTATGCTCGACAATTGATTTCAGTTAACCATAGACCACCGTGGCTTCGTGCTCGACGATGGATTGCTATGGACTTTGGTTTTCTAGGTTTTTTTCTCATTTTATTTGCGGATTTTTTCTACTCAAAAAGTCAATTACTACTAAAGTAAAAAAATAATGTTGATAAAAGTATTTATAGAAATTCTGTTGGCGGTTAAGATTTTGTATTTATTTGATTGACAAGAAATATTAACATTGATTTTATATATTTCATTTAAATTATATTTTTAGCTAAACATAAATAAGGTTATTATATAGGCAATCAAAATTTTCAGTTTTAAAAAATTAACAAATTCTTAAAGCATTTTTTAAAATAAAAAACGTATTTCATTATGAAAGTAGAGTTACAAATAAAACAAGATTTGAACAAAACTAGATAATGTCAATCTACACCTACTTATGTATAAGGAGGGAATCATGTACATAAAAAACACACAAAAATAGATATGTATACAAATAAATGATTACAAATACTAGATAATGTCAATCTACACCTACTTATGTATAAGGAGGGAATCATGTACATAAAAAACACACAAAAATAGAGTTCGAGCGGCTCGTTCCAAAGGTGCTCCACTATCCAAACCTGGTTTGATTAACTAACACTGCAAAAACATATTTGCATGAAGAACAATATAATCTTGAACAAATCTTGGACACCTAATTGTGTCTACACAAATAAAGCACCAAAATCACCATAAATGTCAAATTTGAAGAGAAGACAACCACCAAGGACTAGGGATCTGGTGGATCAAAATCTACACAACTGGTAAAAAATAAAATCCTCATAAATGGAAGGAAAACTCCGTAGAAAACCCAAAAAAAACACAGCAATAGACCTACGGAGAAGGGCAGAAGGGGGGAAGAAATCACAGGGGAGAGAAAGACAAAAAGAGAGAAAGAAAGGTAAAAAAACATAGGAGAACAGCTAGGAGATAAGGGGAGAAGAATGAGAAAAAGGTCATATGGAGAGAAGAGGAGCTCTCCCCGTGCCAACGACGTGATCAGATCTGAAACCTTAGGGTTTCTCGAGAGGGAGAAGCGAGACAGCCAAAGAAAATATTTACACAGTGTAATTCTTAAAGCATTGCTAAAACTAATATTTATTCAAATACATCTATAATTTCTGTCAATATGCGTAAATTTCTTCCTTTTTTTATTCCGTGAGCTTTTTAAAAGCCCAAAAATTGACAAAAAACATTACACCACTACTGATTATGTGTATCAGGGAACTTAATTTTACAAAAAAATTCTAAATCTATGGACTAAATTAACCAAAATGGTTGTGCAAGTGATATGAGTACACAATAAAGCCAGCATGAAGAGATGTTTTTCAAATTTACCCTTCTCTTTCATTTGTTTACAAAATTACAGATTCTACCCTGATTTGGTCTCACCAATTAGAAAGAGTTCATTTCCAACGTATAACTCCGACCTCCCTTAAGCAACGCATGCACAGCCTCCCTATACACTCCTTCAAATGTCCCCACTGCCAGCTCACCATCCTCATCCTCCCTCACCCTTCCCTCCACGTCACCACTCCCCAACTGGCTCCCATCATCGGTATCCCTACCATTGGACCTCACAACCACCAGCGTCGCGTCCACCCATACCCCGTCTCTGACCTCAAGCCTACGCGCGTGCCTCATTCTCATTCTCACGCTCGGCACCCTCGTCCTGCTCTCCTCCTCTTCGCTAACGTGTGCCTCCCTTTCCCTACACTCCTCTAACCCTCCCTTCTCCATTACCACCGTCCCTTCCCCTTCTCTATCTCTCAATACTAACCTCTCCAGCTCTTTCTGCTGTCTCACCACCTCCTTTAACAGGAAATGCCTGGCAGACGCCGCTATCAGCGCACTAATCGTCCAAACTACTCTCGTCTTCAGGCTTTCAACGAATTCAACGTCACCTCCATCGTCAGAAATCGCCGTTGCCTGCGAGTCCTTAATTGAACGGAACCCTAGGATGACGCAGCTTTTGAGTTTTTCCCCGAATTCGGCCTTCCATTTGACGGCGGCACCTTTCTCCATCTTCAGGTAACCGGAGGGGAGCTCGATTTCGAGGTTTCGGATTCTCTCGAACTGGCGGAGCATTTGAGCGGGAGAGTTCTGCGATGGGGATCGGAGAGGTTGAGGCGAGACGAGGTCGTATAACGATTTGATGATGGATTTAAAGAAAGTAAAGAGGGAGGAATCGAAGTGGTCGGAATCAGTGTCGGGCGAGATGACACGGTCAACTTTTAAGAGGAGCGAGTCAGTCTGAGGGACGAGTGAGTTGAATCGTTTTGAGATTGATCGACAGAGAATCAAGGTTTTGACGTCGGAGACGAAGTTGAAGATGAGGATGATGAGCGGATCAGGAAGTCGATCAAACACGTCCATTTTGATTTATGTTTCGTACAGCACACTCAGTACTCTCTCTGCTTTGTCTCTGTTTTTCTTTTCCAACTCTCTGCAACTCAATTGGATTGGACTTCCGAGCGAGATAAGAGGAAGAAGAAAGAAAAGTATAAGGTAGATATTCCAAAAAACTGGAGATCTTTCGCAAGTTGGGTATGCATTTGACCGTTGACTTGAGAAAATTAGGACTCGTGCTTCTTTAATTGCGTTTTGAGGAAAAATAAGATCGACATTACTCCCCGAGCATAATAGGTTCAACTATCATCCTATCAACATTTTGAATTGTTCTAAGATACTAGCCTAGGTGTCGGGGGTGTTGATGTCACTGTTTCGTATAAGGTAATTTTTTTTATAACATCGAGTCTCTCAAATATAATTTTTTGATTAATCTCATGTGTATGTAGGTGTATCACGAGTGAATCAATAGATAAATTATCAAGTTGATGGTCACGAGATAACGAGACCTTTGATTTGAACTCGTGACCTAAAAGTTGACGATGAACATTTACACTATATCTCGTGGTTATTTTGAAATATCCTGATATCGATATTGTCCGGTACCATAGAAAAATCCTAAGATTTTCCTCAACATATAAATTGACATAATTTTTGAGAATATTACTTTTTGTCAAATTTAGTTTTGCTCGTTTTGATGAACATGAGAGTGACTTCTCCAATTTCCTCAGAAAGGAACGGTTAGATTGACTTACACAGTTACAAAAAATTTAACTTTTCTTGATTTTGATGAAAAATTGTTTTGGGTCATTCTACAGAAAATCAACGGTCTATATTTTGCGAAAATCACCTGTTGTGTACAAAACGTCATCCAAATCGGGTTTAGATCTTCTCATGCTTTGAAAACAGGAGAGGATTCTGTTGCATCTGGTTTATCCGTTTAGACAACAGACGGCCTAGATTTGACTATGGAAACTGAAAAAAGAAAAGAAAGAAAAAGAAAAAAATTAAAAAGTTATCAAAAAAGTGAAAAAAAAAACAAGAAGATATGAACTGTCGTTCTGAAAACAGACGACCCCAGATTAAAGGAACAACACCTCATGTTCTATTGTCAGAACAAGAGGTGATATGTTTCCATCCAAATCCCTATTTGTCAGGACAGAAAGGAGATTCACGGGGATAAAAAATTTTAAATCGCTTGATATCAAAATCTCACTGTGATCATGTGACTGCTAGTAATGATTCCATAGATTAGATAACTGTTAAATAATCTACATTCAGACATGCTAAGAATTCTAACAAGAAAAACAATATTATTGCGTACTTTTTTTTATAGAGGTTATGATAAAAAGATCTAGATCACTAAAATCAAATTCAAAAACCGATTATGAATGAACAGAACCTTCATTTAGAAATTAGAATAAATGTATCTCATTCCACTTTCACCAGCTTATTGAGGTTTGAAAGGTCTTTAATATTTTGTCATGAAATTAATTTAATGTATAGACTTTTTTGGTCAAAAAATATACATCCATTTATTTCTTAAAAACAAAAACTATGTATAGACCAAAAATGCCATAGAAATTTTGCTAATTATGCATTTACTGTTTTAAATTCTTTTATTTAACCTATTTTCATACCTTTAGTCCTGTAAGTAGTAATTTTTGTGTTATAACACGTATTTTATTTTAAAAAAGTAGCCGTATTCTTTTATTAAATTATCACTTATAACACATATTTTATTTTAAATATAATATTTTCATTTCCTTCCAGTAGAAGAAGATGTAAAACATCCTATTACTCGCTAATATTTTACTCAGACATTTTAATAAAAATCATGTTGTCGTGTGCAACAAAAGCTTCAAATTGTGAAGTAAAATAGTTTCACCCCATATGTATTATTACGACATATCATTGCTCGTTCTATTGACATTAATGTTAGGCTTGTGGAACGTATCTAATTAATAATATCTAAGAACGAAAAAAGAAAATAGAAGAGTTGAGACTGTTCAATTCGGATAAGAATAAAATGTCAGCATGAGAAAATAATGCGTGGACTAGATAAGCTAAATTAGCAAGACCGTCTCCAAAAGTACTTAATCGGACCTTGTATTTTTTTAGCCTATTCTTCTGAACTTTTGATTTACATATTACTTCTGAGTTTACTTGTTTATGAATAATTTTAGATCGATTAAATTATTAATTAGATTTTAAGTTAAGAAATGATCTGTTATTCATTTAGATGATTTTATTTTATCACTTGTTAATATGTCTTACGAATAAATCAACATATTAGTGAATGAAAACATATTACTTTGTCATTTTAAAATTTAGTGTGCATATATACACACAGAAGTAGGAGAAACATTTTTGGAGAAAAATATACTTTGTGATTTTTTAAATTTCCTATAACAACCTTTAGTTAAGGTTTTGTTACATCTTTGATTAATGACTTTCTAAGTTCTCCTTTGTAATACAATGCATCTAATACCTATTAGTACATGCTTTGCATCGGTGATCTTCTTTCATTGAATTTGGGTAGTAATAGCTCTTTTTAATGTATAATCAAAAGTAAGTAGTTAATTTAGTACAAAACTGGTTCTTAAAATTGGGCAGGGCCGACGGCGGAAGCTTAAGGAGAGAAGCAGCAGAGGCTTTGGGGGAAGCCCTGCATGGCAGGGGATGATTTGGGAGGATGATGAAGATGAACCAAATGGTGAGCTTTTTCGGTGATGAAGAGGGAGAGCCGTTGGGAGAAAAATTAAAGGGTATAATGGGGATAAACTTAGCACATGAAGAGCACGTGGTAGATTTATTAGAAAATATATGAAATTTTCGATGCAGGCAATATTTTATAGTGATGATGAAAGTTGAAGAGTTCCTGAAGAAGAACTAAAAAGGGATATCATCCACATCATGATGATGATAATTATTATTATTATTATTATTATTGTAATTATTATTATTATTATAATTATTATTATTTCAACTAGGTTCAACTTAATGGCAATTTGACTATTATATTTCACAAGATTATTCACGTGCGACACACATTAAAAACTAGTATATCATATATGGCTCTACAAATCTCCCACGGAATGTTTGTTGTGTAATTGTCATGTTCAATGCAATTATAACATGATATTCACAATTCACGATTTATTTATTTGATCTTATTTACTTATTTATTATGTAGGAATGCATATATTATCCTTTCATAGTGGTACCGCATTAGACTTTTATTTTCCCTCCGAGCCATCCTTATTTACTAGGAAAATACACTGGCATCTCCTATTACTTCATTAAAAACACAGAGTGTGGAGCTTATATGTTTTTTTAAATACTCAAAGATTTTTTGGGTATTTTGTATCTTCTTTTATTGCCCAAATATCCTCACTGATAAAAGATATTAGGCGGTCAGTTTGTGTGTTAAAAATCTAGAAAGGTGTGAGGCTTGAGAGATCATCTTGTAAATTTCTCATTCTTCTTTATAGTGAACAACTATAAATCTATGTGTTCTTTTGTTGTGTTTTCTCTTTGATTACTATATTAGTAGAGGATTAGGGTGTTCAATCCTTAACAGCTGGTATCAGAGTTAGGTTGTGACAAAATCAAGTTTTTGTTAGTTTTCTATGGTGAATAGTGAATTAATGATGAATAGTGATTTCACGGTGAATATTCTTTTCGTGGTGAACATTCTTTTTGTGGCGAACATTGTTTTCGTGGTGAACAGTGCTTTTCGTGACGAATAGTCACTAACGATTCAGAGCGATGGTTGAAGAAGAATGAGGGTCTGTTTATGAAATCGAGAAATTCAATGGTGTGGATTTTGCATTCTAGAGAATGCAGATTGAAGATTATCTCTACGATAAAAAGATATTGAATATGAAGTTGGAAGAAGATTGGGCGCTCCTTGATCAACAAGTTCTAGGACTCATAGGATTGACGCTGTGGAAGAACATGACTCATAATGTTACCAAGGAGAAGACTACTATGAGGTTGATGCAGGCACTATCTGACACGTATGATAAGCCTTCTACAAATAATATGGTACATCTCATGAAAAAAACTATTTTAATTTGAAGATGGAAGTCCATGAGGGCATCTATTTTTCATTGGAAGCGTGAAGTTAAAATTCAATGATGCTAGGGATTAGATTCTTGCAGAGTAAGTTAGTATAATAAATTCAGGTAAGACATCGACATTAAGTTTTGCACTAAATGTTGAAACTAGAGGTAGTGGTAATGAGAAGAATTTTAACCGCAGCAAAGGTAGGTTGATGTTAAGAACGAAAGAAGTAAAATTCCAGACCAGCAAGAAAAGTGTAGTGTTGGAAATACGGGAAGCCTGTCCACATCAAGAAGAACTATAAATACTGAAAGATGATGCTTCAAATGCAGTAACTGAAGAGGTACATGATGCTTGCTATCATCGGTTGATAGTCCTATTTACTCTTGGATTTCAGATTCATGAGCTTCTTTTCATACCACTACATACAAGAAACTTTAGAAAATTATGGAAAGGTTTATCTTGTTGATAAAGAACCTTTAGATATTCTTGGTACGTGTAACGTTCGTTTGAATATGGACAGATCTATATGGAAACTCCATAGAATAAGACATATATTAAAGTTGATGCGCAATCTAATCTTAGTGAGGCAACTTGATGATGAAGAGCATAATGTGACTTTTGATGGTGGTGCATGGAAAGTCACCAAGGAAGCATGTAACTCGAGTAAATAAAACTAGAACACTATATATATCTCACAGTTACAAGGATATAATTCTAGTTGCTGATGCTAGTGTTAATTTGAGTCCATGACATTATAGACTTGGGGAATATGTATGAAAAGGGAATGAAAGTGCTTTTATGAAAGGAAAAACTACCAAAGTTGGGGAATATGTATGAAAAGGGAATGAAAGTGTTAAGCATAGCTTGTGTGAAAGCTGTATTTTTGAAAAACAGATTAAAGTGAGTTTTTAAAAGATAGGCAGAGAACTAAAAGCTATGAAGTTGGAGTTGGTCCATAGTGACGTGTGGGTACCTGCTCCCGTTGCATCCCTTAAAGGCTCAAGGCACTTTGTGACGTTTATTGATGACTCAAATACAAAGGTATGAGTTATTTTATGAAAATTAAGTCTGGTGTATTTAACCTTCAAAAGGTGGAGAACCATGGTTGAGAACGAGAAAAATTGTAAGGTAAAATACTTACAGTTTGATAATGGGGGTGAATAAATTGATGATGGTTTCAAGTGGTATTGTGGTGATAATGGGATCAAGATACTAAAACCCATTTCAGGGACACCTTGACAGAATGGTGTGGTGGAAAGGATGAATAGGACCCTGACCGAACGTGCTAGGAGTATGAGATTGCATGCAAGAACCCAAGATGCTCTAGGCTGATGCAATTAACACTGCAACGTGTCTAATTAACACGGAACCTTCAACACCATTGGACTACAGAATACTTGAGGAGGTTTTTGGAGCACTAAAGAGGTAAACCTTTCTTTTCTAAAAGTGGTTGGTTCTGTTTCTTACATTTCCATTAATTCTGCTGATAGAACTAAACTTGATCCCAAATCTAAAAAAATGTTTTTTATTAGCTATGGCGATATCAAGTTTGGTTATTGGTTCTGGGATGATCGAAATCGAAAGATTATCAGAAGTAAGGATGTCATCTTCAACGAACAAATGATATATACAGATAGATTGGGTACATAATCTCAGAACGTATGTCCTGAAGTTAAGAAGTCATATGTTGTTCAGTTGAAAGATTTCCCAGTAATTGAGTTGAAAAATAGTGACCAGGAAGATCAAGATTGTATAGCTTCAGAAGTGATTCCACACACTCATGTGATTGAATCTAGGAGATCATCCAGAACTATTAGAGCACCACAAAGATGCTCCCATTCTATATACTATATTTTGTTAACTGACAGTGGTGAACCAAAGAGTTATGAAAAAGCAATACAAATAGATGAATCAATTAAGTTGAAGCTAGCCATGAGGGATGCGATGGAATCATTACCATCCAATCAGACATGGCAATTAAAGACTTACCTAAAGAAACAAAGGCATTGCACAACAAGTGGGTTTATTGGGTTAAAGAAGAACATGATGACAACAAACGATATAAAGCAAGGCTTGTTATAAGGGTTTTCAGTAAATGGAAGGCATTAACTATACTCAAAATTTCTCTCCAGTGTTCAAGTTAACCATAATCAGAACTGTGCTTAGCTTAACGGCAAAAGAAGACTTGCACTTATAGCAGTTAGATGTAAAATCAATATTTCTTCATGGTGATTTGGAGGAAGAGATTTAAATGGAGCAGCAACAGGGTTTTAAAGTACATGGAAAGGAGAAAATGATGTGTAAAATTCAAAAGAGCTTGTATGGTGGTACAAGAAGTTTGATGGGTTCATGTGTGGTAACGGTTTCTTAAGGTGCCAAGCTGATCATTACTGTTACGTGAAAAAAATTGACAACTCCCATATCATACTACTATTATATATAGACGAGATGTTGAGTGTAGGGGCTTGCATAGAGGAGATTGATAAACTGAAGAGGAAATTGTCAAATAAGTTTGTAATAAAGGATTTGGGGATAGAAAAGCAAATCCTCAGGTTAAGGATTACTAGAGATAGGGTGAATGGTCTCTTGGAGCTGTCACAGAAAGAATATATGAAGAAAATGCTTGGCATGTTTAACATGAGTGAAGGAAATCCCATGAACACCGCCTTCGCTAGCCACTTCAGACTATCCAAAGAGCAGTCACCTTCAACAAAGAATGAGAGGTACTACAGATTCAGCCCTATGTTTCAATAAGTAAGACTTAAATCTACAGGTTTTTGTTGATGCAAATATGGCTGGTGATATTGACAACAAGAAGAGTACCAATGGGCTTGTTTACAAATTGGTTGGTACATCAGTTAGTTGGATCTCAAAACTGTAAAATATAGTTACTCTTTCTACTACTAAGGTAGAGTATGCTGCAGTGACAAAAGCTAGTAGGAGATGGTATGGTTAAAATGATTCGTGGAGGAATTGGGTCAGAAGAAAGGGAAGAACATTTTGCACTGAGATAGTCAAAGTGTCGTCGCAACGTGCATGCGACGCGGAGCGACGATTCAAAAATTATTTAAAAAAAAAAATGAAATTTGGAGTCGCCACCAATCATTTTAGTGCGTAATTGGTCATCCAATTTTAAAATCAAATATTTTTGTCTGCAAAAATTTAAAATTGGTTCGGGAGTCATTTGCGTGTGGGGAAGGTATTAGCATCCCACAACGCTCATTATGAAAAATGGTTACCAAATTTAATCAAATACTATCCAAATTATTATTTTTTAAAATAATGTTATAGAAATTCAATTTTGAATGTCCCATTTGGTACATTTTACAACATAAAAATGAGCAAATAAATTACCTTCAACGGGTAGTACAAAGACCCTTAAAAATTATTTTTTTAAGTAAAGCATTATTGAAGTTACTCTCGGTATCCTAAAAATAACTCCTCACCTCGGTAGTTTGAAAAATTTGGTATCCCAAAAATTTTAAAGTCCGTCATCGGAATTTTTTTTAGTGAAAACTAAACAAAAAAATTAACAAAATTTAAATCAAATTGTTATGGTTTTAATTTACGAGCGTCAATTCTGATGATAAAAGAATAAAATAATAATCACATACAACCGCGGCATATGACAACAATACATAAATAAATAAGAAGAGATAACAACTATAAAGAAAAAAAGAATAATTAAAAGGAATGTTAGATATGATAAAAATGTATGATAAATTTTAAAAAAAGAATATATAGAATGAAAATAATGAAACAAGACGTGAAAAAATTTAAAAATTTATATAAAAATTAAAAAAAAACCAATAATGTCTATTGAAAAGAANTATATAATTATTTAGTAAATAAATTAATAATAATTTTTTTATGTGTAAAATAAATTAATATATGAAAAAAATGCTTAATTTCATACATAATTAGCATGGGCATGCTTTTTTTTACTACGTGGTCTATTGATTATCATTTTTCATTTATTCACCCAATGCTAATCAGATAGCAAAAGAATAATCATGAATGATAACTAATTTAAACACGTGTCACTAAAAATAAATAAATATTTTTATTTAGGATGTAAATATACCATTATTTTTATTTTGGACCACTTAGTTAATTACCATTTTTTCTTTCTTCATTCATTACTAGGAATGATCATGGATGACAACTAGTTTAAACAAGTATGACTACAGAAAATCCATAAAACTTTCAAAATAAAATAATTTTTGTTTGGGATATAAATATATTATTTTTTATTTTGGACCACTTAGTTCACTAATTACCATTTTTACTTTCTTCCTTCATTACTAGGAATGATCAAGGATGATAACTAGTTCAAACAATTGTCACAAAAATGATGGTCAAAAATTAAAAAGAAAAGAAGAGAAGACTTGTAAGAACATAAAAAAAAATCAAAGCTTAAATATTTACATAATCTTGTATATATGTTTTACTCTCTATTTTATGTATTTTTATGTATGAGAAATTATCATAGGAGATCTTTTCATCAAATGTACACTTCCAACCCATTAAATGGTTGATTCACATTGAGTTAATTTTACACCCCTCAAAATTTTATCCTCATTCTCATTGATTGAATTGATGACCAAAAAAATCTCATTATCAAACTTGTAGAGAAATAAACAATATAGAAAAATTAAAATTAAGAGTAGGAGAAATGATAAAGAATGAGCAAACAAGCCTATATATGAAAAATGAAACCAAGAAATATCAAATACATGAGCATGAAGAAGATAGATGATTAATTAGAATGAACAAGATATATTGTCAGCTAAAATGTAAGAGATTTGAACTAATAAAAAGAAAAGGAGAAGATGGACGATGAATAGAAATGAAAACTCTCATTCTTTCTCTTTTTCACTATTTTCTCAAAACCTCTATTTCTCTCTCTAAAATCCCTTCTCTTCCTCACTCTCCAAATCTCCTCTTTCAAGTGAAGACCTCCCCTCTATTTATAGGCAAACTTAGAGTTTCACTTTTTTAAATTTAGTTTTTTTGTTACTTCTTTTATTTTTAGTCATTGGACAAATTTTCTTATTTTTAGGTATTGTGCTATTTTGCAAATCATACACATAGTCTTAGGCTAATATATGGGCAAAAAAAATTATATTTTCAAAGTATTGGACCAGAAAAATACGGTATCTACAGCTGCCCCCTTTGTTCACGCTTCTAAAGTTAGAAGGTGTACAAAGGTGTAGATAAGTATTTTGATAGAGAAAAAACTATATAGATAAGGGAAATAGAAACCTCGACTTTCTTGTGTTCTATGAAATGACGGAACTTATGAAACGGACAAGGCACTGACACCGAGCTTCGACCTCGACTCAATGCGAGTTCGATTTAACCATATTAATTGAAATGAACCAGGCGTTGACAATGGTTTCGACCGCGACAAAGTCAGGTTCGATTTAAGCAAAGATAAAGAAACAAAGTGGACCTGAATATAGGCAGGCTTCAACCTCGGGACAAAGTCAGTTCGATTTAACCTAAGATAAAGAAAGAGCGTGGACCAAGATAGATGCAGACTTCGGCCTCGAGTGGATGCAGGTTCGATTTAACCATATTAATTGAAATAGACCAGGCGTTGACACCGGCTTCGACCGTGCAAAGTCGGGTTCGATATAACCAAAGATAAATGAAACGATGACCGTTAGAGGTTTTGGTGTGATGAGACCAATGACATATATGCCCCACATAGAGAACGGCCAAGGCGTGGCCATGACATGTAAGGGGGATGTGTGTATGTGAATTTTACATTTATGACATTTCTTGGCGTACTTGATGCAGTCAGATTTTAGAGTTAACCAATAATATCCTACTCTCAAGATTTGTTTGGCCATCATATGTCCATTAACATGAACTCCAGAAATTCCTTCGTGAACTTCCTCTATGATTTGATTCGCTTCCCTTACATCAACACATCTTAAGAGCACCATATCATGGTTTCTTTTGTAGAGTATTTTGCCATTCAAGAAGAAACTCATGGACAATCTTTTAATAGTGCGTTTATCATTCTCAGAAGCTTTGGATGGATATTCTCCATTCTTTATATACTGTTTGATGTCGTAATACCATGGTTTTGTGTTTGTCTCTTCTTCAATACCCATAAAGTGAGCAGGAAAATCTCGCTTCTCAATTTTTATAGGTTAGACTTCTTCCTAAAAGTCTGCGGCTAACATGGATGCTAGAGTTGCCAGTGCATCTGCAATTTGATTATTCTCTCTGGGTATATGGTCAAATGAGATCACTTCAAAAGTTCGGTTTAACTTAGTTACATGTTTGTGTAAGGTACCAGCTTGGATTCTCTAGCTTCCCATTTTCCGTTTAGTTGTCGTATCACCAATAAAGAATCTTTGTACACTCAAAGCTTTCTTATCTTCATATCATAAACTACTTGAATTCTGATGGAACATGTCTCATATTCTGCCACATTGTTTGTGCAGTCAAAGCATAGTTTTTCTGTGAATGGGAACAACTTTCCCTCGGGAGATATGGGGATTGCCCTAATTCCATGTCCTGCATTATTAGATGCGCCATTAAATAACATTGTCCACAATTCTGGATCCATAGATTCTCCTTCATTTTTTAATATGACTGGTATGTTCTCATCAGGAAAAACAAACTTCATAGGCTCATAATCTTGCACTGGTTTATCTGCAACATAATCAACAAGTACACTTTCTTTTATTGACTTTCTTGTGACATAAACAATATCATATTCGGTGAGCAACATTTGCCATTTAGAAATTTGCCCAGAAAGTGATGAATTTTCAAAGATATACTTGATTGGATCCATCTTTAAAATTAACCAAGTGGTGTGGTATAACATGTACTGTTTATGCCGATGAGCAACCCAGGCTAATGCACAACACGTTTTCTCTAACATCGAATAATTAGCCTTATAGTTTGTGAACCTTTTACTTAAATATTATATTGCTTGTTCTTTCCTCCAAGAGACGTTATGTTGACCAAGTACGCAACCCATGGATTTTCCTGTCACTGTAAGATACAAAATGAGTGGATGCCCTGGAGTTGGACGAACAAGTATAGACGGATTTTGCAAGTATTGCTTGATCTTCTCAAAAACAATTTGACAATCATCATTCCATCATTCTCTATCACTTTTGTGGAGAAGTTTAAAGATATATTCACAAATTACAGTTAGTTATGGGATGAACCAGACTATGTAATTTAATCTCCCTAAGAAATCTCTAACTTCCTTTTGAGTTTGAGGTGGAGGCATATCAATGATGACTTGAACCTTGTCAGGGTCAACTTTCATTCCTTCCTTGCTCACGACAAAACCGAGTAGTTTCCCTGAAGATGCTGCGAATGTACACTTTGTTGGGTTAAACTTTAATTGGAACTTTCTCAACCGTTCAAATAGTTTTTGCAGAGTGACCGTATAATCTTCCCCTTGAAGAGATTTGGCAATCATATCATCAACGTACACTTCAATTTTTATGCATCATACCATGAAACAGTGTTACCATTGCCCGCTGGTAAGTCACCCCTGCATTTTTTAGACCAAATGACATAATCTTATAATAAAATGTACCATACAAAGTTATAAAAGTCGTATTTTCATGATCTTTAGGAGCCATTTTGATTTGGTTATACCCCAAAAAACCTTCCATGAAAGAGAAGGTTGAATGTCCTGCAGTGTTATCAATTACGACATCGATATGGGGTAATGAAAAATTATCCTTGGGGCTTGCCCGATTTAAGTTTCTATAATCGACGCACACCCTTACTTTCCCATTTTTCTTCAGCATTGAGACTATGTTAGCAACCCATTCAGGGTATTTTGCTACTTCTAGAAAACCTGCATCTACTTGTTTTTTTAACTTTTTATTTGATCTGTACCAGCATGTCTGGTTTCATTTTCTATAATTTTTATCGCACTGGTTTACTTTCGGGCATAAGTGGCAAATGATGAACCACAATATCAGTATCTAGACTTGACATATCTTGGTAAGACCATGCAAAGACGTCAATATACTCTTTGAGTAAGTCAATTAATTCTCGACGGCTTTAGCTTGTCATAGAAGTGCTGATTTGGACTTCTTTCGTCTCTCCCTCTAATCCCATATTTATCACCTCCCTTAACTCTTGATATGGTTGAGTTATTTTTTCATCATCTTCTACCATTCTTAACATTTCCGGAGATGGTTCAAAAGTATCCTCGTCTCTTTCATCTGACTCTATGCTAAGAATGAGATTGTCAAAGTTATTGTTTATGCTCTTATTTTAAAAATCATCGTTCTCGAACCTGAATCAAATTATTGGATGAAAAGAAGGCGAGAAAAGAAAATAAACAATACATGAGTATGAACAACATTTCAGAAATGGAAAAAAGTAGACATAAAGGAAGAACAAAAAGAACTGGAATTTTATTTATCATTAGCAAAAGGAGAAGAAACAAGTTTTTAGATTTTCATTCAAATAAATGACTTGAAATAGACGAGAACATAGGCCCACAACAACGAAATTCCTAAGGCATTGGGTATAATCATTAGAATTTTGGTATGAACACATTACTCTTGAAAATTTCTGAGAAGCACTGGTAGTTCGGTGACGTCCCAATTGTTAAGCTCATGATCTGAATCGTATCGAGAAACCAAGTCCTCTGTACTTTCACTTGATGATTTTTCTAAGATTACGGATATTGAAAGCTGTGCGATATCATCTTCAAGGTCGTACTGCTATACTATAACCGGTTTTTCGAATGAAATTCCCCCAATTCTAAAGGATTTAGAAATATGGGGTATGATTGCCATTTTCATATCGAATTCCCTATTTTCGAGATTAGCAGTCCTCTTTTCTTTCTTTTGAGCTTCCACTCTCTTTTTATCAGCCTTGGTCGGTCTACATCCAAGCTCAAACCTTTGTTCATTCTTGTCCCACTCGATTAACTTATTTATGCCTTGATGCTTACCCCTGAGTCCTTTGCCTGGCATGTATCACCCTTTTATCATCAATTTTGCCACCATCCGAGATGCTTTTGATAGACTTGATATTAGAGCGATTTTCCCACTAGCAACAAATGTGGTGTTCGCAATCTCAAATGATCGAAATGAGCACTCCAATGCTTCTTCTTCCGCCTCAACATGTGGCATGGTAGCCAGCTTCTGATGTAAATGAAGACGGTACTGCCCCATATATACAAATGAGTTTATGATCCATTATAAATTTCAGCTTCTGATGTAATGAAGACGGTACTGCCCCAACAGAGTGAATGCATGGTCGACCTAAAAGAAAACTGTATGCTATATTTATGTCCATCACTTGGAAAACAATATTGAATAGGCATGGCCTGATTCGAATTTGTATCTCTATGTCTTCGACTACTTCTCTTCGGGTACATGCTCTTACTATCATCATACTCGGTTGCATATGTGTTGCATCCACAAGGAGCTTTGCTAATGTGGATCTTGACATTACATTTAGAGACGAGTCATTATCAATCAATACTTTTGCAACAACATAATCCCCACATTTCATGGATATATGCAGAGCTCTGGTGTGTCCAGTACCATCAGCAGGGATTTCATCATCTATGAAAGTGATAAAATTTGTTGGGGTAGTATTTCTCACAATTTCACTCAACTTCTCCACCGTAATGTCATGACAGACATATGCTTGATTCAAAACCTTCAATAATGCTTGGCGATGTGGTTCAGAATTCAGAAAGAGTGACAGTAAAGATATGCGATCAGGTAAGCGATTAAGTTGTTCTATCACATTATACTCGCTTTGCTTGATGAGCTTAAAAAATTCACATACTTTTTCTTCAGACACTGCTCTTTCTTTCTTCATACCTCTTATTATATCCAGGTCTATTACTTGGCCGCTATGCATTTCTCCTTGGAATTCATGACCATTTTCGTCTTCTTTGGCATTTCCTTTCCTTTGCCTTTCAAACTCATCACTCCTTATCATCCCACCTACTCCTGAAATATTATTTATGGGGAGATCGAGGTCAGACGAATTTAGCGCTTGAGTTTTGTCGTTACCGCTGGTAATGACCTCATATCCGTACGTTCATGGTACTGCTCTTGAATCTTTGTAAGCAAGTGCACCCGATATATGGATGGTGATAGGCATCGGAGCATAAGACGTAGTGGTGTGAGTTGACTTTTTCTCATAATGTATTGTGAGAGGTTTTGGGATATAGGACGACACTTCAACATTAACTTCAGATGATTCTTTAGTTATCATGAGGACTAAAAAGTCATTTTCCTGGTATTCCCTTTCTCCTTTATGACTTATTGTAAGTATCTTTGCATCCAACAACTTTTGCACTTCTATTTTAAAATCAGCACATTCCTCAATTGTATGCCCCGTCACATTCTTATGAAACAAACAATCAAAGTCATGTTTATGCTTCCTAGAAATGCCTTCATCCTCTGAGCGTGTTAGGTAGATGTACCCTGGTCTAGAAAGAAGATGAAAAAGTATTTTCATTGACGTGCTCACATCTTCCATGTCCCTATTTCCATATGAAAAATATTTATCAATTGCATTTACGGTAGCATTCCCATGATTTTTTAGAGGGTTGGAATTGATATCTGGATTCCCATTAGCCTTTTTGAAATTCAACCATCTAGCCTTGATCAATATCTGTACTCTACCTTTTAATGTCGTGCAATTCTGTCCCACTGCCCCAGCATGATAATCACAGCGAGCAGTCGCATCATACTACCTTGGGTATGGTGGTTGTAGAGGTTCATAAGGAATTGGCACCAATTGATTATTTCGTATCAATTGAGGTATGAGTTCTCTATATGACATGAGGATTGGATCATATTGGACAAAACGTTGATTATTTCTATTTTCCCTAAGAGGCTGATCAGCCTGACCAACATTTTGCTGGTGAGTTGGTGGTCTGAATCTGGGTCTCAAGTTGTTTTGAAATGCTGATTGTTGAGAGTGATAATTGTACAAAATTTGTGAGGTATTTGTCATATATGATGTAATAGATTTGGGCCTTTCACTATACTTTGGAAATCCCGGCCTCGAGTTTGCAGCTTATGATGGGTACCTAAAATTGATCGTCTGTACATCCCCTTCTTTTCGCTTCAACGATGCCCCTTTTTTTACGAATGATGTATCGGATACGACTTCCAAAAAAAATTCATTCATTACCCCATATTCAATCCTTTCACCACTCACTATAATGTCAGAGAAGTCGTTTGAAGCATTTCCAATCATCTTATCGTAGAATGGAGATCTCAAGGTGTTGGTAAACACTGTAGCCATCTCCTTTTCCGAAAATGGGGGATGTACTTGAGCAGCTAATTCTCTCCACCTTTGCGTATATTCTTTAAAACCTTAAGTAGGCTTTTTCTCCATCCTTTGTAGATCCAGACGATCAGGAGTCATGTCTATGTTGTATTTATATTGTCTTAAGAAAGTATCAACTAAATCTTTCCACCTCCGAATATGTTGGTTATCCAATTGGATATACCAGCGAGATGCAGCCCCTATCAAGCTATCTTGAAAGAAATGAATAAATAATTTTGTTTAGGATATAAATATACAATTTTTTATTTTGGACCACTTAGTTCACTAATTACCATTTTTTCTTTCTTCCTTAATTGTTAGGAATGATCATGGTTGGTAACTAGTTTAACAAGTGTCACTAAAGAAAATCCATAAAACTTTCAAAATCAAATAATTTTTGTTTGGGATATAAATATAATTTTTTTTATTTTAGACCACTTAGTTCACTAATTATCATTTTTCCGTTCTTCCTTCATTGCTAAAAATGATAATGGATGGTAACTAGTTCAAACAAGTGTTATAAAATGATGGTCAAAAATTAAAAAGAAAAGAAGAGAAGACTTGTAAGAACATAAAAAAATCAAAACTTAAATATTCGCGTAATATTGTATAGAGGTTTTACTCTCTATTTTATGCATTTTTATGTATGAAAAATTATCATAGGAGATCTTTTCATCAAATGTACACTTTTAACCCATTAAATGATTGATTTACATTGAGTTAATTTTACACCCATCAAAAAATTTTATCCTCATTCTCATTGATTGAGTTGATGATAAAAAAAATCTCATTATCAAACTTGTAGAGAAATAAACAATATATGAAAAACTTAAGATTAAGAGTAGGAGAAATGATAAAGAATGAGCAAACAAACCTATATATGAAAAATGAAACAAAGAAATATCAAATACATGAGTATGAAGAAGAGAGATGATTAATTCGAATGAACAAGATATATCGTTAGCTACAATGCAAGAGATTTGAACTACCTTAATAAAAAAAAAGAGAAGATGAAAGATGAATATAAATGAAAACTTTCATTATTTCTCTTTTTCACTATTTTCTCAAAACCTCTCTTTCTCTCTCTAAAATCCCTTCTCTTCCTCACTCTCCAAATCTCCTCTTTTAAGTGAAGACCTCCCCTCTATTTATAGGCAAACTTAGGGCTTCAGTTTTTTAATTTTATTTTTAATTTTTATTTTTAGTCATTGGACAAATTTTCTTATTTTTAGGTATTTGGCTACTTTTCAAATCATACAGATAGTCTTAGACTAGTATATGAGCAAATTTTTTTTTAAAGTATTGGACTGGATAAAATACGGTATCTACAAGCACTATTCATCTTGTGAAGAATCCACAGTATATCGAGGAAAAAGCATATATAGATTTGATATCATTTCATACAGTCACTTTAGGAAGATGGAGTCTTTGCTCTATTGAAGATTCAAGGAAATTAAAATCCAACTCACATGTTAATGAAGCCGGTACCCAATTGAGAAGCTCAAGTTGTGTGCAACTTCAGTGGATCTTCCTACTTGAGGGCTGAGGAGTTATAGCTGCTGCAGAGGGAGGATTATGTTTGGAGTTGTGTGAACTTACTTGATGGTGGAGTAGTCTCCAAGTGGAAGATTGTTAAAGAATGGAGCCTACATGTTTTTTAAAAACTCAAAGGTTTTTTAGGTGTTTTGTACTTTTTTTTAGTTGCCCTAATATCCTCACTATATAAAGGATATTAGGCGGTCGGTTTGCATGTGTTGAAAACTTAAAGAGATGTGAGGTTTGAGAGGTCATCTTGTGAATTTCTTCTTCTTCATTATAGTGAAAACCTATAATGGCTAAAGTAGATGTAGCTCTCACATTGATGGTGAACCAATATACATTTGTGTGCCCTTTTGTTACATTTTCTCTTTGATTACTATGAATAGTAGAGAATTAGAGCGTTTAATCTTTAATAATATACTCACACTCACTCTAGTTTAAAAAAACACTCACATCTTCTCCGTAAGTATTTCCGTTAATTTAACAATACAATCACCAATTTTGCGAAAATGGCACATTTTTCCAAAATATTCAAAGACCGTTTAAGGCTCCAAAAGTATGCACAAATTGCACCGTGAATCAAAGAGGAAAAGTAAACCGAATAGAAGAAACCAATGTAAAAATAAAATGAACAAAAAGAACTATGTGTAACACTAGTTCTAATAGAAGCCGAGAACCATCTCGGTCAAATTCATAAACTCTCTGCAAACCGACTCACCACCATAAATCGGACTATGAATTAGATTTGAGAAACTCATTTCGGTCAGAATTCAGAAACCCTCTACAAACCCACCCACCACCCCACCTTCACCTCCACTCTCTTATTATTCATCCCGGATATGAGCTTTTGCAATAGGCAACCGACAGACATTTGAACCCAGTTTTGTAAAAGATTCACCAACAAAACTTGACGTAGAAATTAGAGTAGCAAGAAATGAGAAATTTTGGTTAAGAGATGTTAGGAAGAGGAGCTACTAGCTACTGCCTGAGTAAGAGTAGGGATGTTAAAATGAGGACCGAACTGACCATTAATATACATATAAATTGAACTGATTGGATAGCAAAATAATTTGTCGATTATGTTAGAATTTACGTTCCACCAAAAAAATTTTATTATTACATTTTAAGAGGTCAATCAATGAATTTAATCATACATATTTAAAAAAAATCTAAGTTTTTTATACATTATATAATAAAAACTCATAATTTATACCACAACATTTATACTAAATATTAAAGTGAGATGAGAAAAATACAAAAGGAGAGAGATGTAAGAAATAAGAAAAGAGTGAGAAATAAAGATGATGTATATGAGGGAGGATAAGTGGTCCGATCTAAAATGTAAGAAAATTTTAGAGTGAACCGAAAGTTCAATTTTTTTAAATCTAAGATTTAGCCGACCGTACTTAGCAAAAAAAATCAACCAAAGAGAACAATTTTGGTTCGGATTGATCAGTTTGGTTAGTTTTTGCACATAATTAAGAAGATTTTTCAAACGTGTTCTTTCATTTTTTTTCAATTTTGGTGTTTGAGGATATTTTTCCAATATAACGTTTTAAAACAAATATCTTGAGGGTGTTATAGTCCTTTTGGTCTTCACTTAACCAAGGTGTTAGCCTCCAGTTTGAGTGTTTAGGGGAGGTTTGAGTTCTAAGTTATTAACCATAGGGTAGGTTTGTGTAATTTAATAAAATCACAAGTGTCATTGTAATGTTTTCCCATTTCATAATCTGAGAGTAAGATTCTAATGTAGATCCAAAGGGAGCGTATTTTTTCCTTTATTCCTAAGTTATTATCATATGACATGTTTGTGTATTCTAATGAAATTATATAGAATGTCAGCGTATTTGTTTTTTTACCTATTTTATAATATTTAATGATGAAATTGAAAGTTGAGAAGTTTCTGAGGCAAAACCTAAAAAGATATATTATTATTATTATTATTATTATTATTATTATTATTATTATTATTATTTTGGTTCAACTTAATCACGGTTTTACTATTATATTACACAAGATACTTATTTATCATGTGTAGTACGAGAATGCATACATTGTCCTTCCGTAGGGAATGCATACATTGTCCTTTCATAACGGTACCAAATTGAACTTTTATTTTCCCTCCTAATCATCCTTATTTAATAGAAGAAAATACACTGATATCTCCTATAATTTTATTAAAATATGCTCAGACTCCATCAAGTTTAAAAAAACTCTCACATATCCTCTATAAGTATTTCCGTTAATTTAATTTGAAAAGACAACACCCTTATTCAATTGCATCTCAATCCGTTTGTGGAAAAACAATCTTAGTAAAAAAATTTGTTATCCTATTGAACGGGCATAAATCCTTACTCTGACACGTCCTTAAGAAAAGACCAATAAGAAGACGGCATGAAGATAGCTGACGTGGCAATCCAGGAGAAGAGATCAAGACCGTTGATTTAATTATACGGTAGTTCGATTATTAATATTGATAAATTAGATCTTATCAAATATTCTCTTAATCTCATTTTTAGTGGAGTTAGATAAACTCGATTAGATTTTATGTGATCATTTGAAAGCCTATAAATAGAGGGTCATTGTAAACTCAAAGGGCATTCAATAATCAACCAAGCAATCATACTCGTATTCTTTTCAATTCTCTCTCTCATTTATTTTCTTATTTTTGAGTGTGAGAAAATTTTTCTTTACATTCTAATGCTTTCATTGAGAGATGAGAATCAACTCGAGATTGTAATTCAAAATATCTCGAACCAGATCACACGCTGCACGAGAAACAAGAAATGACACTGATGCTGTCAATAACCCTGTTAACAACCTGCACTCGCGCAGGAGTGTAGGGCATGATCTAGACCAATCTGACGGGAATGAAAAACATGGAGAACCGCAACAGTGAAGCATTATGTTACGCATGGAAAACTATGTAAGATCATATTGCGACGTTACAACGGGATGTTGTAAAGACAAGAGCGGAGGCAGGTCAGAGGACTATGGCGGGAGGAGGGGAAAATGAGAACATGCGAGATGGAGGATAGAGAGAACGGACTACCAGGCAGCCAAATCTGAGTGCCAGCCAAAATGTCCATCGTGATGAGCCAAAATTTAGTTCTCATGACAACGGGAAAGAGGCTACGAGCGAGAATGGTCCAATGAAACTAATGACGAAGCGAGCAGTAGAGAAGATGCTGGAAAAGAAAATGTTGGAAGTGAGGAAACTGGGTGTCATAGGGTGGCAGATCTTGAAACATTGACACAATCCCCTTTGTGCTAAGAAATTCTGGTGGTCCTAGTGCCGAAGAATTTCGTTTTTCCTAAGTTCAAGTGTTATGAGGGGAAAACGGTTCTTGTAGATCATTTATGCCGTTTCAGGAAAGTAAGGACACTGTATCAACACATGGATGAGTTAATGTGCAGGATGTTTCGAGCGAGTCTGGATGGGACCACATTGAAATGGTATCATTCTCTACCCACGTTTTCAATTGATAATTTTGCTAGAATGTCTCCTGTATTTTTGGAATAGTATTTCATCGCCGGATGGTTATGGAGGACTTAGAATACTTGTTGATGATTGTAATAAAAAGGGAAAATCTCTACGAGATTACACTCACCATTTTAAAGATGAGATCACAAAAGTTCAAAATTAAGATGACCGTGTGGCACGACTAGTATTCAGATGAGGGTTGGACTCAGACTCACCCTTGTTTGAGGATCTCTCCAAGAATAAACCGTTTATGATGGTAGAGACTTTCCTCAGGGAACAGACATATATAACAATGGAGGAAGAAAAGAAAAGCATGCAGAAATCGACAGAACAACGGAATCATAGCAAACGTCAAAATTGAGGGAGTTCGAGAATAAGAAAGTGTGGAACTGATAGAATGGAGAAAATGGACAAAAGGAAGAATGAAGTCGAAAAGAGACCAAGACAGGCTGGTTGGTCCACCCGAGAGAGAAATTTTACACCCCTTTGACTATCCTAGTAAATCAAATCTTAGAGACTATCTAGGACAAACCCTGGCTGAAGAGGTCGGCTCCACTTACTAAGGAGCCAAAAGAAAGAGATAACGACAAGTGTTGGCCACTACACCAATGACTGTTATTTGTTAAAAGACTATATTGAAAGGCTTGTGCAAGAGGGGCATCTAAACGATTTTGTTGACATAAGAAATCAACCCTGGAAGGACATGAATGAAGAATGCCCCAAGGAAAAGGAATTGTTGAGGATCATGGACACGATCTTAGCTATGAAAGAACGTGAAGACACCTCGAGAAAAGAAAGAAATATCTACTATAAAAACCCAACTCTCAAGATGAATAATGGACCTAAAGAAGCAAAGAGTGATGGTGTCCCCATCACTTTTTTTAAGATAATGGGCGATATGAAAAACACAATGACGCATTGGTGATTACCATTTAGATCGGGAACTATTTATTGCGAATGGTCCTAATTGATGATGGCAGTGTTGTGAATATCCTCCACCGATCAACACTAAAAACGATGGCGATATAAGCTCCAAGGCTCTGTAGTGTTGGACAACTACTCATTGGCTTGAACAAAACCATAACCTACTTTGAAGGAATTCTATCACTTCCTTTACATGCAGATCCGTTCCACCACATCACGAATTTCATAGTGATTGACACGTCGTCACCCTACAACATGATACTGGGAAGAACATGGTTAGATGACTACTATAAAAATGGGGTTAGACGACGGGTAAAACCCGTCATTATAACCCAATTTCGACGGTTGTCTGACAGTCATATACCGGTTTGTCATCTTTAGTCATTTAAAAAATCCGTCATTATAATGGTGTATAATGACAGGGAATCCCCGTCATTGTAGGTACCACGGAAAGTAGATAGATGATAGCTCCGCCATATAAAGTACCACAAAAAGTAGATAGATGATGACGGGGAATCCCCATCATCTAAAGTACCGGGAAAAGTAAAGAGATGACAGGAAATCCCCGTCGTCTAAAGTTACTCCACCTAGACTTTAGATGAGGAATCCCCATCATCTTAGGTATCACCAAAATAAAAAAGATGATGGGGAATCCCCGTCATCTAAAGTTCTAGAAAAGGAAAAAAATATTTAATTAAATAAAAAGCTTGGCATTCTAATTTCCATCTAACTCATTATATACAATAAAAATAAAACAAAAATTATAATGATTATAATTCTAAAAGATATATTTCAAAATGGGAAACATCTCACCATACAATTTTCTAACAATTCTTTCACAATAATTATCAATAACAATAAAGAATAAATCATCAGAGCTTTCTTCTACATTTTTACACAACACACACTACTAGGCATGCAAACACATAATATGATTCTTTTATTGAATTATATCAAAAGTATACCTTCCCTATAATTAATAGCCAAAGAAAAACCTGAACTTTAAGAGATACACACAACTTCCAAATGAATTTAAATAAAATAACTTATCGAATGAAGAAAAACTTCTTAGCATCACATCTAGGCAATATATACAGAAAATAAGTGAAAAAATATACACATATCTAAGATCATTTATCAATTATATACAACTGATAATATTCACTTCACAACATGAAGAAAGCAACTTTTCTGCCAAACTAGGCTTCTTGTTGAGAAACTGAAAGGAATAAATTCCAACATATCAATGTTGAGATTGGACGCTAAAGCAGTAGCATGTTAGAAAAAAATGACCACGACACGTAATCTAGAAAAAGAAAATGATATGAAGATGGAAGAACAAATAAACAAAATAACATATTTGTTCATTAGTTGTTGATTAAAAGTTATTACAAATCACAACTTTTTCCCACAAGTGCACGTTTGAATGATAATGGATTACCTAATACATAAAGTACTAAGAAGGTGCTGAAAGAAACTAGTACAATAAGGTTAATACAAATCACATCAATCAAGAATAACACAATATATATCCTTCATGCTACCTGATTTATAGGTGCAGCAGACACACTTGATGCTCCACTTGATGAGACCTTATTCTACATTGTATGACCATATGCATATTAGTAGTTGAAATAAACACCCTATAATAATTCTCGAACGAAATCAAAAATGATATGGGCTCTTATTGCTGTCCAAAAATTGTAAAGTACAGAACTAGAAAAAAGACAAAATAGCAGTAGCAAAGGCAATAAAACTATTTTCAACAACTTTATTTTCTTCCAATGTTGTTGAATCCTTGAACCAAGCCAAAACTAGTCAATCAAAAATGTCATCGATCACCCCTCAAGCCAAAACTATCAGAATCAAAAGCCTAAAAATCTTTATAAAGTGGTACCAAATGCTCTCAAATGATCAGAAAAAATAAAGCTAAAATCTCAAAAGAACAACCATTTCACGTTTATAAATTATGAGAGCTATTGTTTCAATGAATAATCAAATATAATACAAGTAACATACTTCTACATTCTCAATGAATAAGAGCAAGTAATCATCACTGCAGTATATTTACATTATAGAGAATTATCAAAGATAATACAAGTAACAAACTTATACATTCTCAATGAATAATGGAAAGTAATCATCACTGCTGTATATTTACATCATAGAGAATTAAAGGCTACAAAAATGTTAACGCATCATTCAATTATGAACTTGTCGTCATATGTTGCGCTGTTAGACCCAAACTTTGAAATGGGTGAGTTTTGTGATAGGATAAAATCTCCTCTTGAACAGTTCCATAGAAGTTAATAGCTGAGTAGGAGCAATAGTAAAATGCAAGAGTGAGACATAATTAGACCAGAGACAGTAGCAAAAAAGCTTAACAAAGATGAAAATGGTTTGTATACGAAAGCTTCACTGCATACGGAAAAAGAACTCGCTCTATCTCCCAAGGATTTCCAAAGTTCAACCAATAATCTAGTTGTTCATGCTAAAAGCCATCCAGTATGACCTGACGGAACAAACCATACTAGTATCGTAGTCCATATCTATATAAGAAAAGCAGTTCCATCAACTGCAAAAGAATAATTACTCATGACTAAACATTAGCTTCAAGATAAGATTGTGTAAATACGATATCTA
The DNA here is from genome assembly GCA_003255025.1 of Datisca glomerata. Lineage (NCBI taxonomy): Eukaryota > Viridiplantae > Streptophyta > Magnoliopsida > Cucurbitales > Datiscaceae > Datisca > Datisca glomerata. The sequence continues at coordinate 56,228 of QANY01009750.1, forward strand.
TAACAAAGTGTTAAATGAATGAGCTACAACAGAAATGAATATCTAATTATATTGAGTAGGCCCTCTGAAAGATAGTAAAGAGAAAATTTTGGCACACCCAATATTTCTTACTGATATCCAGTGATAACAAAGAATCTCAAATATAATGAAGACAACAAGTTATATATATTCTAAAGATACCTTTCACACCATTTACACATTTAAATCACTATTGGAAATTGATCAAAGTGATGATTGTCTCCTTCATGGAGCACCCATATTTTTAACATCTTCAATCACTTGTACTTCACCAATCACCCCCCCCCCCCAAAAAAAAAATCTTTGGCTTTAGAATATTTATTACTAAAAAAATATAGGTATGGACAGTAACGGGGTTAAGCCCTGCCTATCACAAATCTTTCTCCTTCTTGGGGGGAGCAAACCTCCAAGCCCACGATGACCAGTTGCGCTACACTCTCGTGGTTACTAAAAATTTCTCTTAAACAAAGTAATTATCCTTTTTTTGGTTTTGTCCCCAGAGAGTGACCGGCTGGTGGCATGATTCTTCTCTCCACCTCAACGATTCCCACTAAAAAAAGAAAAAAGAAAAATAATAGTTATTATTAAAAAATTGCTTCAATTTTATGACTTATATAATTGGTCTTCCCTTTAGATCCTGATTTTTTGTGATTCATTATGTCAAGATAATGATCATCAACAAGTCACTACTAGCTGAAAAAATGCCATTTCTAATCACTTCACAATATCACAATTTAATAATGCAGCAACAACCTGGGAAGAAGCGAGGACAACCTAAAACTTCAAACTCAAAATCGAACTGGCTCAGGGCATCTGCATATTAGTCCCGAATGCCAAGGTTGATAACATTGTTTGACAGTGAACGACCTGAAGTTCCAAATAACTTAAATTTTTCTATCAACATTTTAAAAGTGATGGATTAAGGGAGAAAACAGATACACTCACAAGCGTAGTTAGACATGATAGTTACCTAAAACACAAACACAAGAAAAAGTATGAATAACCACAACCATGCTTCAAAGATTACACAAAAATAAAAATAAAAATGGTTCAAAGTATCACTAGATGAAATTTGCACAGTCTAGAGTAAAAATATGTCATCACTGTCGAAAAATGAAGTTACATATATAGCTAGGAGACCGTGTCAAATATAGATGTAAAAAGGGAAAATGAAGTTGCACTTCATGATTTCATCTATTCTATTTTAGTCATATATAGGAGTAGGCAATCAAGTGATATATCATCTAGTTCAAATAATATTAGCAGCTAGGGTCATTTTCAAAACTAAAATGCGTCAACTTCAAGTTCTAACTGTGACTAATTATATCAACTGCTTGAGAGAAAAAAACTTTTACATCTAGAAATAAATATTGAAAATCCACGGATGTACAAAATATGATTTGTCTCTAAAAAATATACCCAGAAGATACTTCATTGAGAGGGACTATACGCGGTTAGTATCTTTCCTCTTGAAGTATAGTTGAGTATCATGCCAACGTTCAATCAACCGATCTCTTATTCTATGGGATAAAGCCTACAAGTTACATCATTAAAACTCATATCACGATGACAGATCTTCAACAATATTGCTGCAATATAGACAAAATAAACGACCAACTGAGATCTTCTTCTAGTTCCAAAAAGATGTAGCATGCTTGAATGAACAACCTGTCTATAAGCATTTGCAAAATACCTAATAATAGCGGAAATTGATTAGAAATAAGAAGTGCTTGAATAAATAGAGCATAGAGGGAGGCAAAACTAGAATGAGATAGTAACAAACTAAGTGAGTATAAACTCAATTTGCACAACATAGTAGTAGTAAGCTAGCCTGTAAAAGCAACATTCACTATTTAGGCCAGTAATGTAAAATAAGTAGGAATATGGGACATAAGTATTGTAAAGAAATCTTTTATCCGTTAAGTTATGCACTTCTATATTATTGATATTGAGAAAAGAATAAAAATAGATGGTATAGGCAGTGAGAGAAGAGAAATTTTGATTCGTAAAATGAAAGCCATTTTTTCATTTAAAGATGGTGAACAACCAAATGATCATGCCGTTTATAAGTACAATTGTTTCTCTTGCAGTCAACCTGTCCTGATGATCATATCAGAGGAGCTTATTAAGAAAATTGATGGCCTGCATTTAAAGAATCAATGTCAATTGAAAAGAATTTATGAATTTTGTAATGCTAGACTTTCAATCCCCAGATAAAAGAAAGATACAGTTACCTCTAGAGAAACTAGATGTTGGTTATCCGCATTAATAAACTTAGATCATGGCATTCTGCTGTGCCTGCAGAAGATAATTAGATGAATCAATATATGTTGAGCAATATGATTGAAAGCAATGATTATCATCACAATGCAACAATTTTAAGGAAAAATTAAAGGTTTAGAACATCATAGATAGAAGTTAAACAAATTCAGCCTTCAACTAAAATCTAAATTGGTTCATGTAGAGAAACCAAACGCACCTCCCAACAAGCGCATCAAGCTGAGGATCAAACTACAAATGATATTTATTTAGGTAAGCATTCAACTCATGAATTCCAAGTACCTGAGAAATGCAAGACCACTGGACTCACATAACGCAGAAAAAGGAACAATACACACTTATCTACAATAGAAGTGTGAACAAACTACATAGTATCTACATTATATTACCTTGGCAATTTTGACAAGCTGGTCGTGGTTGTCATAACCATAAAAGAATGGCTCCTTGAGAAATATCTACATTAGTATTGAGTTCAATAAGCAAAGTATGAACCAACAAAAATGGAAAAACCAACGCATAAATTTCATTTAAAAAAATCACTAGCTTGACAGACATAAAACATAATCCTTACCATTCCAACAAACATGCAACCGAGACTCCACATGTCCAAAGAATAATCATAATCTTGCAATCAACTAAAAGTTCAAGACCTTTAAAGTACCTAAGGATAAAAGAAAGATAAAAGTTCAGTATTTCTACCAAATTGTGCATACCTCAAAGGATGTATACAAGGTAATGATGGTCTTTATAATTCTAAAACATGCAAGTAAAATCAACAATTCAGCATGTCATATAAGACATGGCATCATAGAGATAGAAACATAAAGATAACAACATCCCCGTAAATCATAGAATAAAGCAGGATAGCATACTCCGTGTCAGTGTCAAGGGAATTAAAGTTACAACATGATTTCCTTTTTAATAAGAAAGTTAACAGCATTATATCAACATTTTAAAAGATCTGGATCCATTTATTTTATTAAAACTATTGACATCCTAACAACTATTTATCAGTTACACCCAAACAACGTGAGAGTTACCTGGTATCCATTTATTTCAGCTGCCTCAACCCGTGCTCCATTTTGTAATAGCACATTTGCTACTGGTATAGCACCCCGGTGCAGTGCGGTCTGCTGCATTCTATACGATATCAAAGAAGTTGTTAAGAAAGTAAGATTTTACTAATAAGGACAAAGAAAGAGTAGAATACATCAATTATGTACTACACGATATCAGAGAAGTTATTAAGAGCAGCCCATTGCAAAACGTAATAAACATTGTCATCGGATTCAGAAAGAGAAGCTCCATCTTCTTCAACGAACCTTCTCAATTTTTAAAAATCCCCGTATGTAGAAGCCGAGAAAACATCAAACACAGAAACTTCTTGGTCAGGGTTTTTCTGGGATTTGGAGTCTAAAGATGCTCGACATTGATCTCTGACGAAGCCATCCGAGATAGAGCAATCACCACACATGATGAAAAATATTGACCACCAATCACACGACATACCCTCGACCTCCACCTCCTTCACAGACCGTCGACATACCCTCGACCCTCTCTGTCTCTCTCAGATCTCTCTCTCAAACCTCTGTCTCTCAAAGCTTTCTGTCTCTCGTAGATCTTTCTCTCTCTCTCTCTCAAATCCCTGTCTCTCATAAATCTCTTTCTCTCTCAAAGTTCTCTATCTCTTACAGATCTCACTCTCTCTCATAACACAACATTAAGATCTACTGCATACATAAATGGATAGAATAAAGGCGTCACTATTCTCTAAGGTTTACTGCATGCATCAATGGATAGAATGAAGGTGTGAGCTATTCTAGATCTCGACAGAATGAAGCCGTGCGTTGGGAGATGAGCTCTGAAATAATCGCCATTAAAGTGAAGGCATGGAACTTCTCTGGACTGGATCTGGACAGAATGAAGATGCGGGAGGAAGTAGAGGAGAGAGGGAGAAGGAGAGGGAGAGGAAAAGGGAGAGGGAGAGGGAGATGGAGAGAGAAAGAGAGTAACCAGAGACAGAGAAGACAAAAATGACAAAGTAAAAGAAAAAATAGGTTTAGATTGATTATATATTGTGGCATTTTTGTAAATAAAATGAACTTTGAGGTAAATAGTGAATTTTTTACGTCATAAAACAATGTTTGGTTTTCTTTTCCATTGTCATAATAAGAAGTTCTATTGATAACTCAAAAATTAGCTATCATAGTAGATAAAAAATTTATGACAGCTAATTTTTAGCTGTCATCTTACCCGAATTACACCACCCTACACTATTTTCCTTTAACAGATTTTAGAGAGATGTCATTGTATCAAAAATGTGGTTGTTGTCTAAAAAAAATTGTAGTAGCGGTGTAGTGTTGGAAATACAGGAAGCATGTCCACATCAAGAAGAACTACAAAGCAGTGAAAGATGACGCTTCAATGCAGTAACTGAATAGGTACACGATGCCTGCTTTCATCTGTTGATAGTCCTATTTACTCTTGGATTTCAGATTCAGGAGCTTCTTTTCATACCAATGCATACAAGAAACTCTAGAAAATTATGTTGTTGGGAATTATGGAAAGGTTTATCTGGATGATAGAGAACCTTTAGATATTGTTAGTACGTGTAACATTCGTTTGAATATGGAAAACAGATTTGTACGGAAACTACATATAATAAGACATGTATTAAAGTTGATGCGCATTCTAATCTTAGTGAGGCAGATTGATGATGAAGAGCATAATGTGACTTTTAGTGGTTGTGCATGGAAAGTCACCAAGGAAGCTATGGTTGTAACTCGAGTAAATAAAACAGGAACACTATATATATCTCACAGCTACAAGGATACAATTGTAGTTGTTGATGCTAGTGTTAATTCGAATCCATGACATTATAGACTTAGGGAATATATATGAAAAGGGAATGAAAGTGCTTTTATGAAAGGGAAAACTACCAAAGTTGAAGATTGTTAAGCATAGCTTGTGTGAAAGCTGTATTTTTGAATTAACAAGTCGGGTGTTTTTATGGGTTTATTTTATGAAAAATAAATCTTGTGTTTTTATAACTTCAAAAGGCGGAGAGCCATGGTTGAGAATGAAACAAATTGTAAGGTAAAATGCTTAGAGTCTGATAATGGGGGTGAATACATTGATGATTATTTCAAGCGGTATTGTGGTGATAATGGGATCAAGATGCTAAAAACCATTTTAGGGACACCTCGACACAATGGTGTGGTGAAATGATGAATATGACCATGATTGAACGTGCTAGGAGTATGAGATTGCATGCAAGAACCTAAGAAGCTCTAGGCTGATGCAAGTCTGATTAACATGGAACCTTCAACACCATTGGACTAAAGAATACTTGAGGAGGTTTGGAGCGGTAAAGAGGTAAACCTTTCTTTTCTAAAAGTGATTGGTTATGTTTCTTACATTTCCATCAATCTTGCTGATAGAACTAATCTTGATCCAAAAATTTTAAAAAATATTTTTTTATTAGCTATGACGATACTGAGTTTGGTTATCGATTTTGGGATGACCAAAATCGAAAGATTATCAGGAGTAAGGATGTCATCTTTAATGAAAAAATAATATATAAAGATAGATTCGGTGTAGAATTTGAAAACGTATGTCCTGGAGTTAAGAAGTCATATGTTGTTCAGTTGAAAGATTTCCCAGTAATTGAGTTGAAAAATAGTGACCAGGAAGATCAAGATTGTATAGTTCCAAAAGTGAGTCCACACACCCCTATGATTTAATCTAGGAGCTCATCAAGAACTATTAGAGCACCACAAAGATGTTCCCATTCTATATGCTATATTTTTAACTGACAATGGTGAACACAAGAGTTATGGGAAAGAAATGCAGATATATGAATCAATTAAGTGGAAGCTAGCCATGAGGGATGAGATGGAATCATTAATATCCAATCAGACATGGAAATTAATAGACTTACCAAAAGGAACAAAGGCATTGCATAACAAGTGGGTTTACCGGGTTAAAGAAGAACATGATGGAAGCAAACGATATAAGGCAAGGTTTGTTATAAGGGGTTTCAACAAAAGGAAGCCATTACCTATTCTCAAATTTTATCTCCAATGGTCAAGTTAACCATAATCAGAACTGTGCTTAGTTTAGCTGCAAATGAAGACTTGCACTTTGAGCAGTTAGATGTAAAAACATTTCTTCATGGTGATTTGGAGGAAGAGATTTACATGGAGCAGCAACATGGTTTTAAAGTACATGGAAAGGAGAAAATGATGTGTAAAATTCAAAAGAGCTTGTATGGTGGTACAAGAAGTTTGATGGGTTTATGTGTGGTAATGGTTTCTTGAAGTGCCAAGCTGATCGATACTGTTATGTGAAAAAATTTGACAACTCCTATATCATACTACTATTATATATATTTGGCATGTTGATTGCAGGGGATTGCATAGAGGAGATTGATAAACTGAAGAGGGAATAGTCAAATGAGTTTATAATAAAGGATTTGGGGACAGAAAAGTAAATCCTCAGGATAAGGATTACTAGAGATAGGGTGAATGGTCACTTGGAGCTGTCATAGAAAGAATATGTAAAGAAAATGCTTGGTAGGTTTATGTTGAGTGAATGAAATCTCATGAACACCCCCTTCGCTAGCCACTTTAGACTATCCAAAGAGAAATCACCTTCGTCAGAGAATGAGAGAGCCTACATGGACAATGTGCCTTATACTTTTTCTATTGGCAGTCTTAAGTATGTCATGGTATGTACCAGGCCAGATAGAGCACATGCAAAGGGAGTAGTGAGCAGATACATGAGAAATCTGGGAAAGCAACACCAAGAGACAGTGAAGTGCTATCTCAGTTATTTGAGAGGTACTACAAATTCAACTCTATGTTTCAATAGGTAAGAGTTAAATTTACAGGTTTTTGATGCACATATGGCTGGTGATATTGACAACAAGAAGAGTACCGATGGGTTTGTTTACACATTGGTTGGTACATCAGATAGCGGGGTCTCAAAATTGCAAAATATATTTACTCTTTCTACTACAAAAGCATAGTATATTGCAGTGACAGAAACTAGTAAGGAGATGGTATGGATATAGTGAGTCTTGCAAAAATTGGGTCAGAAGAAAGGAAAGAACATTGTGCACTGTGATAGTCAAAGCGTTATTCATCTTGTGAAGAATCCAGTATATCATGTCAGGAAAAAGCATTTATAGATTCGATATTATTTTATACAGTCAATAAATTAAAATCCAATTGACATGTTAGCGAAGCCGGTACCCAATTGAGAAACTGAAGTTGTGTGCAACTTCAGTGGATCTTCTTCCTTGAGGGCTGGGGAATTATTGCTACTGCAGAGGCAGGATTATGCTTAGAGTTGTGTGAACTTACTTGATGGTGGAGTAGTGTCCAAGTGGAAGATTGTTAAAGTATAAAGCCTACATGTTTTTTTTAAACTCAAGGGTTTTTTAGGTGTTTTGTATTTTTTTTAGTTGCCCTAAAATACTCACTCTATAAAAGGATATTAGGCGGTCGGTTTGTATGTGTTGAAAACCTAGAGATGTGTGAGGCTTGAGAGGTCATATTGTGAATGTCTCCTTCTTCATTATAAGGAAATCGTATAACAGCTAAAGTGGACGTAGTTCTCACGTTGATGGTGAACCAATATATACTTATGTGTTCTTTTGTTACGTTTTCTCTTTGATTACTATGAATAGTAGAGGATTAGAGCGTTTAATCTTTAACAATACACTCACACTCCTTCTAGTTTAAAAAACACTCACATCTCTTCCGTAAGTATTTACGTTAATTTAACAATACCATCACCAATTTTTCTAAAATGGCACATTTTTCCTAAATATTCAAAGACCGATAAAGGCTCCAGAAGTATGCACAAATTGCAGCGTAAATCAAAGAAGAAAAGTAAACCGAATAGAAGAAACCAATGTTAAAATAAAATGAACAAAAAGAACTAAGTGTAACACTAGTTCTTATATAAGCCAAGAACAATCTCGGTCAAATTCATAAACTCTCTGCAAACCAACTCATCACCATAAATCAGACTATAATTAGATTTGAGAAACTCATTTCGGTCAGAATTCAGAAACCCTCTACAAACCCACCCACCAGCCCACCTTCACCGCCTCTCTCTTATTGTTTATCCCGGATATGAGCTTTTGCAATAGGAAACAGACAAAAATTTGAACCCAATTTTTGTAACAGATTCACCGACAAAACTTGACATAGATATTAGTCCGTATCCAAAAACATTAGTCTCTGCCAATGGTCTTCAATTCACCGGGAGCCAAAGATGTTTTATGAGGGACTCCGTATAACAAATAGATTATCAACGCCTTATCATCCCCAAGGCAATGTACAAGCATAAAGATCAAACAGAATAATTCTTGATAACTTGAAGAAGTGTCTGGAGTCCATTAAAAGGAGAATGGGTTGAATGACTACCCTCTGTTTTTTGGGTTTATAGGACAACACCTTAGGAGCCCACGGGTGAAATGCCTTTTGCCCTTGTATATGGGGCATAGGTCGTTATACCAGTAGAAATTGGGTGCCCCACGATAAGATCTACCATTGGTGAAGATACAAATACAGAACGGATGACGAAGAACCTTGATATGTTAGAAGAAAAATGGGAGACATCTATAATTAGATTGGCTACCTACAACCATAAGAGAATGAAATATTTCCAAGAAGGGCGAGGAAATGGCAATATCAGATCGGAGACTTCGTGCTTAAGACGATATTCCAAACAAATGAAGCCGAGATGGGACCGAATTGGGAAGGACTGTTCATCTTTAAAGCTGTTGGAGCAAACACGTCTTATCATCTAATGACTAAGGGAATGACTTATCCAAACATTGGAATGACTTACATTTACACAAGTATTATGTAAGATTTCTTTCTTTTTTCTTTAATGGAAATTACATTATCCTATGATTTTTTTCGTTAAGGGTTTTTCTTGTAAAATCTGGTGTCAGCTTTTCTTTTCAGGCTGGAATGAATGAATAAGGCCCCTGAGCTTATTGAGAAGCTTAAGTCCTTAGGAACAGATGTCGACGGGCACCATTCTAAGAAGGAAATTATAGGGCCATTGAGCTTCGTGAGAAGCTTAAATCTGTGGGAACGGATGTCTATGAGCACCATTCTTAGAAGGGAATTATAGGGCCCTTGAGTTTTGTGATAAGTTTAAGTCCTTGGCAATGAATGTCAATGGGTACCATTTTCAGAAGGACATTATAGGGCCCCTGAGCTTCGTGAGAAGCTTAAGTCCTTGGGAACGGATGTTGACAGACACCATTCTTAGAAGGAAATTATAGGCCCCTAAGCTTCATGAGAGGCTTAAGTCCTTGAGAATGAGTGTCTACGAGCACCACTCTCAAAAGTAAATTATAGGGTCCTGAGCTTCGTGAGAAGCTTAAGTCCTTGGGAATGGATGTCTACAGACACCGTTCCCAGAAGGAAATTATAGGGCCCCTGAGCTTCATAAGAAGTTCAAGTCCATAAGAACGGATGTCTATGGGCACCATTCTTAGAAAGAAATTATAGAGCCCCTGAGCTTGGTGAGAAGCTTAAGTCCTTGGGAACGATTGTCGACGGACACCGTTTTTAGAAAAAAATTATAAGGCCCCCGAGTTTTGTGAGAAACTTAAGTCCTTACGATTGGATATTTATGGGCACCATTCTTAGAAGAAGTTATAGGGCCCTTGAGTTTCGTGAGAAGCTTAAGTCCTTGGGAACGGTTGTCTACGGGCACCGTTTTCAGAAGGAAATTATATGACCCCTGAGCTTCATAAAAAGCTTAAGTCCTTGGGAACGAATGTCTACGGGCACCATTTTGAGAAGGAAATTATAGGGCCCTTGAGCTTCGTGAGAAGCTTAAGTCCTACACTTTTTTCATATTTTTATAGCCCTGCATTTTGACTGAACTACAAAATATACCCCTCCGTGACATTTTTTAGTTAAATTTAACAAAAAATTAACTCCATCCATTCCCCCCAATTTCCTCCATTACTACCTTCCATTTTCATCTGTTTCTCCTCATTTTTAAGCTCTCATTTTCACTTTCCATACATTTTTCAGATCTGATATTTTTTTGTTTTCCTTTAATGAATTTTGTTTTGCTTAATTCTTAAAATTATCTTTTTTATTCTTAAAAAAATGAGCTTCATTCGTGCTGTAACGAATTTTGCTTCATTCTTAAAAAAATAAGCTTTATTCTATGAATAATCTGCTACTAAAAAATGGTTCATCATAAAAAAAATCTGCTACTAAAAATATTTTCATTATAAAATTTCAATAAACTAAGTTATAACTTCTATTCTTTCCAATCATATGAATAATACATTTGTAATTTTTTTAATAGAAAATCATTGAGATTTTAGCTTCAGTTCAATGAAAAAAATTAAAGAATAAATAAAAGATTTGAATTACATTTGCCATATAACAATCTTTACTACCTATCGTGAATTTTTTGGAGAGTTAAGTTCCATCAAATCCTATAAAAATGTCATTAAAAATGAAGAGTATTTTTACATAATTTGAAAAGAAAAATAAATTTTGGAGAGACGATCAAGAAATTATAAAATTATAGTAAAAATGAATTAAAAATACAAAAACTTTCTCACAAAATTCTCTAACATTGCAACGATCCAAAATAGAAGTAACTTTTAATTAGAACTACCCACCAAAAAAACCTCTAAGTAAGAGAGATTATATTTTTAATCATATGAATGAAGTAGATTTTTTTAAGAATAAAACAAAAAAATTTCAGTACAGTATGAATGGAGCATATTTTTTAAGAATAAATAAGATTTTTTTTAAGAATAAAGCAAAAAAAACATTAAAGGAACACAAAAAAATCAGATCTAGAAAATGTGTTGAAAGTGAAAATGAGGGCTTAAAATAAGAGAAAATAGAGGAAAATAATGAAGGAAATTGAGGGAAATGGATGAAGTTAATTTTGCTATTAAATATAACTAAAAAAGTCACAGAAAGCGTATATTTTATAATTTAATCAAAGTATAAGGGTATGGTTTACAGTTTCATTAAAATAAATGAGTTTATTTTATATTTAAACTTTATTAAAACAAAGTGTTTTCAAACTTATTTCTAATTATAAGATAGTCTTAGACAAGTCAGTTATAAATCTTTTTGTAAAAGATGATTTCCAATTTATGTGATGTTGTAAAAATCGTCACTGTAAAAGACGATATCTACCTATGGGATTTCGTCTTCTAATCCACTGTCGCACTATTACATCTCCCTTGATTTCTTCTTTTCTCGCACTCTCTCGTTCGAGCCTCTCTCTCCGCAGCTCTCTGTCTCTGTCTACTAGACTTTTCCACCCGCAGACCTCCCTCAACTTTTAAGCCAGTCTCTCGTGCAATGTTTTATTTTTTGTAAACTTCAAGTTGGTTTGTAGCAATCTTGGCTCAAGGTTAGGAATCCTCTTCTCTTGTTGAGATTAGACTGTTGAAAATTTCTGGAACGAAGAAGGGGAATGAGCTTGGTCCTCCATTAGGGTCGAGGCATTCTGGGCGAGGTTCTTTTTTTTTTTTTTGAAGAATGCATGATGCGAATTAAATTGATGGTAAGTTTCCTGGCTAATTGCATGTTTGTTTAGTCACACGATTGTGATGGTAAATTTCAATTGGAGGATCTGTTTTTCGAAAGTAAGGTGATACCATGGAGCTCTTGGCATTTAGTCTTTACTACATTAAAATAGAAAAGATGAAAACAAATTCAATCTTATTTGTACTTTTTTTTGCTTTTGAAGCATTTGCTCACTAAAATATAGGAAATGAAGTTGTAATCTGAATAAGTGATTCTAATGTTCACTTGTTTATAATCTGAATGAGTCAATTCTGTGCGCAGTCGAAGGAGGACTTGGCCGTGAAGCAGCAGTCGGAGAGAATGAGTTAAGCTGAGTGCAGAAATCATCTTTGCTAACAGTAAAGAAATCATCTTTGCTAACAGTAAAGAAATCGCCTTTAGCAAAGACGATTTGTAAAAGGGCAGAACTCGTCTTTACAAAACAAGATTTGTACCTCGTTGGAACCAGGTGAAAATCGTTTTTTGTAACGATATTGTCTATCTAGAAATCATCGACGATCTCCTGCATGGCCTACACCTTACTTTTCACCTTACTTTTGAAATAATTTTCAAAACCACCTTATTCACATAATATTTTTTAAAAAACACATTATTAGTGTCAAAACCCCCATGACTTTCCTACTGTTCTTTTAGCGTGTATGAACATTGGGAGAGCATTGCCACTTTTAGAAGGTTCATTTAGAGAAATAGTTTACTTTTTAAAAATAAGGAAGAGAATGACGAACAGACGTTCTATTTATAAGAATGACCGGTTTTTTATGATTCTCAATTTATTTTTAAAATACTTGAAAATTTTTGTGTATAGGTGTACTATGGTATAAAAAAATATGCAATAATATATATTTATATACCATAATATATTTTAATATATAATATATACTATAGTATATTTTTATATACCGTCCGTGTAGTATACGAAATATATTCAAATGCCATAGTATATTTTAGCATACCATCAGTATATCATAATATATATAGTATATTTTTATATACCATCTGTTACAATCCCAGAAATCCAAACATCAAACTCAAACCCGTCTCCTTCTTATATTCTTCACCTCATTCTCGCTGCAATTCCAGAAATTCAGAAATCAAACCTTAAAATTAAAAAATCATACAACAAATTGATGACAAATTCATAAAATCAAGAAAATCAAAAATAAAAAAACACATCAAGCCAGAAAAAATAGATCACGAGACCCAAAAACTAACTACGAAGGGAGAAGATGAATGGAGAAGAAGAAAGAAGAAAGAGGAAGAGAAGAAATAAGCAAAGAAGATGGAAGGGAGAAGACAAAGGTGAAGGGAGAGAAGAAATATGCAGAGACGAAAGGAGAGAAGGAAGATGCAGACATGAAGAGAGAAGACGAAGGGACGATGAGAGAAAGAAGAAGGAAAAATTGGCCATTTATGTAAATAAAATATTTTTGGGCCATTTTCTAAAATAATAAAAAGTGGTTCTATTTTCTAATTTTCCCCTTTTTGAAAAGTGAGAATGACAAGAATAGACCTAAAATAAAATCTATGAGCAAAAATGACTCACCAATTGAATAGTATGTAAAATGATTTTTATAAGTTAAGATGTTTTAAGTTATTTATAAACTTACTGTTTTACTTTTTTACTTTTGTAACAGCGAAGAGTAAGTTTTTATCACTTTTATTCTTTTTCTTATTTTTTTATGTTATTTTCTCACTTCTCTTAAATGATTTCCTTTAAAACACATTATACCCAAAAAATCTTACTTTCATTTTCTTTATATGTCGCCTACTCTCTCTCTCACTCTCTCTATCTATATGTCTCTCAAGAGATCTCCATCTCTGTTTTTTTAAAGTAAAAATAGAATGGGAAATCTTCACGCCTCTTACTCGTCAATCACCATCTATCTCATCAATAGGTAAATGTATTCTTTACTTATTGTTAATAAATCTTTACTTACTATTATGCTTCATTCTAAAGTATCAATTTTCTATCATTCTCCTATCTTTGTTTTGATGATTCTTCTATCTTTGTTGGATGTTGGCCAGAAGATAGACACCATCTTCAGTTTTATAATCAATCATCTTTGTAGATGAGCATAAAAAAAATTAGAACGACCCCCTGTTAAGTAAACCATTTGTTAGCGATAAGGAAGCAATATATTTACACATTTCAGATTGTAAAAAAAACTTGTAACCTAGACCAAGAACATAAAATAATTTTCAATTATTTATGCAAATTTATAGTAGATTGAACAATTTTTTTTTGAAATAAGTTGAACAAGTTTGAGTAGAATTTGATAAAATACCATAAATAAATATAAGAAAAAAATAAAAGTGATGAGAAGTTACTCTTGGTGGTTACAAAATAAATGAAATGGTAAAATATTAAATCCATAATTAATTTAATCTTTCTAAACTAAAAAATGATTATTTATATATATATATACATATAAAGAGCCATTGTTACATATAAATTAATAAAAAGAGTCATGTACAATAATTTTTGTTTAGAAAAAAATAAAAAATAGTTAAAGATAAAATAAAACTAAAATATAGCTATCTCTAATTTAAAAAAAAATCCGCGCCAAACCAATTGGAAGCAAATTTACACGGGAGCGCCAAAATTATTTGAATTTTTCCACAATGCGGTGGTGATTAATTGTTTTTTTTTATTTATGACTATTTTTAATAATTTTTAAAATGATATATTTGTAATCATTACGAATTATAGATGGCCCAAACAAATTCATAGACCGAGGTAAGTTAATAAATAGCTTATTAATCTACTGAACAGAGAGAAATAGACCTTTCGCCAACCTGTTAATTGTATATGCTAGAATCCTGAAATGCCCCATTAATTGTCCAACATATTCCTAAAAAAAACTACTTCAAATAACTTTCTTTCCCATTTTTTTTATTTCACTCTCCCTCTTAAATCCTTAACTTCACGTACACTTTCATATTCCTAAAAATTAGCGTCGGCTAACAGCATAAGAATTTCTCGCCATCAACTCCATTACAGAGAGAAGTTGAGGAGATTTTGTTCTCTTCATCCATTTTTGTTCTTTTCATCCAAGTTGTTAATATATAGCTGTTAAACATCAAAGTAAAACGTGGTAGCTAAGATGTTAATATGGTTCAAAAGATTATTAGTACATTAACATTTAATCACTCAATGTTGTGCACCACTCTATAATCAACGTAGTTTCTGGTTTTTTTATAGCTTCGGTTAGAAGAAACTGTAATTCTATTGCTGATACTATATCTGTCTATGCCTAGGTCAGGACATGATTAATTTAGATAATTTCTTCTTTTTTTCCTTTTGATTTATCACTTGGTTCAATCTGAGAAAATTATTGTACAAGGTTGGTTTAAGCCTCCTTAATTCTTGTTTGGCTCTTTACTTTAATAATAGTTCTGGTTTTGTTTAAAAAATCGCTCAACAAAATATCTTACATAGTGGTAATTTATGTTTCCACATAAACGGAATGCTATTATATGATAAAATATGTAGTAAACTTATTCTCCAGCACTTTCTCACGTTATTTTAAATATTATCATTTGGTCTTGTAAAGTTATTTAACCTGATTAAATAACAATCTCACATTATTTTTCCAATTACTTTGCCCTTAAAAATCTACTCTACCAAAAAACTTTCCTAATTCACTTACACATTTTACAACATCTACACATTTTTTAGAATAAATTTTACTTTCTCAATCCCCATAAAAATATCATTATTTATTTCAATTCTTTCTATTTGATTTTGATAATTTATTTTCTTCAAGACCAAAGTTTCATAAAAGTGTCATAAAATATATTGATGATAGAATTCCGTCGAATCCTGTTTCAGTCCTAGTGGCAAACCAGGCCCGATACTGAATTTTGAGATTTTTTTCGTCACTTCCTACCCTTGTCCTGAAAGGCCCGTCCCGCAAACCCGTATTGGGATCGTCTCGTGAGATTAAAATATGCACGTTAATTAGAATGAATGATATAAAATATTAAGTTTGAATTAAGGATAAATAAACTCTTCATATATGCATAATATAAAATTTCAATGATTAAAATGCATGTTAATAACATCAAATATTTTTTGAAATGAAAATTTATTTTCTTCCCTAAAATAAATTATTTATAAACTATCATGTTTAAAAAGTATATGAAAATTATAAAAATGAGACTATAACGGGATTGTTTATCACGTCTCATATTTTTGTGTGGAGGATCGGACCCGTAGGATGGAGCCACAAAGGGGGGTTCCCAAAATCATTTATATTCAGTTTTAGATTATATTTAATCAAAATATAATAAAAACTTGTATCGCTATTTCATTTTGTTCTTATGCCAGAATCAGAATATTTTGCCCGTTTCAGCCGGAGTGGGAGGAAATTGATAATCATGGTATACATATTTATTGAAGAAAAGTATATGTAACGGGAAAACTGTTATGTATTATTAAATATTTTAATGTATCAATATAAATGATGGTTATTTATATCATATTTATTTTTTATATATAAAAGATAATATATATGTTATAATTAATTTCATGATACCGGAGAAAATTCAATCAAACACGATATGAATTATAAATTTTTTTACTAGTTCCCAGCAGAGAATCTGTATACAATTTTGCTATGTAATTTTGAATAATTTATCATTGAATTTATTTGCACAGTGTAAGTAAAAAAGTTATTTTAGTTTTTGGTGTACTAAAATAAAAATAATTGATTTGATTTTATTGTTGAAGTTAATAAAATAGTTAATTAATTGTTTGTAAAATAAAAAAATAATATATATATATATATAAGGCATTGTGTGTATTAGAATCTATGAATAATTATTGGCAATAAAAATTAAAACTTGATAAAAAAATTTATAAATAATCAATAATTTTATTACTCTCATACAATTTATATAATTTTCTCAACAATTTTATCAAATTTTCTTAACAACTTTATCTAAATTTTCTACATACCAAATAAGAATATCATATTTTTTCAGTAACTTTTTCACGTAATCATGTTTTACCAAACATGATAATCTTAATATTTTATCATCTAATTTTATCACTTAAATTTACCCATCAACTCAACTTCCCAACATTCTTACTTAGTTTGTATCAAACGGCCCCTAAATATCTAATAGAGATAAATCTTGTTAATAGTTACTAACTATAATGTCAATATATTTTTATTAACATGTTAATATTTAAAACATATTGTGCTATGCTTTTTTTAAAATAATTAGCATTGGTGATGGAAAGATAAAAATTAAAAAGTGTGAAAGAATTGAAAATTGAAAATTTGATGGGAGGAAAAAAAATTAAAAGTAGGAGTTTGGTAGAAAAATTTCTTTTTCTGAAAATAGAATTATTATTTTATGGTCACTACACAAATTTTTTTAAATGAGATTACAATGCAGTTATTATTTGATAGGTTAAATTGTATACAACAATTTCATGATTTAATTAGATATACAATACAAATAAAAGGTCCCATACCCTCTTAAGTCCCCCAGGGGAGATGGGGATGGAAATGGACTGCTCTAACTCCACCATTTGGATTGTAGTTTACAACTTATCATATTACTCTCAAATATATAATTCTCTATGACTGAAAGAGACTATTTGGCAATTTAATTAAAGAGAAGTGGTCTCGTGCATTCATTCATAGCTGTCAGAGTGTGTAGTGTTCTCTAGAGTTTTATGTTGCACATAAATTGAAGATCTCAAACTATAAATTCATTCTTAGGTATGCATAATGATTTAAGTTTTTGATTTTTCTTATATGCTTTAACAATTTAACTCCAACAGAGGGAGCTGGAGGCCTTGTATTTTAGAAATTTAATTATACACATAATTATTATTTAGTTGAAATATGCTCAATTTTAAAAATTTAAGAATAACACGTATTATTGTTTAGTTGAAAATGACCATATGCTCAATTTTAGAAATTTAATTATACATATAATTCGTGAACATATATATGGAAGATTCTTGGGTAACGAACGAGACTGATATTATGGATATCTTAATAGTGTGTGATGTACCTTAAATATGTATTGAGGGTATCTGAAATACGTACTGAGGGTACTAGAAATACGTATTGAAAGTATCTCAAATCTTTTGAACAATGAGGATACCTCAAATCTGTTGAACAGTGAGGGTACTTCAAATGTGTTATAGGTACTTTACTATTCCAATATATTTGATGTACCCTCAATGCATATTTGAGATAGCTTACACATATTTGAGGTACCCATGGTACCATACCAAACAAATACATTAGAACTTCTCAATAATACTTTTATATTTCATTTATTAGTAAATATATTTTTTAAATTTGGTTATTATCATATTACAAACAATATAGTTTTATTTCGTATTTACACGTAACTTATTAAATTATTTCTAGAGAACAGTAATGAGAAAATAAATTTTCTTATTCAATATTGAAATATAATATTGATGAAAATAGTGTGTATACAATAATTTTGTAAATACATAAATTAAGATATGTAAACAACATACTTACGAATAACAATGTAAATAGTATATTACAAAATGTAAAAATGATAATTAAAAAATGTGAATAAGGTGATTACCAACGTAAAACAATATGGACAAAGTAACAGTATAATAAGAAATCAAACCGAGTCATGTTTTCACAGTTTCCTTAAACAGTTAGGCTCCGTCACTTGTGGTACTAAGATTGCTAACAGTGTTTGTTTTTCAAGATAAAACGGTTGGAGGCAGCTGAAGAGCACCTGACTTTCAAAAATTCTACCATCGCAATAATGACGAAAACAGGACTTGGACATAAAAACCAAATCGTCGACAAAACTGAAAATAAATCGAATCAAACCGAGAGAAAACCGAACTAGGACTGAACCGAAAACTGAATCAAGAAAACTTAGAAGAAAAATAGCCAAAAATGTGGAGACAGACTTGAGAGAAAAGAGAGCTAATTGCTTCTTTTTGTGTGAAAAATGAGCAGGGAAAAACCTCCTTTTATACTAGTCATGGGGGAGTTACCATTTAAGCCCATTTAACTCATTAAAGGGTCATTTAACCCAAAATATGTTCTTTCTCTTAATTTGTAAAATAAAAAACATTTTGGGCCTTATTTTATAAAAAATATTCTATATTCTATGACATTTAGGCTTCCTACGAAAAGAAAAAATAAATCTGAAGCAAAAGACAATTCATGACCTCATATAGGGATGACTCATATAGAGAGTGCCAATAGGCTTTTCAAGTTACATCATTGACACAATCATATTTATATATACCACTCTAATATTTTCTCCATTTCCAATGTGAGATTTGTACAATTCCCACATATTTTTTTCATTCTCATTTAGCTCACTTTGAGAGATAATTTCTCATTCATCTCAAAACCAATTTTGACAAACTAATAGTCAACTTCGATGTACTCGTGGAGGAGAACTTAAATCTTCAATGACCTTACACTTTTACGTAATGGTCCTACTTAAAAATTGGCCTAAATTTGGTCAATGAAAAATGGTGTAAAAACACCCAATGTCCAACAATTCCCCATGAATGAAAATTGATGACCAACGACACGACTGACATGGTGATAGAATTCCACATTCTGAAACCTGCATCTGATAGGTAGATTTTACCTTTTGAACCTTCCCTTGTGTAAGTATGTTTACTTTACTAGCTCATCAGTAGACACGGTGTTTTTGAACTGTTCAGCTTTTTGTGTAAACAATGACATACTACACACATGAGTCATCCCTGACACAATTCATTTCTTATTATTATGTTCATTTTAGGCATGAACATCCTTCTGGTTGTGCAAGAGTTTCTAAGGATTTTCATCCTTACAATTCCTATAGATGTGGCCCCACTTCATTCTCACATAGAAGATGTCTTAATTTAAGAGTAAACATGCATTACTCGTAATTTTTTATGCATAATAATCATTAAAAGCTTAGCTTAAGCTAATCTCCAACGGGTATCACAGTTTTCATCATAGGAATGGATAGGGAAAATCTCCACAGTGATTTGACTAAGTTTATACAATTAGGTTCTCCCTTTGAACCTAGATCTTGGAATCTCTAGTAATCTAAGTTGGGTTTCCTTTGTATCAACTTATTTTTTCATGGGTTTTATTCCCATCCCCATCGATGACTTTTCAACTAACACTCTATTTAACTATTTGGTTAACAGATCCATAATATTATCCTTTGACTTTATATAGTCAAGAGTGATAATCTCTGTCAAAAGTAGTTGTTTAATGAAATTATGTCTGTGACGAATGTGTCTAGTCTTACCATTATACATATTACTTTGTGCCCTTCCAATAGCACTTTGACTATCACAGTGTATGTAGATTGGTGGCACTAACTTTGTCTATTTAGGAATATCCTCTAAGAAGTAGTGTAGCCACTCAGCCTCCTCCCCAAATTTATCCAAAGTTATAAGCTCAAATTTCATAGTGGATCTAGCTATAACAGTATGTTTTGAGGATTTTCATGCTATGGCAGTGCCTTCTAATGTGAAAACATATATACTAGTAGACTTCATATTTTACTTATGAGGTATCCAGTTTGTATCAGTATATCCTTCTAGGATCGCTGGATATTTTGAATAGTGTAGTCCATAACTCTGAGTATATAGTAAGTACATCAGTACTCTTACAATGACTTTTCAATGTTCAACTCCAGGATTATTCATGAATCTACTTAATTTACTCATTGTATAGGTTATATTAGGTCTTGTACAACTCATCAAGTACATCAAACTACCTATTACTCTAGAGTACTCTACTTGAGAGATACTTTCACATTTATTCTTGGACAAATGTACACTTATATCTATTAGTGTTTTTGATTCACCAGTATCATATTTGTTAAAGTTTCCAAGAATAGAATCTACGTAATGAGACTGGCTTAGAATAAGTTCATATGATGTTCTTTTGATTTTTATTCCCTATATAACATCAACAAGTCTCATGTCCTTCATATCAAATCTTGATTTTAACATATTTTTCGTAAATTTGACCATCCTATCATTACTCTCAACGATAAGAATGTCATCAACATATAAACACACAATGACATATCCATTTTCTGTATCTTTAACATGATACATTTATCACATTCATTGATTTTGAATCCAATTGACATCATGTGTCTGTCAAATTTCTTATGCCATTGTTTTGGTATTTGTTTCAAACCATACAATGATTTGACTAATTTATATAATTTCGTTCATTGCCTAGGAGCGAAAAACCTTTCTATTTGTTATTGTATATTTCTTCCTCTAAATCTACATTTAGAAAGGTTGATTTCACATCCATTGATGTACTTCAAGATTTCGTAAATCTACGATTACAATTACCATTCTAATGGAGTTTATTCTCGACACCAGAAAATATGTATCAAAATAATCAAGACATTCTTTCTATTTATAACCTTTAATTACAAGTCTTGCCTTGTATTTATCAATTGATCCATCGGCTTTCATTTTTCATTTGAAAATCTACTTGAAACCCAAAGGTTTACAACCACGTGGAAGATCCACTAGTTCCCAAGTATGATTCTATAAAATGGAATCAATTTCACTCTCAATGGGCTCTTTTCAAAGTGGACCTTCATTGGAGTTCACAGTTTTTTTTAAATTTCTTGGTTCATTTTCAATCATATAGGTTAGAAAATCAGGACCAAAAGATTTTTTTGTCCTACCTTGTTCACTCCTTCTAGGTTCTACCTCGCCTTCTTTGTCTTGGTCCTGACTATCTTCTTCATCAATAGTCTCAAGAAGTTTTTTTTGAAAAGTTTGACTCTTCCTTGGATTTGTAAGGAAATACATGTTCAAAGAATGATGCATTCCTAGACTCCATTATCATGTTCTTGTGTATCTCAGGATAGATTCGTACACAAGGAACCGATACGTACTATTGTTATTTGTATAACCAATGAAATGCAATCGACAATTTTTTGTCATATCTTCACATTTTTTTATGTAGGTTCATCACTTTAGCGAGACATCCCCACACTCGTCAGTATTTATATGAAGGTTTTCTATATTTTCTAACTCATCTGGGGTCTTATCCTTTTTTGTTTTAGGCATCTTATTCAAAAGATAGTTAACCGTCAGAACAGCTTCTCCCCATATATTCTTAGGTAATCCAGAACAGATCAACAATGTATTCATCATTTCTTTCAATGTACAATTTTTAGGCTCACCACACCATTAGACTTGGGTGAATAAGTTATTGTGTTTCATGTATAATATCATGTTGAGCACAAATCTCAACAAACAACGATTCATATTCACCACCCCAATTAGTTCTTAGCACCTTAATTTTTCTATTAAGATTATTCTCAACTTCATTTTTATGGAGAATAAATTTCTCTATAACTTCATAATTACTCTTTAGCAAATAAACATAACATTATTTTATCTATCATCAACAAAAATAATAAAATACTTATTACCACCTCTTAAATGTATAAATTTTAGATCATATATGTCACTGTGAATTAAATCAAGTGGTTTAGTATTTCTTTCAACACTTTGAAATGATGATCTCGTTAATTTTGCCTCGACATAGTAGAATGATGACCTCCTTAATTTTATCTTAACACTTTGGAATGATGACCTCCTAGTGGTTCCCAAATGCTTGCGCTATGTTTCTAGGCCTCCTACCCACCCGATCGCAGTGAATTGCCCTATTCATATTTGGTGAAGAAACCCCAAAGATCGCAGTGAATTGCCCTATTCATATCTGTGATACCACAACATCGTCATCATTATGTCACATAAAAACTTCAATGTGACTGATCAATAGCGGTTCTTAGAAAGTACATGTCACTTATCAACACGTGCATTATCAGCAGTGTAAGCTTTGTGTTATGTCGGCTTCATCTTGTTTAATGTGGCTACCAACCCATCAAGTTGTAAAAAATGCCATATGAAACCTGTCACCGCAAGGTATTTGCCAAGGTCAATCCCTCCCCTTTAAATACGCCACTCCAATGACATTTAGCGTTAAGTCAAGTTCGGCCTTAGTGAAGTTTTGTCCAATTACATTCAACTCATTAACTAGCATCATGAGACCCTTTGGCAAGGACTTACTCAATCTGTGCTCTGCTTGTCTTGACGTTCGTTGTATGGTTATGAGTATATAGGAGATAAACTCGCCAATATATGACACGAGTGGTAGCTTAATTTGAGGCACAACATCCGATTTCAACAAAATATTTGAAAAAAGAATTAAGTATTGTATGATTATAATACTATGTCATTATTTCATTACTATTGTTTATAAGTTTGATATTTCGATTTTAGCTTCTGCTTTAGACTTAGTCAGACGTTACTATTTTACGCCAAAGTATTATGTCAGGATTTTATATACAAACAAATAGTGTTATACCTAGTCAATAACATTTTCTAAAATATATGCAATCTCTAAAATTTTTTATGGTTAGTAGAAAAACGAAAATAAAGAAATTGAACATATAGATTCATATTCCGTCAACTTTATTTTTAACTTATTTCCAAAAACAAAATTATATCACTTATGTTTATCATATCCTTCAATTTTACATAATACTAATATAAAATCTTAATGGAAAGAATTATATTACATTTGACACCTGAATTTGAACGTTGTGGCCCCGTTCCTGCTTTTATTGGTCATCATTGCCAGTATAGATCATCATTTTTGAAATCATGCCATCATTTTAATGGCAAAGTGATTTTTGGAGATCCTTCATATCCAAATAACTGTTGTCAAATATTGTGAAGAGAACCACACTCTGATCATTATGGCTATTTAAAATTTATGATCTTTCACCAAAAGCACTGCTTTATTTAATCGTGAGTCCGTCCTGCCTTGTCTCGAATATCTTGTCTGGACGTCGCTTTATTATACTTCATACTTTCAGTCCGTACGACAGACTGCTTTACTCATTTTTTTTGTATCGACTCCAATCTCTCAAATTCAAGAGTGATAAGTCATGTCTAAGGCTTGCCCCAGGGCCACTTAGAAGATGCCCCAATTTCTATATTTTTCAAACTTTTTTATCCAATGCCTTATAACATTTACGTAAGGGTTTTATACATAAATAACTACATTATAGAAATTAATACAAAAATAGACAATAAATTTCATAAACATTAAAAGAAAAATTAGGGATTTGAACCAATTTTTGCATTAGGTTTGCTCGAGAACCCTGGTTCTCTCGATCGCCTCACTCTATTACAGATATGAGAGTGTGAAATGGAAGTTAATCGATTATGGTTAGAATATTAAGCGTCAATTTTATAATTATAGAGTACTTTCAGTACACTTCACTTTTACACTATCATAATAGGTAAGCTTATTATGATAGTTCAAGTAACACCTGTCATATTAACTAAATATCATTTTTTTTACATTTTACAGTCTTTTTTACATGACAGGTTTAAGAGACCTGTCATTAATTCTAATATTATGCTGTCATCTAAAGTCAATGTTGTAGTAGTGTGATTCGTAAAATAATATATTCATGATTATTAATTAGAACAGTATCAGAAAATATATCTAGGGGACGCCCTAAAGCACTCATGGTATCATTATGAATATACAAACCAAAACTATGAAAGCCTAAAAATATACTCGATTTGTAATTCAATACACAAATGAATTGGTTAGGTTAGGTTAGCTATATGCTGTGTATTATCAACGATTTTCATAGAAGGTGGTAAGATGATGTCTTGAGCAGTTACATATCCAGGACCCTTGACACAAATAGACGCGTCACGACTTCCATACAGATTACTTCTCAATATAATGTGACCAAGAATGGATGCGAGAACGAGACTTTCATTTACAGTTTCTTATTATTAAATTCAATACAATAAAAAAATAGGAAATTCATTCTCCTTTTTCTGACAGATAGAAGTAAATAGAAAAAAGATTCCAAAAATATTTCTTGCTTCGACCTAGGATGAATTGAGACGGTCTTTTGTAAATACGTAATTATCTTGAATATATTAACTATTTCTTTATTTTTCGATCGCCTGGAAGGGACAAAAGAAATATCTTCTTCTTTCTTCAATAATTTCTTATCTCTAGTGGACCTCTCAATAGGATTCGAACCTAGATGAAGTTCTGACCATCTGTCAGAGAAAAAAGAACGAATGAATCTTGTAGGATTCCCAAGAAATTCTTTCTATTTCTTCCGGAAGCAGATGATTATTCATCTACTTCTCACATTCTGTGAATAGCAGGGACATTGAGGAATATCCATAAAAGCATTTAGGGAATCAGTCTGATTCTAGCTCTTCTATACATTATATCATAGGAAGACAAATAAATGAATTATAGCTCTTGTAGTCCATCAAGCGTCCTCGCTAACAACGCACTTGAGATTCCACGAACAACGAACTGTAAGATCCACACCAAGATCTTCAAACCAATCCTCGAACACACTAGGACGTGTGTGAGCATGTATAATAAAAGAACAATTTTTTTTCTCTAAATATACTCAACACATGAGATCTAGAGATTTAGAGAATGACTTTTAAGATAAAATTCTGAGAGAGAATTAAAGATTTCGTAGAGCTTCAATTATAAAAGTATACTAAAAATATACTATGGTATATTAATGATATATTAAAATATAATATGATATATTAAAATATACTATATTATATAAAAATGTACTATGGTGTACCTGTACATAAAAGTTTTACAGCTTTATCAAAGAAAAAAAATTTAAGTTAAAAACGGTCATTCTTACAATTATAATTTTTTTTATCATTTTCTTATTTATGTACAATAGTAGAATAGGAAGAAAATATTTCTAGCAAGTGTGACCATGAAATATAGCTATATTTGATGTTGGCTCATTTAGGATATATATATATATATATGTGTGTGTGTTATATGGGTGTATATATATTATATATATGTATATAGAGTTCATATATATATATATATATATAANATATATATATATATATATGGAGACAGAGAGAGATATTAGGAGAGATAGAGAGATATTTAATGGATATAAATATAGAGAGAAAAATTATGGATGATTAAATATTTAAATTAAATAATAAAAAGATGAATTAGTAACTAAGTAGGGAAATTGTTAAATTTAATGAATTCTGCTACATTAATTATATTTTTCTGGAAAAATGTTATATTTAATGTTTTTAAAAGTTGTAGACAAAATTGATTTTAAAATAAAAAATGAGATGAATAGTGTCATTTCTATATAAATAGCATCAAGTCTATGGCCCGAGCTAAATTTTTTACTCTTCAATGTTTTAATTTAATTCAAGACTTCTCTTTAATATCGCTAAGTTAATTATATTTAAATAAGTATTTATTTTTCTTTCAATTTATTCAACACCGTAAAAGTGACTCTCTCTTTCTCACACACATTAGCATGGGTCCCTCTATGTGTTTATCTATTAAATATTTACTTTTAAATTTTTACCCTAAGGCTAGGCATATTTAATAGTGCAAACAATTTTTCTCTTAAATGTGTAATATTAAAATCATTAGATAATATGATATTTTTTAATTGAAGAACTTCAAGTATAAGTCACTTTAAGAAAAATAAATAAAAAGTAGATAAATATGAAAAATTAAAAAACAGCCACCCCCAATTCTGAAAGAAAAATTTTAGCATCACAAAACAAGCCCCCACATCACAGTGAAATCAAGCGCAATGTTTAAAAAATTTATATAACTCATACTGTATATATCGATTATACTGTAAGCATATTTTATATATACCATCTAGATGTAATTTTTTGTGGTGGCTTCGAAATTTTTTTGGAGCACGATTTTTTGGGATGCGTGCAATGACTATTTCTGATGTGTTTTATACTTGTAGTCATATTTAATGATATTCTTAACATGACCCATCTGTGATTATTATTAAATTTTTAACTATAGATAATGATAACTTACCAAAACATTGATCGTTAGATATATTTACAACTAAATGTATTGACAAGTTGGGTCAGCGCAATTGATTAAGCCTCCGCACCCATACTTTAGAGGTTATGAGTTCGAGTCATATTCCGTCATTCTCCTTAACATTTACTACTATCTACCCGTGTTATGCACGAGCTACAAAATATAATTTTAAAACTTTTTTAATTAAAATAACATAGTACGATAATAACTCAAATATAGTTTTAAGTTATTATCGATAACATAAAAATATTTCTAGAGGTCTTATAAATAAATTATATATTAAGATTTCATTGTAACTCTTTTTTAAGGTTGAGAAGATTCTCTCTAGCATCGTAACTTAGAGTAATAAGAATTGATAATTAAATTTATGGAAAGAAAATAATATAATTTTATTCAATAAAATCTTATCGATAAATCTATGTACTTAAAATACTTTTTGTAAAGCAAAAAAGTCACCGTCTTTGATAATCAGTTGTAAATTTTTTACATCGTATATATGAAAATATAGAGAACAATTTAGAGAAAAAATGATTAAGAACACCATGATTTACGTGGAAAACCCTTCAAGTGAAGAAAAACTACGGGGATATTTTGATAGTATTTCATTATGGAGAAAGAGTTTATAAAGCTAATGCAAGTTGCATCGTAAGTTTGTTTCTTATGTGTGTTTTTTTCTTAGAGTTACACATTTCCTTTATTTATAAGCCTTCAATCGGTTACATAGAATCAGATACAACTTATCTAATTTTATTTGAAAATATGATCAACATAATATTATCTGAGATCTAGTTTATCAACATTAACAACTTAATTAGTAAATCTTGGTCGTCTGATCAATCTAATGGTTTTTATTAGTTTTTTAGATTTCCACGTCGGTCATCCATGTACTTTTGTTTGATCGGTCTATTCTTCATAACCGCCTAGTTGATCATACGATTCTCGCTCTATCTTCTCTTTGATGACGTCTTTGGTCTAGATCTTGTCACGTGTCATGTGAAATTTTACCTGTACATCTTGCTTATTAGTATTAACAACTTTTTGAATTTGAATCATTTGACGTAGTGTGGTGAATCTGATGGTTGTAGTGATTGCTATCATCTTTGCCACGATGATGATTCCCTCAATTGGCTTCTCTATCTTTCTTGACTCCCTATGCGACTTTTATACCTCAGCTACTTTGGTTAGGCAAGTAGCTCCAAATCAACTTCTTTAGATATGCCAACATGGCAAATTCAACTATTCTCATAATGTTTCCATGGCATTTGCTTTAATTATTTTTCTTCTTCGCTAATGTTGCTGAACACCGAGAATTATTCCTGTTTATTTTCCCCCATTACACTTGATGAAGTCTCTCTTCATTCAGGTGTAATGATTTGATTCCCCGATCTTCAACACTAGATTCACTGACACCTTATGGTTGTCCATATGTATTATTTCTCTGACTTGAAGTGAAGTAATAACCTTTGGATAAGAATTTTTGCTTTAAGTTATTTTCTTAATTCTAAAGTTCTGACTTTTTTCTTTTCTGAAATGCGAAAGCTCTTGGTGTTCGGGTTTGAGCTTTCTGGTTTGAGTTCAACACCAAATCATTCACGGCATGAACTTCTGAGCTTTCTGGTATGAGCTATGCTCTACCTTCTGGTCTGGGCTTAGCTCTACCTTCTGGTCTGGGCTTAGCTCTACCTTCTGGTCTGGGCTTAGCTCTACCTTCTGGTCTGGGTTCAGCTCTTGAAGCTTTTACTTTTGAGCTTTCTAAATTGAGCTTAACTCTTCCTTCTGGTATGGGCTCAGCTCTTGAAGCTGCTATAGACTTCTCAGCTTTTCGTTTTCTTTTTTTTTTGAGTTGTTCGTTGCTAGTGATGGTTTCTCATTTTCTTTCTGCCATTACATTTTCTGTTCTCACTCAAAAATGCTTTGCAGTTGTCGAGCAATTGTTTTTATTAGTTTGCTGTCGATGATGATTACTTTTTCTTCATTCGATGTTACATTTTTTTGTTCCTTTCACGATGGACGCATTGGTAGAGTTTTTTTTCATTTCTTCATTTTTCATTTTCCTTCTCTCGTATGTTAAGATCTGTGACAAGAATGTTGTATAAGAACAATAACATAATAATTTATTGAGATGAGTAAATAGCGAGTGTACTGTTTCATAATTGCATTGCATGAGTTTGAGTTTGATGTTCCGCATTTGTTGGTAGAATTTATACTATTTCCTTATTTTCTTTTTCCTTCTCTCATTTCATATTTTCCCTTTGTACTTCTGTTTCTTTCCTCAACTTCTTTTCTTTTCTACTCAGTAGTTCTTTCCACAACTTCTTCCTGTTATAAAGTTCTTTCCTCAACTTTTTTTTCTTTTCTGCCTACTTCTTTTCTTTTCTGAAGATATTTCCTTTTTCTTTCTCCAGATTTTCCCGTTCTGAAGACATTTCCTTTTCCGTTCTCCATACTTTCCCTTTCTGAAGACATTTCATTTTCCATTCTCCATACTTTTCCGTTCTGAAGACATTTCTTTTTCTATTCTCCAGACTTTCCCGTTTTAAAGACATTTCCTTTTTTCGTTCTGAAGTCTGAGGATGTTTCCTTTTCCATTCTTTTAGACTTTCCTGTTCTAAGAACGGCGTACGTAGACGATCCCAAGAACTTAGGCTCCTTTAGTGGAACCATGATCCCGTTTTGATTTTCTTCTGAGAACGGCGTACGTAGACGCTCCCAAGGACTTAGGCTCCCTCGGTGGAATTATGGCCCCAGTTCAATTTCCACATGAGAACGGCATACTTAGACGCTCCAAAGGACTTAGGATCATTCAGTGGGACCCTGCCCCATTTTAAGTTCCTTCAAAGAACGGCGTACATAGACGCTCCCAAGGATTTAGGCTCGTTCAGTAGAACCACAGACCCGTTTTGATTTCCTTCTAAGAGTAGGAGTTATGAACTGCCCCTCCGAAGGACTTACGCCCTTAGTTCCTTCTAAGAGTAAGACTTATGAATTGCCTCTCTCAAGTACTTACACCTTTAGTTCTTTGTGAGAGTAGGACTTATGAATTGCTCATCCCAAGAACTTACGCCATTAGTTCTTTATGAGAGTATGAGTTATGAATTGCCCCTCCCAAGGACTGACATCCTTTGTTCCTTCTGAGAGTAGGACTTATGAATTGTCCATTCCAATGACTTACACCCTCAGTTGCGTTTGCGAACAAGACTTACGAACTGCCTGCTCTCAATGTCTCACACCCTAACTTCCATTGTTGCTAAAGAAGAGAGAAAGTTGACTCCAAATATTTGTCTTGTAAATAGTTTGCAAGCTATCATGCCATAAGTTTTGATCGAAAGCTCTAAATTGAATTCCATGAAATTCTTCAAGAAGTTGATTTTCATATGCTTCCGATGATATATAATTTTTCATGTAATTGGCTCTCAGTCAGTACAATTTAATTAATGAATTTGATCGTTCCGCATAATATGCTTTCCGTGTCTTTTGATCGAAATAAATTGAATTTTGTAAAAATATCTAATAAGTAGACTTTTGTATCTTCCCGATGAAATAAGATTTACCGTATAGTTGGCTTCCATCAAATACAGTTTAATTCTTGAATTTGACTGTTCTGCATATTCTCCTTTCTCGAACAACTTTCACAAAAAATTGTCATAACTTTTGCTCGAGAGCTCCAAATCAAGTTCTGTAAAATTCTTCAAAACGTATATGTCCATAGTTTTTTAATGATCTATTATTTACTATGTAATAATATAAAAGTTTAATACAGTTTAAAAATTAAATTTAAGAAGCATTCATTTATTTACTTTCTCGAATAGCAACAACGAGAGTTGCCATAACTTTTGAGTGGTAGCTTCAAATTGATTTTTGTAAATTTTTTCCCAAGGTTGATTTCCATATCTTCCCGTTGATATAAGACTGATCATGTTCTTGGCCCCCAATAAATGCAGTTTAATTTTTGAATTTAAGATTCTGCATAATCTATTTTTCTGAGCAGCCTCCATGAGAATCGTTATAACTTTTTCTCATGAGGTCTAAATCAAGTTCTGCAAAATTCATCAAATATTAGACATATACATCTTTCTAATGATATATTATATGCTATGTAAGTGTGCCTAAAATAAATTAAATTTGAAATACGTAATTAAATTTACTTTCTGTACGAAGACTAACATACTTTTGATATGAAGCTCAACTTGAATTCTGTAAAATTCTCCATGAAGTAGACTCCCATATATTTATAATTATGTGACTCACCATGTAATTTTTCTTCCAATCTTTTTTGTTTCAGTTTCCATTTTTCGCTCCCGTTGTTAAGATATTTTCGTCCCTGTTGTCTGTACATCTTTTATTTTCCTCATAAAGTCCATTTGAAGGGCTATCAAGTTGTAGCCTTCCGTTCTAAAATTTGAAAGATGGCTGTCTTCTTAGCTTTCCTGTTCTGTAATGAAGTGACAGTTTTTTCGTTCTGAAGTGGTAGCTTTCCCGTTCTGAAGTGGTAACTTTCTTGACTAAGGTGAATGTAATCTTCTTTGCTATTCTTTTCTCTGGAATTTCTGCTCTGAAATTCTTTTCTTAACATTTTTTCTTTTCTAATGAATTTTCTATTATAAAAATCTTTCAAATTTCTATTCTAAAATTCTGATACTCTTAAAGTTCTAGCGTTTTCTTTTCTGAAACGCTAAAACTTCTCTGTTTTGAATTTCTGACTTCTATTTTATATTTTGAAGCTCTCACTTTAACTTTTCTGTTCTAAAGCTCTGACTTCAGCTTTTCTGTTCTGAAGCTCTGATTTCTACTTTTCTGTTCTGAAGCTTTGACTTCAACTTTTTTGTTTCGAAACTTTTACTTTAGCTTTTCCGTTCAGAAGCTCTGACTTCAACTTTTTTGTTCTAAAGCTCTGACTTCATCTTTTCTATTCTGAAGCTCTGACATCAAGTTTTCTGTTCTGAAGCTTTAACTTCAACTTTCTGTTCTGAAGCTTTGATTTCATTTTTTCTGTTCTGAAGCTCTAACTTCAGCTTTTATGTTCTGAAGCTCTGACTTCGACTTTTCTGATTTGAGCTTTCTGAGCTCCTCTGATATGTGCTTTCAAAGCTTTTCTGGTCTTAGCTTTATTAGGTTTTCTGATCTAAGCTTTCTGAACTTTTCTAGTCTGAGTTTTCTGAGCTTTCTGAACTTCCTGAGATCTTATGGTCTGAGCTTTTTAAGCTCTGAGCTTTTCTGATCTAAGCTTTATGAGCTATTCTAGTTTGAGCTTTATGAGCTCTTCTGATATGAGTTTTTCTGATATGAGTTTTCTAAGCTTTTCTGATCTGAGCTATCCGAGCTTTTTTGATATGATTTTTCTGAGCTCCTCTGATTTGAGCTTTCTGAGCTCCTCTAATCTGAGCTTTCTGAGCTCTATGAGTTTTTCTGATCTAAACTTTATGAAGCTCTTGTAATATGAGATTTATGAGCTCTTCTGATATGAGCTTTTTGAGCTGTTCTGATATACATTTTCTAAGCTTTTCTGACTAAGCATTATAAACTCTTCTGATATTTGCTTTTTGAGCTCTTCTAGTCTGAGCTTTATCAGCTCAACTTTTCTGATCATCTCTATTTTTTTAACTTGTACTTCCTTCGAATGGATTTCTTTTATGATCTTCTTCCTCTTTTTTTGGCTTCGGTTGCTCTTAGCCTAGCTGTCGTAGGCAGAGCTTTGATCGTTTGGTTGTCCGTGGGTGGCAGTTCATGGGTTTCATTGGCCCCTCTTGGTGGTTGTTGAATTTGCATAATTCAATTCCACGAATTATGTTAATAATAATTTTTTTAAATAATAATTGTACAAAATAGATAAATCAAATCGAATACGAATGAGTGAATTTACCGTTCCTCACTCTATTTTCAGCTCCGTAATCATTTTCGTTACTACTTTCGCATCCGTTTCTTCTTCTACTTCCGTTGTTGGAGGCGCATTTCATTTGGTTTTGAGCATTTAAGGGAGGGATTTCTTGAGTTTTTTCATATCTCTCAATGAAAGCATCAAATGTAAGGGAAAAAATTCACCGTCTTTGATAATCGATCGTGAATTTCTTACATCAAAATATGAGAATATAAAGAATAACTTAGAGAGAGAATGATCAATAACAACACCATGATTTAAGTGAAAAACCCTTAAAGGGAAGAAAAACGACGAGGAGATTTTGATAGTATTTCGTTATGAAGAAAGGGTTTACAAGACTAGTATCCAAGTTACATAGTCAACTTGTTTCTTATGGGTGTTGAGAGTTGTTGTATTTTTTCTTGGAGTTACATTTTGCCTTTATTTATAGGCTTTCAATCGATTAACAGAATATTCTATCTGAAAATAGGATTAACAGAATATTCCCTAAGGTCTAGCTTATCAACATTAACAACCTAATAAATTTTGACCGTCTGATCAATCCAATGATCTTGATTAGCTTTTCTTTAGATTGTCACGTCGGCAATCCATGTACTTCCATCTGATTGGTTTATTCTTCATAATCACCTATTTGATCCTACGATTCTCACTCTATCTTCTCTTCGATGACGTCTTTGGTATAGATCTTACCACGTGTCTGTGAAATTTTACCTGTATATCTTGCTTATCAGTATTAACAACTTTTTGAATTTTGAATCATTTGACATAGTGTGGCGAATCTGATGGTTGTAGTGATTGCTACCAGCTTTGCCACGATGATGATTCCCTCGATTGACTTTTCATTCTGTCGTGACTTCCTATGCGACTTTTATACATCAATTACCTTGGTTAGGCGAGTAGCTCTAAATCAGCTTCTTCAGATCTGCTAACATGGCAAATTCAACTATTCCTATAATACTTCTGTGGCATTTGCTTTAATTTTTTCTTCTCCGCTGATGTGACTGAACACCAAAAATTATTCCTGTTCACTTTTATTAAAGAATTATAAGCAAATCAATTAAATAACACATGCTCCATTGATTGAGAAAAATGAGCTGGAAAATTTATCACTAAGAATAATAAAGAAATAAATAAAAGTTAAGATTGAATAAATAAGACTATCAAATAAAATTAGAATGGATAAACTAAATGAAAAAAATACCAACTCAACAACTATAGAGTTTGGGTGATGAGCAAAAATAGTTAAAGAATTATACCTCGAACCGTAGTTCATTGGAGTAGCAGTAATGGGGAATATTTTTCACCTTCTCTTTTGTTAGCCAAGATAAAGAAGAACAACGGAAAAATTATAACCAAGATATTAAGAAAAAAAACTAAAAATCTACTTAACATTAATTATCCAATATGAAGAGCATGTTAAATAGACTTTAAAAGTTAGTGGAATGGTGATTGAACATGAATGTGAATAGATTATTGAAGAATTGAAACGTTAATTGGGAGTGAGTTGGACATGAGGAGAAATAAATGAATCTTAATTGGATTGAGTAATGAAGGAGGTAAAATAATAAAAGTTTAAACAAGATAGAATATGAAGCTACAAATCAACATAATTTAATAAAGTTTTATCTTAGATTTTAATTAAGAATCACATCAATTATTATTTTACTTCAAAATGTAGACATAATCACATATTAAATCAAAATAATAAAATACTATATTTTTAATTCATAGTTAAGTTATTTTTGTATATTTAAAGTAATCTTTTGTTACTATATGAAAAATATCATTGCTGTTTAATAATTTTTCATGTAATAAAGATGACTCTATTCTATCTTATTAAATTAATAATCTATTTAAATTTAAATTTTTAATAAATCTTTTATCTAAATTTAGAATTATAAATGTTTTAGTCTTAATATATATGAAGGAGAATTAATGAATTCTATGAAATAGTAAGAGCAATTAATGTCTAGAAATGCTTCTCACCTTAATCCCCATTCAGAAGTAGTAGTGAGTATATGAAATTACACATCAATATAATTTAATACAGTTTTATTTTATATTTTAATTAATAATCAGATTAATTGTAATTTTATTTTAAAGTGTAGAAATAATCGTACGTAATAAATCAAAATAATACAATACTAATTTATATATTTAATTAATTGTAAGGTTATTTTTATATATTTGAAGTTATATATTTGTTACTATCAAAAATATCATTGTCGTTTAATAATTTTACATGTCATAAATATGACTCTATTCTATCTTATTAATTTAATAATCTATTTAAATTTAAGTTTTTAATAAATCATTTAACTTAATTTAAAATTTAAAATATTTTAATCTTATTATTTATGAAGGAGAATTAAGGAATTCTATGAAATAGTAATGGCAATTGATGTCCAAAACTGTTTCTCCTCTCAAGTCCCATTTAAAAGTAATAGTTATAGTTATAATGTAACTTTAATAAAAAAAAACTAAATGTATTAATTTTTTTAAAAACAAATGGAAATATTACCCAACTGAAAGGCAAAATTTAATTCAAAAAATAACTTCACGTATAATTTAATTAATCCAAAATTGATTACTACTTATTGACAAATAATTACATCAAAAGAAAAAACTGTAATAAATCGGTGAAGCTACTACTTTATAACCATAGGTTAACCACACTCTAAGGAAAATTGAATCATTTGACGAAAAAGTAGATAACTTAACTAATAACTTTCCTTCCCAAAATTAATTAAGAATTTTTTAAAACTTTCCCTTAAGGCCTCGAGATTTATCAAGCCACCCTTGTTATGCGAAACGTCTTCACAATAATGTTAATATAAACTACTATTGAAACAAACTAGAATGCCACATTGTTCAACACTGAATTTTGGATGAATAGTTTTTTATTTTTTAGATAAAAACATATTATTGCGGAATGCGAGTTATTGAAATATTCAAAAGAACATGAGAAAATTTGACCTTTACGAGTCTTATCTTCTACCTACTAAATTTGGAGCCCTTACTCATATAGTAGAACTCCTTCTCCCACAATAAACATATAGTCCTATGTAAATTTTTTAGAGTCTCTATCCGGATCTAAATCTGTACATCCAACTGGTACATGACTCTCGCTATGGTACATAGATAAATATATAGTCCCTCGTTCTCTTGAAATATTTGAGTATATGCTTTACTGCTACTAATGTCCTCTTCCTGAATTTGATTGATATTAGCTGCTTGTGCCTACTACGAAATAGATATCTGATATGATAGAAGTATGCCTATATTAGGTATAATCAGTCAATTTTTAGAATATTAAGCTACAAATGTTGTAATGATCATAGACCCTAATTAGGTTTAGCAAAAAAAAATTGTTTCTTGTCACATTGTACGTACCACGAAAAATGTGAAAATACTCAATTTGATTGAGAGAGTGTGCCACATGACGAGAAATTATTAGGATTACAGGCCAATGTGGCCGATAGTTGTTTCAGTCAGATTAAAATTTTAACGATTAAGATCTGCTCTAATTTAAAAAATTTACTTTATCAATTTTTATATTTAACAGATGTAAATCATTGAGATTTAAATTAACAGATCATAATTAAAAAAATCAGACGCAAATCACATTCTCCCAATACCCCTAATAGTTTCTCGTCACATGACATGACTGACCAAAGGCCAAGAAGAGTAGGTGGATGAAATAGTTACTCTCCTTATTATTCTTTAATTAATTTTAAATAATTAGTCTGTGCTAATATATTAATTTATTTATAATTTCTATTTTCAAAGCACTCCAAAAGTCCAAAACCTGCTCGCTTATTATTACCAATATAGCTAGCTAGCTAAGTCTTGTTCATTTAGGCCTCATTAATACAGCCTATAAACAAGAATGATTGGCTTACCAACTAAGCTAAATTAGTTACGTATTATATTGTTAATGTCAACATATTAGCTAAATAATTTAATCTTGTAATCTCTGTATCTGCCTTATTAGACTCAAAAAGGGTTGTTGGCTTCTGACCCATAAATAATGAATGTTCAGACAGTGAAGAAGAAAAAACCCTAGAATCCAAACATTTTTAACATTTGTTCCCCCAAAAGGTCATCTAGTAACATGCAATTTAATATAAAAAAATTCCCTATGTGCATTAGATATTACATTTAGACTCCAACAATATTAAGTTCTATCTATATTAAACTAAATTGCAAGACACCCATTGTTTTGCAATTACAGCTCTTATACAATATTTTTAGTTAATTTTAAATTTTTTTGCAAACAAGCCCTTAGGGCACAAAATTTGATAGTTTTAGCGTCAATACGAACCTAATTTACATGTTTTTTACGTGTTTAACCAACTTTTTATCCTCAAACGAATTTATCAGGTACTAAAATTAACGTAAGACATCAGATAGCTACATTTTAATTCCTTCAACTATGTAATTGTTAGCCTATCAATTTTGCAGTTTAGAAAAACTAATTCAAGTTTTTTTAAAATGATTTTGGGTTAAACATTTTCAAGAATGGAGACGATTTGTTTAGATGAAAGGCTAACAAACAAATTTTGATCATAAAGGATATTCCTTTGAAAAATGTTAAAATATAGGAACTTAGCCTATATATATATATAATGAACTGCGAAATATCAAAGTGCACCCGCGGGTTCCGTTTGGTAAATTTTGACTCATGATTCTGTTATTATTTTTTAATTTTCTTCTGATATTGTCCAAGAGTAAATACAAAAGATAAATAGATTTTTAGTGTTTTAATCATGTACGCTTCTTCAAATCCAAATCCTAAGAGATATATATATACCACTACAAGAAAAATTATCATTCATGATGGTTAAACGACAATGGTTAGATATATCGTCGCAATAGGTTGAGCAGGGAAATATATGACGACGGTTTTATAAACCGTCAGAATAGAATAAGAAATGGCGACGGTTCTGCTCTAACCGTCGCTACAGGTTTACCAATAGCGACGATTTGCTTGAACCGTCACAACAGAACCTTCCCTATTGTGACAGTTTGGTTCAACCGTCACAGTTGTCTGTTTTTTTGTCTGTTGCGATGGCTTAAGTGAACCGTCAGTTTTGTTGGGTTTGTTGTGACAGTTCCCTTGAACCGTCACCATAGAACCCATTAAACGATGTCGTTTAATCTTTCTCAATTCTCTTTAATGTTTTGGTTCTGTTGCACGCATATCTCCCCCTCTTCGATCTCTCTCTCTCATGCATCCCTCTTTCAGCATTCTCTTTCTCTCACGCAGGTATTCCACTTCGAGTTGTGTCTCTCTCTCAAGCAGGTCTTCCTCTTCGAGCAATCTCTCTCTCACGTGTGTACCTCTCACAGCCCACTGATCTCTCTTGCGCAGATTTGATCTCCTCTCACGAGCAGTCTCTTCTCACGACAAATCTGAGCCCCTCTCACCTAGGGTTTCTCTCGCACATATTTGATCCCCTATTCGGTGAGAATCTCTTTTGGGTTTATATACTTGATTAAAAGAGTGAAGAAGGGGATGGTTCTGGTGGTATAAGGTTTGAAGATGTTGCATGCCCTTTGTCGTCGTGTATCACTTAGGTAGGATTTTTTATTCTTCATTATTTGACTTTAAATGTACAAATATGTAGGATTTTCGACGGTGTTTTTTCTCTCTCTTTCTGCCTAATTTTTTCTAGAGAGAGAAAGATGAAAAAATGAGTGTGATCAAGGTATCATTAGGCTATCATCAGATCAAAATTGCTCTCTTTTAATGAACTATATATCTAATTTTATGTCTATGATACTTTAATTTTGATTTATCTTTGGATTTTTTATATCTGATA
Source organism: Datisca glomerata (assembly GCA_003255025.1). Classification (NCBI taxonomy): domain Eukaryota; kingdom Viridiplantae; phylum Streptophyta; class Magnoliopsida; order Cucurbitales; family Datiscaceae; genus Datisca; species Datisca glomerata. The sequence goes on from QANY01009750.1 coordinate 94,773, forward strand.
ATGGTGATCTAATCTTTTCCTAGTCTACTCGTTGGTTGCTTTATACTGAACAAGCACCTTCCGCAGAAAGGTAGAATGTGAAGAAGAATGTAAGAGAAATAAGCAACCTGTAGAGCTGAATGCATCTCTGGACGATTGTAAAAATGCTGGTGAAAAATGCAGATGGAAAAGTGATCAAGTTAATTTGAATGAGTCTTAAAAGACATTAGTCAAACATCTTGATGGAAAGGCAAATGGAAACATTGAGAAAAACGGAGAAAAATGTGCTTCGCAAAAAACTAAGAAGAAGCAAACGAATAGTTCAGTTGAGGTATTGTTCTTCTCACCTTCTTCATAAACCCAAATCTGTAATCTATAAGTAATTGAAATGATGCACAGTAAAATATCTTTAGATTGGTAGTTTCTTAAACACAATCCTTATTATTAGAGAATTTCCCAAAACTTGTGTTGTCAGTGGTACTTTTAAGAAATAAAGTGTCTATTGGTTATACATGGATAATTCCAACTCACCTTAGACATTTGTCGATTACTAAAGTACTACTCTACGTTGATTTATGAAATGCTAATATCTGTACTTAACGTAGCTAACTTTGAAATACCACATTAAAAAAATGTTTGTGGTTATTTATCTATTTATGTCTGAAGGTGATAGTTGTTACGTCTAGGCATATGTTTGTTAAAAGATTATAGTTTGTAATCTTATAAAAATGATAGAGAACTGGATGAAATTCTTGTCATGGATTCTGTTGTTGCAGCCGAAGCTGTGATTTCAGATGACAGAAAGTTTGATTTTCTGTTTTGCTTCAGCTGCGTCTTTTCCATGTCAGAACTTGACAATTTTCTGTTTTGGTTGATTTTGTATTTGTTTTAAGACGCAAATTAGAATCCGCAGTTTGGTGCTTAACCCGTAGGAGATATGAACTGTGTGTTCCAAATTATATGTTTTCATTGAACGCACTTTAGTATTTCACGGCCTTGACAGATAAATGTAAAAAATGTAAAATTCCAAAATGTCTTCTCGTTATGCTTTTTTCATGATTATTTGATATTGTTATGGGTATGTGATGGTGTTTTTTTTATATTGTTATAGGTATGTGAAGGTGTTTTTTGTGTAGTATTCTGTTGATACATTCGGCTACTTTTGTGCTATTTTATATCAGTCATTTTTTTTAGTTCTAGGCTAAGTTACAAAATTAAGCATTATTACATTCTAGATTTTTGCAATCATTTTTTCAATAGTTAAGGATGTTGGATAGCAACGTAGGACTTTTATGACTTTAATATGTTTTTATTGAATACTCTTTTCATTTGATGTTATTATTTGATTTTGTGAAAGTTTCTGGTACACAAATGTTTGTTGTGTTTAGTTGTGTAAATTGTGCTTAGTGTTATTATGTATAATTAATTATGGCTGATGGATATTTTATTTGTGTTTGTAGGTTGTAAAATAATGTCTATGTTATTATTAACCCAAAATAACTTATTCTATTATAATAAGAATATGAATGTTTTTTTTTATAATTAGAATCTGCAGTTGATACTTAACTTGTAGGAGATAGAAACTTCGTCTCCAAATTGTATGCTTTATAATTCAATTTCTCTGTTTTTTTAATACAATTCAATTTTAGATACAACTACAACTTTTGACTTTCACTTATCATTTTGAGAACATATGTAAGATGCGAGCTAGATTAAATTGGTTATCCATGTGGTTGGGTTGGATTTCAACATGTCTTTGTGACATATTTGTGTTTACTTTGTATAGCTATGATTCAGAGTTGAAAATAAGTAAATTTTCAGCATTACTAGTCCCCAAATAGGTGATTTCTAGCATGTGGTTGATCCAAAAGGTGTTTATTTTGATTGCGAAGGCATATGTGCAATATGTTTTTGAAGTTTTATTCTAATTGTATGATTACTTGTATTTTATGTTATTTTCTTATAATCATAGTCCGTACTTTGAATGTTTTGCAAGTGCTACTTAATCCTGCAAAAAAATATACAGAATTTCTTTCATATTACCTTTTGCAGGTGGAGAAGGTTTGGTGTTATATTCTCTATGATTTTGTGGGGGACTTATAGTTCCTCGTTTCTATTTTGATTATTAACTTCTATATTTTACTTTTAAGATTTTGTTTCTTATTAGGAAAGAAAAGGTAAAAACATAGTGTTGTTGTGAGAGGCATAAAGCTTGCTTTACCTTATTTTTGTAGCTCCAGATGTTTGTTGACTTTGAATATTTTATTCTTTTAGTTGACTGAACGGATAACATTAAAAATCTCAAAATCTTTGTTAGCTACAGAAAAATAGTTTGATAGAAGTTCGTGACGGCCAAATACTCAACCGAGCAGAGTATGAAGTTGTTGGTGGAAGCCTAGATAAGATAAACCTCTAAGGTTTTTTTTAAACATTAGGTAGTCTATTACGACGGTTTTCTAACCGCCGGAATAGGAAGTCTACGACGACGGTTTTCTAACCGTCGGAATAGGAAGTCTACGACGGCGGTTTTGTAATCGCCGTGATAAGTAGTCTACGACGATAGTTTTCTACCGTCGTGATAGGTGGTCTACGATGAAGGTTCCTAATCGTCGCCCTAGGTTTTCTACGGCGACAGTACTTCGACGGTTGTAAAAATCGTCGCAAGAGTTTTCCCGATAGCGGAAATCCTGACGGTTTGAGAACTGTCAGAATAGCTATCTCGACGGTTCAAAACCATCGCAACAGACCAAAAAAGTCATCGTAGAGCTGTTTTCTTGTGGTGTACATACACTGAATATATTGGAGGTAACTCACTGCAGTACAAGTATGATAGGTAACTAAAAAGTACAGTTGTAGGGATTAACCCACCACAGACATAATATATATCTACCATAAACTATTACGCTCATCCCACACCGCATGAATTCACATTGTGAATTTCACGGTAATAGTACGTAGTGAGTATAACAATACTATGAGCACTCGACCCTCTAGGCGCGGGAGACCAGGAGCAAGTTAGCAACAATGTGCATGAGTTGACACGTCCATGAACATATTATTGACAAACAATCTTCAATAGAATAATAGAGTTAATTAGAACTATCCTATTGGATAATTAATATTGTACACTGTTCAATAGAAAGGTAGTTTGTAATTGGAGAATGGCCGTAAGTATTTAATTTTTTTCTTTGGTTAGGAGATGATTTGTTATTTACCAAATGAAGTAATATAGTTTTAAGAGTGGTTTAGGGAAATAAAGATGATGAGTTACATAAAAGGAATGATCTGGTAAGATTCTATTGATACCATTTTATTTAGATGTTTAAAAAATTGACGAGACACATTCTTACATATACAAGCTCATTACTCAAACATAAGATACTGTGACTCCGAATCATAAACCCCCGCTCGAATAGAATTTTGAAGTTTCAAACAAAAAAAATATGCTAGAAATATGCGATAAATTTGATCCAGATTTCATTTTGCCAAGTTTAAGATAACAATTCATAAAAAAATTATATGTTATTTAGAGTTTAGTGATTGTTGATTTTAGTATGGTATTTTAAATAATGTCTCTAGAACATGTAGGGGTGTTCACTGTTCAGTTCGGCAGTAAAACCAAACCGAACCGTTCATGTCAAAATAATTTAATCGAACCGAACTGTGAGTTTCGATTCGGTTCGTCGGTTCGTTTTTATTAATAAAAAAATAAAATTTTAAAGTAATTTTTAAATGATATTATTGAAAAAATAATATAAAATCAAAGTTTTTTTCCAGTTCGGTTTGATATGAAATTATATATAAAAATAAATAATATGAATTTAATGTTCCGGTTTGATTCGTTAAAAACTGAACATTTTCTGAACCGAACCGAATATTCGGTTTGACAGCTCTGTCGAACCAAACCGAACTGCAGGGACCTAAAGAACTGACCGAACCATCTATTTTCAATTCGGTTCGGTCAGTTCGAGATACTTTTGAACACCCCTAAGAGCATGTAATAAGGAAACTATTATTTTACAATGAGAAAATGAAGCTATCTTCAGTTCCTTATATTTTGATCTTGTTAATTTACAAGAATCACACCAAAGACAATACAGACCTAAAAATATTAAATGTTTCAAACCCATAATGGATTGAGTAATGTTAAATTATCACTGATCTCAAAATTTTAAATTATTTTTTAAAGTAGAATAATTTAAATTGTTGATTTAATCCTCTGAATTATCTTTTGAAATTAGCTTTCAAATTGACCCAAACTTTCCTTCCAATCAAACAGTATATAACTCATATAATTATTGAACAAGAACATTGTGTTGATGAAAATATTAGAACGCGTGATCTTCTGATTGTAGTATCATATAATTATCATTTATCCAAGAACTCAAATTATTTTTTATTTGAAGTGAATTTAATAATATGAATTATTTATTGACAAGTAGAAGTGACATGTAGTTGAAAGTAAAACACATAATGAGTTGGTTGTTTGGGGGTAAGCTCCTTTTCCACCAATAATTGGTCATAATATCACAGTTTTTTTTGCTCTTTAAGGCAATAATTATCATTGCTAAATCTCTAGTGGAAACTCTCTTTACACGCCTGAAATGTGACGTTTGTACTAGTTTTTAATTTTCCAATGTTTTGAATCCCATGTTGGATGGCTTTTTCCCCATTAAAAATCCCCATTTCTTCTTCATTTTCAAGCACTTGAAGTGGATTCCAACTCCTCTTCAACCATGATTCTAGTTTCATCTTCTAGTGGTTTTCGTTTTCACCACCTAACCCTTTCAAAAATAAACATTAAATTATGAGAAATTGGTTTTTATTGAAAAACAACTATAGATTCCTTCAATCTTTTAGTGTGGGCTCTCTCAAATCTAAGTGCCCAATGGTTCAAATTTATTAAATAATTATTTGCTTTTTCTCTATATGGTCTTCTGTTCACTCATGAGGTTACATATGTTAGAGACAAATGAATCTCATTAATATTTGTTTTGGAGATGCTATACAATTATTGTTAGTCATAATTACCCAATTAGCTTAAGTGCTTTCTAGGTTTAATAGCATAGTCTTTTTACTTTTCATGTCTTAATCATGTATTAATCTCATTCTAAATTATCATTTTAATTATTTATTATGATTTTAAAATTTGATTTCAAGTAAGTCTCACGTCTTTGACAATAATAGATTCATTTGACTGCATAAAATGAGATTCTTAATCAAAAAGTGAATGAAATTTCATATTTTTTATTCATTTAGAATGAATTATGAAAAATTTATTACGCCCTCAAAATATTTATCAAATTAACTCTTACTTCTTCTACTTATTTTTCTTGAAGGACATTTTAGTATGTCATATGTTTTATTCCGATTCATTAATTTAGTAAACACAAAACAATCATTCTTATTCCTAAGAATCTGATTCTTGATTCTGATTCCTAACGGTTAATTAACGCTTTAATTCGATTCTAGATTTCGATTACTGACCATTTCATTCTTCATCCGATTCCTAGAGAAATCGATTTTAAAGTTCATCCAATTTCAAGTGCAAGTAAATGTGCCATTAGTTTGAATCCAGGTTAATTTTTTAATGTAAATCAATTAAGAAAAAAATATGATGCTAAGAAGGATTGTAGGTTCAAATGAACGATTGAGATTGAATGAGAAAGATAGTCAAAGTTAATTAATTATTTCTTTGTTTATAATGTGGAACGTGTTAAGCTTCCATATTAACTTTGTTGCTTCCAATGTCTCTCTCCATTATTTAAGTTATGATAGTCGAAGAACTAATAATTATTTCCCTGTGTACGACAAAGACATAAGATATTTCAAATAGGATGAGACACTAGCTGAAATGTTATGTAAGAGTCGGGAACTATTTTTCTGGTTTTGAAGGTAAGAAAACGTTGACTCAAACACATCAAATCAGTCGTACTTAATGAAAAAACCAAAACAGTATTTTTGGGGACATATAAGGTACCACAGATACAGGTAAAGAGTGAATTAACCCACATATGTCGCTTACAAAATGTAATCAAAAGATTAGTTCACCCCATTATCAGAACTCACCCAGTATCGTAGATGTTTTCAATAATTATGGTATTCTGAATATTTTTTTGGTGTTCTACCGATAACCTAAAACCTACACTTTTAACAACTTATATGTACAAATCGATAAGGGAAAGGAAACTTTGCAACAAAAAAGGAGAAGCAATATGGTAGACCATTACCAATAACACCTTTCTTCTTTTGATCTTCTTGCTAGGTTTGCATGAGATAAATAGATGATTTACTAACCTACGGTTAGTGACTGCCTTTATTACGATAAGATCGATCAGAACATGAGGCAAGTGGCATGGATAGAGGACAAGTGATGATTGTAACATATGTTTTCTAAAATTTACTATCAGCAAGTTAAATGTAAATTTTCATGTGAGCGTAACGATGAATATAATACATAAAAGGAGAGCTTCAATAAAGAGTATTTAGTGGCGGAAACCGTCGTCAAATGCCCAGAAACTGGAAAAAAAAATTATCTTTCTTGGGGTCTTTGCCAGCGGTTTTTTTATCACATCCCTTTGTCTTGAGAGTTTTTTGTCTATGTTTTGCAGTTTCCCCAACATACGGACTTTACGTGAAAAAAGGAGATCATATAAAGCTTCACTGCTGAACTTTTCAGTACAAACAGTTGGCGGCGTCTGCGGGAAAGACATCAAAATCGTTCCTCTATGAAATACAAAAGACAAACCCAACCCGGCGATACCATTGACTTTTTTCTTTCGTCAAAGGGTGAACCTAAAGCAAAAAGCCTTATGAGGTTAAAAACAATAGGGAAACAACCATGATCGATGGACCACCCACGGAATAACCCCAGGGCGAGCTCGTAGATACGCTGGAATAGGCTGTCTTCTAGCCGAAACAAGTAGAGAAGACTGTCAAAAATGGTTCAATCGTTCCCAAACAGAAAGAGGAACTCACAAAATTCCTCCAAGATAATAGGGATGTCTTTGCATGGACCCACGAGGATATGCCCGGCATCGACCAACGTGTTATTACCCACCACCTTAACATGGACCCAAAGTTTAAACTGGCCAGATAGAAAAAGAGGAGTGTGAAAGCGGAAAGAGATGATGCCACTATGGCAGATGTGTACAAAGTGCTCTCTGCCAGATTTATCAGTGAAGTCCAATACCCAGAGTAGTTTGCCAACATCATGTTGGTCAAGAAAGAAAATGGAAAATGGAGGGTTTACGTAGACTTCACAGATTTAAATAAGGCATTTCCGAAAGACAGCTTCCCCCTTTCTACATAGACCAACTGGTCGATGCCACGCCAGGGCATAATATTTTCAGTTTCATGGATGCGTACTCCTAGTAAAACCAAGCCCTGATGCATCCATTCGACCAGGAGAAAACCTCCTTCATCACCAGCCTTTCGAATAAAAAAAAAAAGCAGAGGCCACTTACCAAAGGCTAGCGAACAAGATGTCCGCCGAACAAATATCATGGAACATGGAGGTGTACGTGGACGATATGCTCCTAAAAAGTAAGAGGTTTGTAGACCACATCTCTGACATCGTCGAGATGTTAGACACCTTGAGAAAATATAGGATGAAGCTAAACCCCTCAAAATGCGCTTTCGGCGATGGCTCAGGGAAATTTTTGGTTTTATGGTCAACCAAAAAGGGATCGAAGCCAACCCCGATAAGATAAGGGTGTTGATGGAGATGGAATTCTCGAGAAGTATCAAGGAGGCCCAGTGTCTCACAGGGTGGGTCGCTGCCCTCTACCGCTTCATCTCCCAGGTTATAGATAAATGCCTTCCTTTCTTCAAAATCCTAAGGAAGAATACGTCGTTCGAATCGACTGCTTTCCAAACCTGTACTCGGAGAAGTGTTGTCTTTATATCTGGCGGTCTCTGAAATGCCCATCAGTGTCACCCTGGTCTAAATCGAGGATGGCCTCATCCATAGGTCAATCTATTATATTAGCAATGCCATGGCGGGGGCAGAGAAACGCTACCAAGACTTGGAGAAGATGGCCCTCGACCTTGTCACCTCATACTTCTAGGCACACTTTGTTCAAATCCTCACGAACTCCCCACTCAGGAAGGTCTTCCGGAAAGCAGAGACCTCTAGACGCATAGCTAAATGGGCCATCAAGCTTAACGAATTTGACCTTTGGTTCATCCCACAAACTTTTGTCAAAGGGCGGGAAGTAGCGGGTTTCATCGTGGACATGACGATAGACCTCGAAGATGAATCAAAGACCGACGGGGACCCCGAGACCTTATATATCGACTGTGCATCAAACAAGATGGGGAGCAAAGTGGGCATACTACTCTTAGCACCCTATCAATCTCAGATCGAGTACGCCCAATGCTTTAGGTTCAAAGCCTCAAATAATGAAGCAGAGTATGAGGTGTTACTCGCGGGACTGAAGTTGGCATGGACCTTAAATGTGAGATCATTAAAGATCTACAGTGACTCAAAACTTATTGTCAACCAGCTCAATGAGGAGTATCAAATGAAGAGGGACAATATGGCCATAAATCTTGCCCTAGCACGAGCTTGGCCAACGCATATGTGTTAGTGTTCAGGCTCTGGGGGGGACCTGTTGGATCGGGTAGGAATCATATTTTCTGAGAAGTGGAGTAGGCACTGCGCTTTAAGTTTAAAACACCACAAATATCTCAGCGGACAATATAAATTTTCATTGCGTACAATATGATTATCCTCAAAATTTCTAACATTGTAGACCATTAAAAACAAACAAAGTAATTAATTACAAAATCCTTGAAACTAATGAACTTTAAATACTTCTTTAAGTCGTTCTAGTTGCTCCCAAATTGATCAACTTAGTTGTTGAACCCTGCAAAAAATAAAGGTTGGTTTAACCTATCAATGACAAAGTAAAGTAAAAGAGTATTGAAATAAAGTTACCCTTCATGCATGTTTTATTGATTTGATATTTACTTATTCTTTTATCCACTCATGGGTTGCATTATAAACTATTTAGTTTAATCCTAAGTAAAAGATAAAACATACAAAGTTAAATAAATTATAAACGCATCAATATCATACTAACCACAAGAAATAATTACATGTAATACCTTCAATAATCATAGTGTCTTCACCATTTGGTCGAACATAAACAACCTCATTTTCACTGTCTATGTCAAATGTTTCAATAGAAGACATCTCTTTCACAAACAAATAACATTCTAATAATATATTACCTAAATCATCATCAATAATACTTTTACGATATTCTCTTTGAGTGGAAGATAAGACAGCTGACCATCTTGGATCTTTTAGATATTTGACATAAAAAACTTGTTTTGATTGTGAAGCCAAAATGAAAGGCTCATTTTTGTAACCTAATATTGCAAGATAACTAATGTAAATTCAAGATCATCAACTTTGATCCCATTACTATTTTCAACCCACTCACATTTAAACAATGGAATTCTAAATGTATGATAATTAAGCTCCCAAATCTCTTTCCCCCTCTCTGTTCTGTCCGTCTCTCTCTCTCTCTTTCCCCCTCTCTGTTCTCTCTCTCTCTCTCTCTCTCTCTCTCCCCCCTCTCTGTGCGTCTATCTCTCTCCCTCTTATTCGTCTCCCTCCCCCTCTCTGTTCTGTTTCTCTCTCTCCTTCATCCCCCTGTTACGTCTCTCTCTCCCCCCTCTCTGTTCTGTCTCTCTTTCTCTCCCCCTTTCTATTTTATCTTTCTCACTCTCTTTTCCCCCCTCTGTTCTGTCCGTCTCTTTCTCTCTCTCCCCCTCTCTATTCTGTCTGTCTGTCTCTCTTTCCCCCTCTCTGTGCGTCTCTCTCTCTTTCTCTCCCTCTTCTTCGTCTCCCTCCCCCTCTCTGTTCTGTTTCTCTCTCCTTCGTCCCTCTATTTGTCTCTCTCTCTCTTCCTTTTCTTCGTCTTCCTTTTCTGTTTTTTCCTTCTTTTGAACCGATTCACCTGAACCGGACTGGTTCAGTCAGACCGGACTGGATTGAACCGACTCGGTCAGACTAGACCAGTTTAACCCGACCAGACCGAACCGGTCCAAAACAGCATGACCGAAGCAATTCAGACCACCTGAACCTTGTTGAACCGTTTTAAACCATTTAATAATTTTACCCGATGTGGTTTCCATCTGTTCCCAACCTCGCTTAGTTATTTAAATAATTATAGATATTATATGAAATTGTTGTGACCTGGGATCCTTGGATTGCAGGTCATTAGTTGCTGAATTTAATTCGTAGCGATTCCAAGTAAGTGGATTTATATAATAATTCGGTTCATACGTTATAAGTGTAGAATATATAATGTGAAATTGTTTTTATTATTTCTTTATGTTCAATCTTATGATCAAGTATTTTATTTGTTTTCCATATTATGATGAAATTATTTACCATGTTATGTATGATTATATTTTGAGTTATACATGTATTAGTTATGTGTTTATATTCATGAACAAGTTATATGTTTACTTATGTATATGTGCTAACGTGAAATATGAATATTAATTCAAGTAAAAAGTGATAAGTAAACAAGAAGTAGGCTTAGTCATGTCCCTTGGTCATCAAGTAATCAGATTGTTCACGTCATGCTATCAAGTTATACAGTTGGGTGTCACTATGTTCATGTTAACGTCCTTGAGATTCAGATAACCTTAAGTGATATCAAGTTTCAGGACACCCAATCTGTCATGTTCACGTTACAAGTTCAAGTTCAAGTTGTGAAACAGTTCTGATTAGGTTGTTAATCGAGGGATATGTCTAGTCGAATTATGATCAAGCAAGTATAAGTATTGGCATGTATAAGTACAAGTTCAAATTATATGTTAATCATGAAATCGATGTATTTTTATAAGTATTTTATGTGACCTGTGAACGTATGAAATAAATTTGCATGAATTATATGTTTACATTTATGTCATGTGAAACTCATTAGTATGTGAATTTACTTACTGAGTATTTTTAATACTCACCCTCCCATAGATGATTGTGTTGCAGATGATGGAGAGCAGTAGGAGTGAAGGACTGACATAGCAAGCATGATTATGATTTCTAAGTTTAATCATGACTTCTATTGTTATTTCAGATATTTATGAATATTTATGTTTAATCTTTCATGTCATATAGATTTTCGTGCTTCCCTTTATTACAGTTTAATGAATCATTTATTTCAGTTTAATGAGTTAATATTATTTTAAAATAATTTTTATGCTTCCGCTATTTAAGGTTAAATATTAGGGCAAGATTATGGTTTTCAATTTAGAAATTTTCTCAAATTAGGGTTTCAATTGAATTGGAAAATTTTCGAATTTTAAAATTTCAAGCATGTTTAACCCTCGAGAATCGAGGCGTTACAATTACTATATCACAAAATGATGCACTTGGTTGTGTGATATTGAAAGTGTGGTGATTGATAAGGTTGAGGAAAACATGAACAAAAGAAGGTTTTTAATAACAAATAATTTGATCTATGACAATAAGGAATTTCATAGGGTGATTTATAATCAAGTATGGATGTAGGCAGTTTGTTTATGAGTCTAATAATGATGTCAAGACTCTTGCTAGTACTTTAGAGGTAGTTGTCATTGAGATTGCACCAATCAACGGAAGCCAATGCTTGATTCCCCCACATGTAAATTTTAACACCAAATTTTCAGAGAAATAAAAGTTAGATCATACTCACAGATATTACCCTGTGTGTATACTCTTTGCACTATAAAAAGTTGTTCATATTAATTCATTTCTAAATAATATGAATGAGCAACTAAATGACTGAAAGTGCTAATCCACTTTTCATAGTATATAAGTCTACTTCTAACATCTCACCAAGACCCAACGTAGAGGTGAATGATTTCTCTAACTTAGTTAGAGATAGTAATGAACCTTTATATCCAAGATGTAAAAGTTTTTCGAAGCTCTCATTTATTGTGCATCTTTACCACCTCAAGTGTCTTCATGGATTAGGTAATGAGGCATTATCAGGGTTGCTTGAGTTATTGCGTAAAGCTAGATAGGAGTTTCCAAAAACATTTTATGAAGCTGCAAAGATTATAAAACAAGTTGGGTCTTGGGTATGAAAAGATACATGCTTGTCCAAATGACTGCATATTATATTGGAAAGACAAAGAACAAGAACAATCATGTTCTACTTGTGGTACTTCAAGGTGGATAACTAAGGAGGGTGAGAGTACATCTCAATCTCAAGGAAAAATGAAGAAGAAGCCAAAAGCTTCTAAAGTGATGTGTTACTTTCCTTTAAAGGGAATGTTACAAAGATTATACATGTTGTCTAAAACTGCTGACGATATGGCATCGTGTAGAGCGTACTAAAGATGGTGCTTTAAGACATCCTGCTGATTCGACTACTTGAAAATCATTTGACTCTAGACATACTGAATTCTCATCTGAACCACGTAATGTCAGACTTAGTTTGGCTAGTCATGGTTTAAACCCATTTAAAGTAATAAATGTTAGTTATAGTATGTGGCATGTTCTTTTGATTCCATATAATTTGCTTCATTGGATGTGAATGAAATAAACATCATTGAAACTCTCTACTCTTATCCCTGGGTATAAAATTCCTAGTAATAATATTGACATGTATTTACAACATTTGATAGAAGAATTGAAAGTATTATGAGAAACATGTGTCGATGCATATGATGCGTCAAGGAAGGAAGTTTTTAAGATGCGTGCGGCATTGTTGTGGAAGATTAGTGACTTTCCAGGACTAGATAATTTGTCTGGGTGGAGTACACATTCATGTTTTGCTTGCTATCATTGTAATTATGAGATAGATTATCAACGCTTGAAATATAGTAAAAATATTTATTTTATTGGCCATAGGATTTTTAGTGCCTGGCCATAGGTTTCTTCGTGGTAGTAAAAATTTTAATTACACAATTGAGAATAGACTGACTTCTATTTATCCTATGGGGTTAGATGTAATACAATAAGTCCAATGCCTTAATGTCAATTTTGGGAAAAGTAAAGAATCTGGCCAAAAACGAAGATCTGGTGATGATAATGTGCAATATTGGAAGAAGATAAGTATATTTTTACAACTACCTTATTGGGAGTTTAATCTATACGTCATAATCTTGATGTAGTGCACATTGAAAAAAATGTATGTGATAACATACTAGGGACAATTATTAATGATCCACGAAAGAGTAAAGATAATTATAAGGCCCACCTAGACCTTGAACATATGAGTATAATGAGTTAACTTCATCCATTGACTCAAGGTGATACCACTTACTTACGTCCTTCTTTTTTTTCAATGAAGAATGATAAAAAATACATATTCTTTACTGTGCTAAAGAGTATCCAAGTTCCTGATGGATGTGCGTCAAACATTTCTCGTTGCATTGATTTAAAGTAATGCAAGATTCAAGGTCTTAAAAGTCATGATTGTCTTCAATTAATAATAGTTGGAAGGGTGGAAAAAGTAAATTGAGAACAATAAATACGATAAAATATCTGAGTAAAGAAGAATGCCTAAGACATAAACCTGAGGAAGTTCACGAAGTTCCACGTGATCAGTGGAATGTTATTGTCCATTTTTGGATCTCTTATGAAGAAATGGTATTACAATATTTTCTTTTGACATTGAATTTTGTTTATTACGTAGAATAAATACTAACTTTGTTTCTCAAATAACAGGCTCGTAGTGAAACAAACGCTGCGGTACAAGCAACATAAAGTATACAACTATGCTAAAAAACAAGATGGAATGGTACGTAAATCTTTTTATTATAAGTAATATTTTTTTTTAGTATTGTGATCAAAATATAATTTTCTTAAACATAATGATAGATGAAGGTATTGGGGAGAGAGCCCAATGCAGTCAAACTATTCATAGAAATGCATAAACACAAAGATGGGGATTGGGTAGATCAATAATCATCTTCTAGAGATGTAAGCATTATTTTAAGTTTATATTTGTCAACATTTTTATTTTTTCAACTATATTTGTCGCATATGCAATCAAATTGTTTATTTGTGTTGTAGGAGAAAATACAAGAACTTCTGGCAACCCAAACGCTGGATGAGATTAATATCACCCATAGAGATGCATTTTCTGAAGTTATAGGTCCAGAGCATCCTGGACGAGTCCGTGGAATGGGACTAGGTCGAACTCCCACTATTGTATTTGGATCGTAGAGCAGCCGCGAGTTTTCTTAAGAGACATTCATTCCACGTGCAGAACATGAGAGTATTAACTCACAGGTCCATGAACTTCAAGATGGTCAAGTTCCACTTCAATCCCAAGTGGCGTACCTTATGAAAATGATGTAAGCATAAAATCATTTGTTCTCATTCTCTGATGGTGATCGTGTAAGATTTTTAAGGAATATATACTTTATGTTTGAACTTATATTATTTGCTTAAGTTTGAACTTATATTATTTTATCTTTAGAATTTGTGAATGTTTCAATTGATGGATTTTGAATCTTTAAAATTTGTGAATGTTTGAATTTGTGAACATTTAAAATGCAAGAATTTGTGAATATTTCAATTGATGAACTCTGAACTGTTAGAATTTGAGATATCGAATGTTAAACATCTATGCCCATAGTGTGAGGTCATGTGTTCTAGTAATAATATTTTTAAATCCTCGTAGAATTTGTATCACTTTTGACAAAAAATTATGTTAAGTATCATTTTTGTTTCTGTAAAATGCATTCATAACAATCTTATTTTCATCTTTGAATTTACTACAATTCTCTTTGTGAAGGCATCGCTTAGTAGAATTAACAAGACTATGCACATGTGTAGGGGTGTAGTGCATTAAATGCATGAGGAAGACAAATATTGATTAGCTGGGGTGATATAGGTTTGTTGCTAAAATAGTTGAGCTAGACATATATGTGCGAACAAACACAACTAGACGGACTCATTAACTGTGATAATGACATAATTTTGACAAACGAAAACACCCACAAGACTGAAAAGGGACGCCCCTTTATCTGTATAAAAAAGAACGATCAAGGAAAATTCCTTTAATTACAATAATATATGCAGATCCAAGTCAAATATCATAGTCAATTGAGATATTTTCATAACTAGGATATTTTAAGACAATATAGAATCCTTAATATATGCTATGACGAGCCTAGTAAATACAGTCTACGTGCATGTGAGAAAAAGGTGACACACATATGGTCATCACAATTTTGGTAAGAGGTATATATACTAAAATAAAAATAATACATTATGATGATTAGAGTCTCAAAATTGTGATTACTAACTTGGGCGTCAAAGATCCTTCTGCAGCACCACGTTCGGTGTCGTCCAAAGGCTACGAACCCCATATTGTATTTTTCATTTACTATCGCAAGTGTTCTTGGGACGACATATCATTCATTAAAGTATTCTCTAACTGATCAACATTCATATATTGGTGCTCTCATTTAAAACTTGAGATTATAGCTCAAGGTTCTCCTTCAAACCCTTTTTACTCTACATACTTTTACAAAGTCACTCACAACCATTCCACAGACACATTGGAACTCTCAAGTAGAGAATGGACCGACATCGAACATTAGACAACAAGCACCTTCTTAACCTCTTGATCCATAGTCTGGGATGGACGATGTTCTGGCATTGAGGAAACAAATCATGAAAATGTATGCATCGATGATCCAAAGGCCAACAATATTCCATAGCAGTGCAATGGAAATTTTTGGATATTTAGGAGAAGTTACCCAACATATGACTTGTTTGAGAATGTACCTAACAAATGTTGGTCCATAAGAATATGGCCATGATGAAGCCCATTTAACCACCACCGCATGTTGGAGAGTTGATACAAGAAGCGCGACACCACTATAAAACTAGGGGCAGGACAAACGAAATTCCTAACTCCTTTGCCGCCTCCTCATCAGAAGGATCCATGATTGACAAGAGAAATTTTATGTCCCATAAAGAGGTTGAGAAGATGCTAGAATTAAAGATGGAGAATTTGAGAATGAATACATGGAATAAAATCATCCAAATGGAACTAGACTTGCGCATGCTCCATTTGATACGCCCTGAACTTATCGAATGCAAACACCACAACCAACAACTCCTTTTATATTGTAGTGTAGTTGAGATGAGCATCTGTAAGTGTTTTGCTAGCATAATATATAGAATGAAATATTTTGCCTTTTCTTTGAATAAGGACAGCTCTAATAACATGATCACTTGCATCACACATCAGTTCAAATGGTAGCTCCTAATTTGGAGCTACTATGATAGGTGTTGATATCGATGCTTCTTTAGCTGAGCATTCTTCCACATCATCATCAGGAAACTTCATGGCATTGAACACATTATTGGTGACTTGCTGGTCATTATAACTCTCACGGTCAATTCCTATTTGTGAAAATCAATGAGAGTCTCCCTAATGGCTAGGAAAGATCTCCCAAGAATAATTCGCAACTCCTTGTCAATTTCATACTCCAAGATGATAGAGTTCACAGGAAAAATTAACTTGTCAACTTAGTCAAATACATCTTCAATTTTTCCTTTAGGATGTGGATAGGATCTATCATCAAGTTATAATGTGACTGGAGTTGGTCTAGCTTCACCAATGCCTCATTGCCTAAAGACTAAAATTAGCATGAGATTAATACTTTCCCCAAGATCACACAATTCCCCGCCACAATATGCCATTCCAATTGAATAAGGTATAGTAAAGCTTCCAATATCTTTAAACTTAGGTGGTAGCCTATTCAGCATTAAGGTACACTCATTAGTCAATGCTATAGTTTCAAACTCTCCCAACATCCTCTTCTTAGTCTAGGATATCTTTCATGAATTTGACATAATTGGGCATTTGTTGCAGAGCATTCACCAATGGGATGTTAATGTGCAACTGCTTCAGCATGTCTAAAAACCTACTAAACTGCCTATCTTGGTTCCTCTTTTGAAGTGTTTGAGGGAAATGAGGTGGTGGTCTGTCTATCTTTTCTTCAAAGGTATGGTGGACATTCTATAATAATTCTGCAATATTCTTTTATAGAGACTTATTTGTAGAGTTGACTCATTGACTCATTCTTCTACTTGATTTTCTAGTTTCTCTTGGGACTATCTGTTGTTTTTCCACTTAGCAGATTAATAGTTTTGTAATGTTGATTACCTTCTCTCCCTAGATTTTTAGTGTTGATTGGCAAAGTCTCTAGAGGTCTAGTGTTTAGGGCATTGGCTAGTTGCCCCACCTGATTCTCTAGATTTCTGAGTGACACATCTTGACTCTGAACCATAGTTGACTGATTTTGAATAGCATACTCATTCTTGACTATGTTCTCCTTCAACAGATTCTCAAGTGAGTTAGGTTGCTTGATTGAGTTCGGCTTTTTCATCTAAGCATGCTGTGAAAATCCTATTAGATGGGTATACCTGCTTTGTGTGTTAAATGTCCCTACTCCTTGATTACTCTAGGAGAAGTTAGGACGTTGCCTCTAACCTGGGTTATGTATGTTTGAGAATGGATTCATGTTATTGTTAAAGTTCCCCACATAATTAACTGCATCTGGATTGTCTAGATAATTGTTAAACAGATGGCCTTCTACACAATAGACACACGATACCATAACAACTTAATTACCTGATTGAGCCATTCTTGGATTTACCAGAACTTGATTTTGAGATGTTGCTGATACCAGGCTCAATGATTTAATCATAATGGTCAATGATGACATGTGAGCTGTCAAGGCAGTGATAACATCAACATCATGTAACCCAACATCATGTCAACGCAGTAATAACATCAACATCATTAACCCTACAACTTTTTCCCATGATGTAACTGTTGAGGTTGGCCACTGATAATTATTATTGTCTGTTCTCTCAAAGATTTCATAAGCTTCATTGTATGATTTAGATAAGATTATCCAATTATTTGAAGCATCCACCATAAGTCTAGTTGAAGCCATTATAAAATGTCTCCATCTGAATGCAGTAAGGAATGTCGTGATGTGGACACTTCCTCACATCTCTTAAAACCTCTCACAAGCCCATTGAACTATCATATAGTTTGAACCATCTAAAAAATCACTACTTTATTGAGAAATAAAAATTTTGTAGTCCCTAATAGCCATTTCTCTCATCAGCCAGCACAATGACATTATTACCATTGTTATTGTTATTGTTGTCATTGAGAATTATTATTTCTTCATTTCCTGCCATCTCTTCATTTCCTGATTAAAGTTCTTTAAATAAACCTAACACATTCCTATTCACGATTAAAATCAAGAACCATAGTATATAGTCCCAGTTTTTATAGGTTTGTAAGGTGATTACTATATGCGTATACTACCCACAAATTACTCAACTCATCGAGAGAATAATTCAACTTGCATTATTCAAGTTTGATCTACTAATTTAAATGTTTCCCATATGTAATTCAATAAGTATCTATATTGATGACCAACCAATAATAAGAATTAACAATAAAGTACACTTGAATATAATACTACTAGATTAACTTAACAATCTAAGCTCAACAAGTAAGTTAAATAACTTTAAGGTCCATTAATAACTTCAGCTAAGGAAGTTTAGCTCATACTGAGTTTAGCGAATATCCCAAAATGTAATACAGCCATTAATTACAAGTTAATGTGCTAAACAAAGGAAATACAAAGAGTATTAAGATGATAAAGAAGGAATAGCTGCTCTCAATCTTGTCTTCTTCAACCTTTGTCCTCTTCTTTTCTTTTTTGTACTTTCCTTTCTTTTCTTTGAGATTTTTGTCTCCTCTCTTGAATGCAGCTTGTCGCCCTTCCTCAACGTAAAAGTGTAATTCCTTTATATATTCTTCTAGGTAGAGTACACAATAGGTGAAGGACATATGTCACTCCAACAAATGGTGAGGACCACATAAAAATCTGCGTCTTCTAGTTGTTCAGATACTTTTTAGCTCGCTTAGATTTTTGCACGAAATTCAAGTACCAGCTAGATTAAAATGTGATGGAATCTTTTTTCATGTATGTTCATCTGATGTTGTAGCATATCATATGATGTAGCACTTGGTCACTCAATCCCGAATTTTAAGTCCTACAAAGAAAGCAATACAATGAGTATATTTTATGTTCCTTTTATATCAATTTAGTTTGATAAACTAAAATCTCATTCAAGATAAGCAATAAGCAGCATATGATAAAATGCAACCACTAACTAATCAAATCATTTTCTAATTCATATCAAATTAAGTTTAAAAGCTACAAGATAACTCTAATTTCTTAGAGTTAGCACAACTCCAAACCTAAACCATTTCCCCTCCTGAAGTGACAACAAAAGAAACATTCAAAACAAAGTTGAAATTGACTCAATAAAAGCATACCAACGCAAACTAAAATTCTAGCTTCCACAACAAACATTGATTCTCAACCCTCAGATTCAATTTAAAAACATAGATCATATTTAGTTCATTTTGAAGTTAGTTTTAGTAAGTTCACCCTCAAGCAAATCTATTCCCAAATGTGAATCTCCCCCAAATCTTTGTATCTGAGAGAGATTAAGGCTCGTACCCCTGAATTACTCAAGATCACTTTAAACTAAGGCCTTTCACTAAATTTAGCATTGAAAACTCACCTATCAAATCTTTCTTCACTAATACGGACATGTCAAATAGCTAAGGGAAAGGAACACTCAAATGAAAAAGGCATTACAAGATGAAAATATATGTTGCTATCATTGATCAGTTGACTTCTTCTCTCTCTCTCTCCCCCCCTCTCTCTCATCTTAATTTCTTTTATGTACCTCTTAATATCACACTACCTTTTTATACGAATGCCAACATTGGTGATGAGGACACCCGGTTACTCAGTATTGTCACAAGGGATTTCTTGGGGTTGGGAATAATCTTTGTAATAGTTAGGGAATTTTGTTATATGGACTTTGCAAGGTCTTTGGGATTAATATTTGTGACAAGGGATTCAGCTCTTCATTTAAAGTGAAAATGAGCTATCCCAGCGAGCCACATGTAGCTAATTTGCGCACTAAGCGTGAAAGATTAAAATTGAATTCAAATTTCTGCCTTGTGGAATTTCTCTCCCTAAGATATTTTAGCTCTTTGGTGCTGTAATTTGAATTTGCTTAATGCTGAAGAATTTCCATGAAAGTAAAATCTCCTTGATATGCTTTGTTTCCCACTTGACCCTATTTCCTATGAGACTTGAAAATACTCAAAATGGGTTTGCAGTCGTCCTGAAAAATATGTCTCGTCCCAATAAATCGTTCTGAATTGAGCGACACGGGATTTTTACTCTTTAAGGGATGAGACGGGACAATTTTTTTATCCTGTTTGAGACGCGACGGGTCTATTTTTTTGTCCCAACTTGTCTCGTTCTGTCTCAATTTCTTTATAAATTGCACAAAAAATTTGTTTTTTAAATATAAACCTTAATTTTCCAATTTTAATCCTTGGTTTTTTTTAATTTTAACATTTTCATCTTTTGAACTTTAAACCAATTTTAATTTTTAACCCTTAAAATTTTTATCGAAAATACCAGTCTCATCCCGAACCGTATCCCGTCCCGTCCCGCACAGTTATTGTCCTTAACACGGGACTGGACAAAAAATCTCAAAACTCGCCCCGTCTCGTTCCGTGCACAGCCCTAATACCTAACCAAAAGAAGATTAAAATTCAAACAATAAAAGTTTTCACAAAGGAATTGAATGGCAATTATCAAGATAAAAATCAAACTAATCCTAATAAGAAACAAGCTAAAAAAATTAAAAGGAAAACACAAATTTAAAAAATTGAATTGAAATAGGTTGAGTCACCTCCTAAGTAGCGCTTATTTTAAAGTCTTCTGCCTGACTTTGACCTGTGTCATGGATCATTGAGTAATGTTGAAGCTTTCATTTTGTCCACCTCAATCTCCTAGTAATGTTTGACCCTTTCACAATTAACCTTGAACTCTTTTTGTGTCTTTTCATCCATTAGTTCCATAACTCTATAAGGATATATTTTCATTAGTATAAGTGGCCCTAACCAGCGTGACTTCGGTTTTCCTGGAAACAACTTCATTCTTGAGTTGAATAAATTACTTGATACCATAGAATAAGTTCTCATGATTCAATCCTCTTGTCATGCCACTTATTTATTTGTTCCTTATACAATTTAGAATTTTCATAGCAAAACAATCTCAATTCATCTAATTCATTCAGGTGCAATGCTCTATTTGTCCATCTATTTTGGAGATCCAAATTGAATTTCTTCATTGCCCAAAATTCTCTATCTTGCAGTTCAAGAGACAAGTGACAAGTTTTTCCAAAAACCAACATGTAGAGGGACATGCCAAGTGGAGTTTTAAAAGTTGTTCCATAGGCCCAAATTATATCATCCAATCTGATTGAATTCTTCACTGCCTAAAATTCTCTGTCTTGCAGTTCAAGAGGTAGGTGACAAGATTTTTCAAAAACCAACATGTAGAGGGACATGCCAAGTGGAGTTTTAAAAGCTATTCTGTAGGCCCAAATTACATCATCCATTCTGATTTACCAATCTTTTCTATTAGGATTAACCATTTTCTCTAGGAATCTTTTGATTTCCCTATTTGGTATCTCAACTTGTCCACTGGTTTGGGGATGGTACGTTGTAGTAACCTTTATTTTACCAATAGCCCCTCAAGGAGTTTGTTGCAGAAATGAGTCCCCTTATCACTTGTAATTGCACTTGGTGTGACAAATCTTATGAAAATGTTTTTTTGTAAGAACTTAGAGTCATTTGTTGGTAGAGATTAAGCTTCCACTGATTTGGATACATAGTCCACTCCAATAAGGATGTACATGTTACCAAAAGAGGGTAGGAGGGGTCTCATAAAGTCATTCCCCCCACATCAAATATCCCCCCTTCCAAAACATTATTTAAGGGTGTTTCCTACTTTTGTAAGATATTTCCCACCCTTTGGCACCTATTACAGTAGATGAATCCTTGAAAATGGAGGGCCAGTAATATCCTAATTGCAGGACTTTTACAATTGTTCTCAATCCTCCAAAATGGCCTCCATATGATGTTGGATGACATTGTTGCAGAATATTCTAAATTTCTTCTTCTGGCACACACCTCCTAAAAATCTGGTCTAAGCATTGATGGTATAAGTAGGATCATCCCAGTAGTTATGTTTAACTTTGGAAAAAATTCTTCAATTGCTGTGAATTTATATCTAGTGGTAACATTTCGCTGACTAGATAATTAACCATGTCAGCATACCAGGGTGCCTCAACTTAACTCACTACCAACAAATGCTCATCTGGTAAGGTTTCATTTATAGCTTTCTCTGCTGCAACTTCATTCTATGATTCTACTAGTGATAAAAGATCAGCTACTTTATTCTCAGCACCTTTTGTTGTTTTTGATATTAAGATTTAACTCTTGTAGCAACAAAATCTATCTTATAAAAATTGGGTTGGCATCCTTCTTGGAAATCGAGTACTTGATAGCTGAGTGATCTATGTAAACTGTCATTGTTGTCCCAACTAGATATTTCCTAAACTTGTTGAATGTAAAATCCACAACTAACAACTTTTTCTCTGTTGTAGTGTAGTTGAGAAAATAATCCGCCAGTGTTTTGCTAACATAATATATAGAATAAAATATTTTACCTTTTTTGCTACCAAGGATAGCTCAAAAAACATTATCACTTACATCACATATCATTTCAAATGGTAGCTCCCAGTTTGGAGTTACTATAATATGTGTTAATATTAATGCTCTCTTTAGCTCTAGAAACATTTGTTTACATTCATCATTGAATTTAAAGGGAATATTATGTTCAAAGAGCATGCACAAGGGTTTTATGATCTTTGAAAAATTTATAATGAACCTTCTGTAGAGTCTGACATGTCTCAAAAAACTTCTGATTTCCTAAACTAAAGTAGGTGTTGGAAGTTTTTATATCTTAGGTATGTCTGCCTCAATGCCTTTCATTGAAACCCTGTGACCTAAATAATTCATTCTTCAATTAGAAAGTGACATTTTTCCCGGTTCAATAACAAGTTTGTCTCATCACACATTTCTAAAACTCTTTCGAGACTTAACAAGCATGTAGTGTAAGTTCCCCAAAAACTAAGAAATCATCCATATACACCTCCAAAGTCTGCTACACCATATCTGTAAAAATTACCATCATACATCCTTGAAAAATTGTGAGGGCACTGTCTAACCCAAAAAGGATTTCTTCTGAAAGTAAATGTGCCATATGAGCAGGCGAAGGATGTCTTTCCTGGTCTTCATGTGCTAAAATGTCGAACATTTGATCAATAAATGAAAATGATAAGTGATCCTTTCTTGTGGCTTTATTCAGCTTCCTATAATCCATGCAAACTCTGCAGCCCGTGACAGTTATGGTTGGTATCAGATCATCATTCTCATTGATAACCATTGTTACACCTCCATTCTTAGGCACACATTGAACTTGACTAACCAAACACTGTCTTAGATGGGGTAGATGATTCCAACATTCAGCCATTTAATTATCTCATTCCTTACAACATCTTTCATGATATGATTCAGTCTTCTTTGCTGCTTAAAGGAACTGTTATTGCTTTCTTCAAGTAGAATTTTGTGCATGCAAATTGAAGGATTGATTCCCTTAATATCTATCATTTGCCAACCTATTGGCCTTTTATACGTCCCCAGGCACCTTCAATAGCATATTCTCATTCTTTATACTTAAAGATGAAGAAATAATCATTGGCAATGTGATCTTCTCACCAAAATATGCATATTTCAGTTGTGAAGGTAAAGACTTCAGTTCCAAAATGGGTGGTGATCTAATAGATAGTAAGGAAGGCTTGAACTTCCTTTCAGACACTTCTAGTGGCTCTCACTATTTTCCATCCCCATAAAATGAATATTTACCTTCAAGTCAAGTTACTTCAGTATCACCTACATCATTGTTTTCCTCCTCAAGATCATCAAAGATAAGGCTGTTATTCATTTCTTCTGTAATTTTCACTTAAATTTTGAACCATAATGGAATGAATGACTCTTATAGCCGGGCAGTATTCCACATCATCATTAGGAGTCATGGCATTAAACACATCAAATGTGACTTGTTGGTGATGAACTCTCATGGTCAATTGTCATTTGTGATCATTAATAAGGGTCTTTACCGTGCAACAAAATGTCTTCCAATAATAGTATCTCTCTATCAGCTTCATAATCCAGGATGATG
The DNA here is from genome assembly GCA_003255025.1 of Datisca glomerata. Lineage (NCBI taxonomy): Eukaryota > Viridiplantae > Streptophyta > Magnoliopsida > Cucurbitales > Datiscaceae > Datisca > Datisca glomerata. Next base: position 118,938 of record QANY01009750.1, read on the forward strand.
AAGTCAACATGAAGAATGAACTTGATAACTTGGACTAATACATCTTCAATTTTTCCTTCAGGATGTGCTTAGAATTTGTCAGCTAGTTGTAGTGTGACTGTAGTTGGTCTAGCTTCGCCAACGCCTAATTACCTATAGTCTGACATTTTTATGAGATTCATACTGGTTCCAAGGTCATACAATGCCATTCCACACTATGCCTTTCTAGTTTAACAAGGTATACCGAAGCTTCCAAAATCCTTCAACTTAGGTGGTAGCTTAATCTGTAGCCTTAAGTTGTACTCATTGGTCAATTCACAGTTTTAAACTCTCCCAACCTCCTCTTCTTAGTCATGATGTCTTTCAAGAATTTGACATAATGGGACATTTGTTGCAGAGCTTCCACCAATGGAATGTTGATGTGCAACTACTTTAACATGTCTAAGAACCTATTGAACTGCCAGACTTGGTTCATCGTTCGAAGTATCTGAGGGAAGGGAGGTTGTGGTCTATCTATCTTTTCTTATGAGGTATGATACACAAATTATGAGAATTCAAAAAGCATTCCTTTATGCAGGCTAGTTGACTCATTCTTCTGTTTGATTTGTTATTTATCTTGAACTATCTGTTACTTTTCCACTTCACAGATTAATAGCGTTGCAATGATCCTTACCTTCTCTCCTTGAATTTTTAGTGTTTCTTGGAAAATCCTTTTAGATCTGGTGTTTAGGGCACTTGTTAACTGCCCGACCTGATTTTCCAAAGTGAGACATCTTGACTCTGAATCGTAGCTGTCTAATTTTGAATAGACTTATTCTTGACTATGTACTCCTCCAATAGACTCTTAAGTGAGTTGGGTTGATCGTTTAACTTTGGATGTTGCATTTGAGTTTGCTGTCAAAATTCTGATGGACAAATATGCCTATTTTTCAATATTAGATGGCCCATCCTGGATTGCTCTAGGAAAATTTATGGTGTTGCCTCTAACCTGGATTATAAGTGTTTCAGAATGGATTGTTGTTATTGTTAAAGTTATCCACATAATTAATTGAAGTTGGGTTGCCTGGATAATTGTTAAACAGATGACCTTCTCCACAGTAGACACATGATACCTCAGCAACTTGATTCACTAATTAAGCCATTTTTGGAGCCACCACAACTTAATGGAGATGCTGCTAATACCAGGCTCAACAACTTAATCATATTGGTCAATGATGACACTTGAGCTATCGAGTCAATAACAACTTCAATATCATGTAAACCTGCAACGCTTTTTCCCGATGTAGCTCTTGAGGTATCCACCATAAGCCTAGTTAAGGGGTTCAAACCACTACAGAATATCTCCATCTGAATACATTAACGAATGCCATGGTAGGAGCACTTCCTCAACAACTCTATGAGCCTCTTCCAAGCTTTATATAATGACTTATCCTCCAATTGGTTAAAAGAAGTGATTTCATTTCTGAGCTTTACATTTTTAGTTGGGGGAAAGTACTTCATTAAACATTTCTCAGCTAAATCATTCCATGTAGTGTGTGAATGAGGTGGCAAAGAATTTAGCCATGCTCTTGCTCTATCTCTCAAGAAATAAAGAAATAATCTCATTCTCAGAGCATCTCAGTTGCACCTGGGGATCTTGAATGCATCACTCACTTTCATGGAATGTTATATATGAGTATATATAACATTACACATGTACGTTATAGACACCCATAAAAAATATGTTATATATTTTATATAACTAATATATTTGTATATGATTTATTTATTTATATTATTGATAAATATAACTTATATAGCATATATATTCTTTAGAAATAGTTTCGAGGGAGAGAGAGAGTTGAGAGAGAGAGAGAGAGAAAGAAAGAGAGAGAGATTGTTGAGTTTATTAAATTTTTTTGTTTTTTTGAAAAATAATCATGAAATATTATGCAAAAGGTTATTATTGGAATATAAATGTTTCTAATAGGTGAACCCATAACATATGGATATATTTAATTTTTATGAAACTTGTTGTCTATTTTTGTGTTAACTCTCTATAAAGTAACAAATCCTGTAGAAAATCTCATATTTTGACGAGACACAACGCGGTAGAGTTTTTGTTTTTTCGATGGCTGTTTTAACAATTTTCTAGAAAGTCTTTGTATTACTAATAATTCTCCCTTTTATGCCTTTTTTTTCGTTTCCCTCTCGAGTTGTTAACCGTGAGAGGAATGTCTTTGTGTGGGTGTCGGATCCTCTGAAGTTGCCTAGTCAGATTTGAGCCATCCAGTTAGATCTGGATGGCTCAGATTAAATAGGAAAAGATAAAAAAAATTATCTTTTCCTTTAGCAGTTAGGTAAGATCTGGACTATCCAGATCAAATTGGACGGTCTAGATTCACCCAACTGCAGTGTCTGTCATTGGAGTCCAACAGCACACACTCCTCTTCCCTCTGTGTTACCAACCGGTTGGGATAAATCAATTTCCTTTGATTTTTCTGATACTTCTCTAAGTTCGACAATATTTGAAAAAAAAAAGTTAATTAAAGGGAATTACTAGTTGTTGTAAGTGAAAATGAATGGCGGTTCTTTAGATTCTACACTAATTAAACGAAATCACTTATCTTCTATTAATTATAAGAAAATATATTAATTGATTGTTAAATAAATTTGGTGTTGAGGTTCCAAAGTGTTTACAAGTCTTCAAGGGTATACTTTTACAACTGTTATAGATGCTCTCAATTATTGAGATTGTAACAGATTGTAGATAGTGTGGACAATAACACACTTAGTTCAAGATTTTACATAGTAATTAGTATTTTGACAGCATGACTTATTATTCTACTCCCTTGTTTTATGTGAATTTTTACAACTAACAAATCATAAAGGGTTCGATTATTGTGTTTCTTATACTATATTTAAGACCTTAATTATCTTGGGAATTAAAATTTTCATATGGTTTTACCACCTACCCGAGGAAAATGCACATATTTCATAACCTCTTTTGCATGCATGACCCTCATGCAATCTTTATGATAATGGAAACGTACGAGGGTTTTGTTAAAAAACACCCTGGTATATGTGTTTTACATACGTATTGTGAGCTATATCAATGGAGGTAAAACATTGCGGCATTTTCACTAGACGATACTTGCAATTACGCATACAAAAATGAGAATGTGTATTTATCAGTTTGAATGTACAAGGGAAACATCCAACTTTGGTGGAGGAGTTCTTCAAATCTCTTTATAACTCTCGATTACGTAAACCTCTCTTTGTATATATTTGCTCGTGTGGTTTGTGAAGCAAGATAGAAAAGGTGATACATGTGAGAGTTCTTGAAAAATTTTCAGTAAGTCTCGATTGCTTAAATATTTTTCTCTGTTTATGTGCACATGTGATTTTCGAAGCAAGATAGGAAAAATGATATGTGTGTGAGTGTGTAAGGAGATAAGGCTTCACAGGGTGCCATGTTCCGATGCCTTTGTTTATGTTAGAGATTGTGTATAAGCCTTTGGAACATTCCTACTGCTTTCGAAAAGCAAGATGATTCAATTATAATCAAGAAAAAGTTACAATATTTCAATAATAAACTACAACTAATTAACTAATTCCGTCACAAGTTTATTTTTTTAGATTCCTTGTGCTTTATTCCATTTTCTCTATCATCCCAAAATGATCAAATAATTCATTTAATTAATCAAATTATTGTTGATGGATTTAATTTCTCACTGATCACTCACATGAGAATCTGAATATTTGGAAAGAGAACACGAGTATTCGAACAGAAATTTCAAAATTATGAGAGATTCAACTTTTTTTTCTCTCATTTAATTTTCATTTAGAATCACTAAACAAGGGTGAAATACATAATAATCCACCCTTGTTAAATTTTGTGGGGGTGAGATCAGTGGCTTCTATATGTTACATCTTTTACTTGCCTTCCTCAAAGAAAATTTTGTTTCCATTCCACCAAACGGCACAAGAACTCATTAACCTGTAATCGAGAGAAAATTCATCGTTATGAGAATATTTAATCTAACAACATTAAACATAAAACATATACTATGAATTGATAAGTGATAATCTTACTTGGGATGGTTCTTGCAGTGAATAAGAGGCACTTGTTTCCTTTGGAACGTTTGAAACAAGGATCCCAAACCCTAGTCTTCTACTCCGCAAAACCTATTTTTTAATGACACAAGTGAATGAGTTAATTAAGCATAGTTTAAAGTAAGAAAATTAAAAGAAGCACTAGCTAGTTAGATATATAAAATCAAATAAAGAAAACAAAGGAAACCTTAAATGCATCCTCGTCCGTTCTATCATCTCCAATGTAGATTGGCAAAACATCTTTAGAATTAGCATATCCTAAAAAGAGATGTAAAGAGAATATAAACCTTATATTAGAAAATAGTATTATATAAATAATATATATATATATATATATATATATATTAAGTAAAGGGAACAAAGATCACCCTTCTAATATAAATAAATAAATTTTGTATTATCACGCTTACCTAGTGACTCCAACAAAAATTCAAGTGCTTTTCCCTTATCCCATTTGATGGTTGGCCGGATTTCCAATACCTGTATTTTAGAAAGGTGGTCATCAGGAACAGTAACAAGCCTTTAAAATACTAGATAATTTAATGACTAAAAATGCTTCCGAGATTAATAACCTTTCTTCCTTGAGTCATCCTGAGTTTTGGGTACTGATTAACTACTGTCCTAACCTTCTCGGCTAATGCAGCCCATCTCTGAAAATTAAGGATATCTCATCAACAATCAAAATATATGTACATCAATGATATTGCTGGTGTGTTTTTTTTTAATTTAATTTTATTACCTTTTCATCAACACAGCGGAAATGAACAGATATGCAAAACTTGTTGTTTTCCACCTTGGCTCCAGGGATGGATTTTGTTTTCTCTGACAATTGTTTGTACACCTAATTAAAAAAAAAGGAGAGAAAAATAGGAATTAAAACTATCTCACTCTTACTATATACCATTTTTCTATGTAGATTATTGAGTTATTAATTTAGAAACAAACCTCTTCGATCGTGGGTAAGATTTCACTGGCTGGTTGGAAAAGGACTGCTTCTTTAGCCTGGTATAATTAATTAACTTATTAATTATTTTAAATTTAATGTGCTTTATAATATTAAAGTACTGAACACCAAAATAAAGTAAAAGGCACATAGGCACATAGGCACATAGGCACATAGGCACATAGGCACATAGGCACACTCACTTTCTTGTATTTACGGCTCTGGCTTGGTCCCTTAATGTCCATGCCATGGCTACCAGCATAATAAAGCTCTGCTAGTCGCACAAAGTCATAAACCTGTAAAGAAAAAAATAACCACATAAGGAGAAATCTCACAAATCAAAACACTTTCTTTCTTCTCCTTATTTGTCAAAATTTTACAAAGTCTAATGATTGGTATATTAAGACTTAAAAGTTACGGTCATATGATATGGGCGTGCAGTTTAACAACTTTACTAATACGTCATGTCAAGTAGACTGTTTATTTAAAAAAAATGAGAGATTAATTTTCATGCAAAATAATGTACCTTATCTCTGCATCTTCCACTGACTATGGCTGTGGGAAAATACTTAGCTACGTCCTTCACAGCCTGTCTCATCTATTTTTTTAAGGAGTCCCAAGAAAAACAAATTTCAGTGTGATGATAAATTTAAGACGATGAGAAATTTCTCAATATTTTTGAAATACTGAAAATTCGGTATCATGTATGTATATTTTTAAATTTAAGACGATGATTTCATGTATGTATATTTTTAAATTTTCACTCATTTTCTCTTTTCAAAATATGATGAAAATATCATATTTTTAATTTTAAAATTCATTCATTATTATGATATTGGTAGAAAGATGAATAATTAGATGATATTTCATAATTATCAATTTTTTTTGAGATTTTAAAAAGACAAATTACCTCATTGGTCATGAAAGCTTTATCTGGGTCTTCAACAATAGGAGAGAGAGTACCATCATAATCAAGAAACATCACAATTTGCTTTCCTTTGGAAGCGTTTGTAATTTGATCAAACATGTCCAAAGCTGAGGGATGATGAAGCTGTAATTCAATCAAAATTAACAAACATTAAAAAAATTAACATAAATGAAAAAGGATTATTTATTTTTCTTGATAGATTCAGAGTGAAACTCACTCTCCAAGGGATTTGACCCTCTGTTTCAGACAGAGAAAGTGAAGATCTGATTTTGGTTGGAGAAGAAGCTCTCATTGCGTCAATCCAAGCATTAACTCTCCCTCCTCCTCCCTTAACACTTGCTCCATTCTCAAGCTTTCTCAAAAGCTTCTTTCGAGACAAAGCAACCAAACCTCCAATTTTAGCCAGCGGTTCTGCTGGTGATAGCAGTGCGGGTTTCGACATCATGGCCACTGAAAACGCCATGCCAATCCGCGACTTCGCGTCTGAAACTGCAACTTTCTGGTTAGTCATCTTTTTGTCTCCTACCCTGATTACAAACAAAAAGACAAATGAAACCCATTTCAGAAATTGGTATCTTAAGCATTATAGACTAACATTCTGCAATGAAAATCAGAATACCTAATTGTTTTTGGAAGATCAAAGGTGGGATTCATTTAGAAACAGAAACAGATGAAAAACAGAGGGAAACAGAGATGGGAAATGGTGGAAGTGCTAAATGCAGATGCTTTTGTTAGAGCTGAAAAAGGATTCAATGGAAACCTTAAAAAGAGGAAGGAAAACCAAAGAGGGGCAAATGCACTAACTCTCAATCGAAAAAATCACAGCTCTAAGTGGGGTTCGTGTGGTCAATTTATAACTGAGTTTCACGGCACTAATCGACGAACCCCCCCCCCCCCGCCCCACACACACACACACTCCCTTTCACTCCTGTACTTCTCCGCCTCATTACTATAAAAATTTCCCTCACGGGGACCACTTATATGATCCCACGTCACTCAATTTTATTCCTTCTTTTATAGGCTCTCTCCTGATGATACTCATATCCAACCCAAGGTTTAGCCAATGCGGTAGCTCTAGGATTAAAATCAGTGATTTCTCTAAACAAATTTTTGAATGTAGAGTGCGCGAGTTTTATGGGATTAGTTAAGTTCTTAAGGCTCATGCACAGAATGCTCATGGTTACTCAAAAAAACTCATATTAAATATTTAAGTACATTTTGAAATGTTGAAAACTTAAATACTCTTCTATATCATTTAATGTTACATTCGGAAAAATCTTCAACTTCTAAGAGTTTATTATTTTTTAAATTGGTTGACAACAAATCACTACAAGAAACACGGACTCGTTGCTTTTGTTTCGTCAACAAAAATCTTTCGCGATAAAAAATGAAACTTGTTGAGTTATACCTTTAGTGACGAAAAATAAAAGCCGGTCAAAAGCCTTTTGCGAGGAAAATAAAAGTTGGTCGCCAAAAGGTTTTCGCGACCAAAAAAAATTTCGTCGCAAAAACCTTTTGCCACCAATATTTCTGTTCGTCAAAAAAAAAAAAAAATCCGTTGCAAAAACCTTTTACCACAAATATTTCTCTCCGGCGCATAAACTCTTTTGCGACCAATTTTTTTAGTCGCAAAATATTTTTGGGGACCAAATTTTACATTACAAAATGATGAATTTATTAGTTTTCATATACATCTGTAATAGCAATTAATATCAGCAGAAAATTTATCAAACTCGATATTTTTCTAAGAATTACATATATTAATCATTAATATAATAGTTCATTAAAAAATCTTCGAATCATAATTACAGAATTTGGTTTATAAATGTATCCAAAGAAAAATAAAAAAAGAGAGTATTTAAAGCTTGATTTACAACTATAAAGCTCAATAAATATTTTAAAGCTCATGTTTCTTTTGTTGAGTCATCGTCAGGAGGTGGAAAGCCATTTTGACTAGCCCAAGCGAGTAAGCTTTGTAGTTGGCTCTCCATCAACTTGATTTGTTGTTTTAATTCTATATTTTCAACTAGACTCTTTTTCTTGAAAGATGTGGGTGGGGCTTCATGTCTAAGACATTTATTTCCCCTGAGGACTCTTCAACTATCTCTTCTTTTGAGCGAGGTGTGGCATTTCCAGCGATGGACTCATCCTGTAAAGCACATATGTGTTCCTGTGTAACATCACAATGAGCCAAATTCAAGATTAATATTTTCATCAATCAGAAAGTATTGAAAAAATATCCAACAAAGTCTGATTCAAAGTAATAACCCCCCCTAAAAAAAATTTAAAGCTAACAATATTATATTTAGACAATGAACATCAATAAGAAAGTATTCAAAAATCATCTAACATGCTTAGATACAAAGTGATAAACCACCCCCTTACGCACACATTGAAACTAACACCATTATCTTTAGAGAATGAGCATCAACTGAAAAATATTTAAAACTAATCCAACACGCTCAGATACAAGGTGATAAAGCCCCCCATCACACACACATTGAAACTAACATTATTATCTTTAGATAAGGAGAATTAATAAAAAAAATATTCAAAAATCATCTAGCACGATCAGATAGAAAGGGATAAGCCCCCCCAACCATACACACATTGAAACTAACACTATTATCTTTAGCATCTCGCCGATAATGTAGTTAATGGAATCACTCTGTATAGCTAAAAGATGAACAAAGGAAAAATATGAGAATCAAATAGGCATAATAAATTCCCCACTAGAACTCCAACTCCCCTACTCTCATGCAAAAACAACATCAAATAATCAGAACCAAAAGCAACGGTGTTCAAATCGGTGAATAATTTGCATAACAAACAACAATTACTAAGATGTATACTCAAAAGCATTATAAGACGCTTTTTTATTTCACAAGGCTACACTCCTGTAATCTATAGTGTATGATTCATATTCGATTGTATCGACTACGTAGTCACCAATAACACCAGTGAAATAGAAAGACTAAGCTTTTCTCCATTTATTCAGTAACTAAACTGGAGTAAAACCAATTTAAATAATAATTTACTTATTAAAAAACAAACTATGAAATTTAATGAGCTATAATTATATGATAAACCTTAATGTCAAGTAAGGATTTACTTGGATAGCATGAATATAAGATATCAACATTTAAGATAATCCCATACAAAATTTGGAGAAAACTCAGAAAATCCAGCCAATATGTTTCAACCATTACTGCCAAACATCACATTTCTCATTTATGAAGAGTAATTATACTAATTGGCAAGTCTCTTATAATGACTGGACTGTGTGACCAATAATGAAAAGTGTACCATCATAGTCCTTAATTATATAGAGACCTCCTCTATTCAATTGACAGAAACAGTTAACGTCAGTAATTTGCATTGAAAATGTCCTAATTACACCTAACATAATGTTTTATTAGATTACCTATGATTTTACAGCTTCTTATGGGATTTACCCCATTTTTATTCATTTGTTTATTTCGCACATGTATGTAATATGGCTTCATGTACTCATATTTGGAACAAATTATGACAATTCTTCTAATCCGTGTAAATCAAGTGTAGGATTACAATAAACATCAAGGAAGCTACGCGTATATTTAAGGAAAAATAAAATAAAATGAACTTGATGTTCATTTCAATTAAAGAAAGAAACAGTGAAAAACAATTATCAACAGAAACACTTTGACAAAAGAAAATACATTATATACTTGATTTGTTGAAGTTAAGAGTTAATCATAATCAAATTTAATATTTGGTAACTATAACTGAGAAGTGAAAATCTCTTACTCTTTTCTAGATTGTTGGATCAAAAGATCAACTGCTAATTCATCCCAATGCTGAATGCAGTAATTACCAAAATCTCTTTTCTATTTTTAGTTTTCCAATATAACTTATATAGGTATATTTGTTTTCTCTTTGTATTAAATTTAAATGTAATCACTTTACAAAACTCCAATTGTACTTGTGGGAGTAGCTAGAATGTTACTACAATAGCACATCATGATCATAAGCTTCATTTTGAGTAATTCTAGACATGTTAAGATCTACACCAGTTCATTAAATGAGATGTCAATCATTTATAAGTTAATATTTTATCACTGATTAAAATATTTTTCATTTATAAGTTAAACAACCATGAATGATTGACATATCATATTATCAATTAAACTATAATCTATGTCTTAGTGACTACATAATTAATATAAATTTTAGGGTTATATCTGAAAATCTTTTTGTACTTTGATCCAAAATCATTTTATCCTTTTAAATTTTAACATCTTCCTACTATCTCTAAACTTTCTTTATTCATCAAATGACTCCCTAACCATCAATCTCAGTTAATCATCCACACGTATGGCACATGCTAATTTTTCTTCTAACTTTGCCCTTGTCTTTAACCTTATGACGAAACCCACATCCACCTTATTTTCCTCTCAAATTAGCCACAATTTCTTCTCCATCTTCATTGATTTGTCAAAAATTGATTTAACAAGATGAAATTCAGCAAGCCAGGATCCAATTACTCTAGTTTCAACACTAGTTCGGTTATCTCCTTAAGGTTCGATTTTCATGAATTTTTCTAACTGATTTTTTCATAAATCTTCTTAGTTTTCATACTTTATGAATAAATTGAAAAACTGTTCTTACTAAAAATTTTAACCTTTTTTTGAAATTTATTTTCTGAAATGGCCACTACATCAAGCAATGCTTCCGTTTTTAGACGATTAAAAAGGTTTTGTTATTTTGATTTAAGAATTCTATTGCATCACACTTAACATATGGTAAAATGGTATATTAGGAATAAGCAACAAACTCTCTTTTTCCAGCAATGAATGTGCATCCACATTCACCTTTTTTATATCTAATTCATAACATGATAAGAGGTATATTAGGAATAAGCAACAAAAATGTTAGGGGTATTTTGAAAATAATAGTGGTCACGTGCACAACGTGACCATTCAAATGATGTGTACACTGATTTTTAGGTCAGTGAGGATTATTTGATAGATGTAAAAAGTTTAGGGACCAATAGGGAAGAGGTTCATATTGGGGTAAAGTGAGTCTGTGTCTAAATACAGAGGGTGAGGGTTTCGTAACCAATGTGGGTATATTGAGATTAACAGTGCAAGTGACCATTTAAACGGTGTTTACACTGATTTTCAGGAGGTTATGAGGTTATTTGATGGATGAAAATTTTTTAGAGATCAATAAGGAAGAAGTTAAAATTTTGACAAGAAGATTTCATGATATTAACCCTAAATTTTATCAAAATAAAAGGTGAGAAAAAGGACAAAAAGTCATTTTCAAGTAAATATGATTGAAATTAATAGGAAAAAATAGCATGTTTTAGTGCTATCTCTTTGTGCAATAGTCCCCAAAAAGGACAAGAAAGAAAATGGTGAAGGATCACTTAAACCCCACATTGCAACATTTTATTGTCTTGAGGTAATGTTGATGTATATAGGTAAAAGCCAAACGTTTTTTCTTTCAATTCTTTCACTTATTGGGTGATAATTTGTGTTTACCTTTTTCCTTTGCCATTTGTCATATTTATGAAATACGATGTTTAAGGAAATTATTAATTAGGTTCTTAACAAAAGCTTCATGAATTTTTAATTAACTAACTAATACTAATTACTTCATAAGATGTTAAGTCAATTATAATATTGTTCCTAACAAAATCTTAATTCACTCATGAATTAGATTATATTTTTTAATAAAAATTACTTAAATTATTAATAAAAGAAGAGTTTCATAGTGTTTATAATTTGAGAGAATAAATGAAGTAGGAACAACACAAACGAGAAATGCGTATGATGTTCATTTGTTATGCAGTAAAACTATTTTTCCTATGCTTGTAATTTACTCTGATTAATGGTTCCTTTCTAATTTTGCTTAACACACTTAATTTATGAAAAACCTGTTAAACCTCATTGTTTTTAGACGAAATCCATCTCTCTTTTGTCACTATAATTTCAACTTAATATACATTCAATTAAAACTTTTAAGCAACTATAGTATTAGGTACTCTAAGTTATTAACCCTCATCCAAAGCTGGGCAAAGCATGTGCGAGCCAGTATTAGGTACTCTATGTTCATATTGATGCTTGTAACGATACGAGCATCTCTATCTACCGGTCGTTGAAAATTCAAGAAAGCAATATTAGTTTTATTTAGCATGTATGTTGTAAATACATTGCATATGGTTCATTTCTAAATCTAAAACGCTAATTATTTATGTATTGATGCAAACAGAAACGAGTTAGGTTAGACAAATAATTGTCAATAAAGAGAGAAAAATAAATATGGCCATGCCCTAAAATAGAACCTAGTGACACTAAGAAAGAAAAACAGGTCTTTGGTTGAGACCACAATGGCCAAACCTCTTCATACCGCCCCTTGTAAGTTTTACTAATCAAGCAGCGTTATTCAGCCTTCACTTTATAGTTTGCATCAAAACCAGCAGCTTTCTTTGTCTCCTACTTTGACATTCAGCATTTATATAGGTGCATCACTAGATAAAGAACAGCAAAAACAAAACAAAAAAGGCACACAATATTTTTCTTAGTTTTCTACATTTTCTAATTAGACCACATTATTAATTGATCAAATCACGTAACAATCACTCCTAATTAACTAAGCTATGAATAATTCACACTAGTTAATCAGTTAAAACTTGATCAAGAATTTTATCAGTGTAATCACTCGATCTTTTCATTTCTTTTATATTTATTTTGTTTTTGCTTTGGTTTTTTGATAAGTTGCAGCATTTTAATCTTATTATATTCCTTGATTTCCTCATTAATCAATTAATCTTCTGAAAAGTTAATTAATTAAGAGAAATCTCCTGTCGACATTGTTGAATTTACTGATAAGCAGAACCTTTTCTGACTAGAGATTAAAATTCTTCTTTCCATGACTTTGTTGGTATCTGCGAAGAAGTTCTTTTATTTTTTTTAAAACTCATGCAAAGATGTTCAGATTGGCAAAGAAGGATCGTCGAAGTTTCCAAAGTTATGATTTAAACTATAAAGTTTTTTTTTTCTCTCTTTTGGGTAATTAACTAATTTTTTGCAATCTCCTTGGCTTACTAAAGTTTGTAAGAAACATTGATTTGCATTTTCAAACAAGAACCGACCATTGATAAAAAGTGGAGTCCTTACATATTTAAGAAAGCACATGATTCCTTGGTGAAAATAAATAAAAATTTAATATAGAACCAAATTCTTTGACGGTACATATAATCTCATCTCACATGTGATAAACAATCAAATTAAAAAAGTTTGTGTACTGGGCGTATAGTTTTACGTCACGAACATTACCAAATCATGTTGAGGTTGAGCATCAATGGTGTGATATAAAAAAAAAGGTAAGAAAGAAGAGCATCATAATGTTTAACATTCGCCCTAAAGTTAATTGCTCACTTGCTAATTTTGAACTTGTTTCTCAAAGTCTTTTTTTTAAAAAGTGGGTTCTTCTCTACAAGTTTTTTCCATACACAGTCAAAATCGGGGGGCTTGGAGATGCTTGAAAGCCAACATCATGAAGTATTTGGTAGCTTAATTAAGTCGTTTCAGAGAGAGAGAGAGAGAGAGAGAGAGAGAGAGAGAGAGAAGTTAGGCAAGCTAAAAAGGAAGAGTTAAAGACGTTGAAATCTTTGAATTAGGCTAAAAATATAGAAGGGAATAACTTTTTGGTTAAGAAAGCTTAATTCTTCGTTTTTAGATACTTTTGATCCTCTACATTTCTAGAACTAATTTCTAGTCACCTCTAAGGAACTATTATGGAAGGAATCCCCACCAGCTATTAGGTACTAGATAGTGATTTTAAAGTTTCGTTATTTGACATCTGATTTGATCAGTAACGTTGGTCTGGCAGTTTAAATCTTTTCACTTACTATAATGTTACAGAATGATAACGCACACCGTCAAACTTGTAATGTAACTTATATAAAAGAAATGGACATGTGATTTGAAACTCAAATGATTTTTGATATTTTTACAAATTTATGATAATCATTTGATTCATATTTTTTATCCAACTATTACTCATTTCCCGTGACAAAGCCATTTTAAATGAGAGTGACAACGTATATAAGAAAAACAAGCCTTTATGTTTTGTCAATTTCTAAAATTAAGTCAGAGGATAGAAACTCATTTTTGAAATATTATATCTGTTTTCAAGAATAACTCTGCAAAAGTAGACCACATTTTCTTACATATTTAATCAATTTCCTTATTTCTAATATTTATTATATAAATTACAAAAATAAGTAGCACATAGTATCTATATGCATTAGAATTATAATATATTGTTGAGAAATATGGAGTTTATATATCATATACTCTACTATACAAACAATGTAAACTACACGAACTCTACCATATTGTTAAGGAATGTTATTCCACGTCGACGGTGGGTTGAGTATCTGTTTGTATTTATATACATGTTAGGTCACTACATCTAATATAAATTAATTTGAGTTGGAATTTGATATTGTATCACACGAGAGATGAGAACACTATTCTTTCTCTCTCTTGTACTACTCACTCTATCTCTTTCCTTATGTGCCCATACTCACATGCAACCATAGACAATTAGGTTTGGGAAAATTAGATATGGAATATAAACGTAATGTTATTCAATTTTAAATTTTCCTAACTTTTCTCTTGTGACAATGAGAAAGAGATCTTGCATGGGACAGGCTAAAACAAAGAAGTGAGAGAACACCGCCAGACATCTTGATTGTTGAAATTGGAAGAATAATGCATGCATCCCTCTTACCTACTCTGCTTCTTCCAAACGCTTTCGCTCGTGTTCTTGACAGATTGTTCCTATTCTTCTAACATACATATATTTCAAAAACGCTTTCATGCTTTGATCTGATTGGTAGGATTACTTGAACTAGTCCATTCTACTTCTTTTAACCAATAATGCCGTATTTTTCAATTGAAAATATATCATACATGTTTTTCAGCTTGACTTGATGAGTGAAGTAGGCTTTCCGGCCTTTTGAACTAGTCGTTAATATCTTTCCTAGCCTTCTGCTTTCAGACTTTGACGCTGTAAACTAACTCATTGCCTTCCTAACTCTAGCGCTAGCAGCACCAACTGAACGAATCAAATCCTTCTGAAAGGACTTTGCCATTCATTATGAAAGGAATCCAATGGTCACTCTGCAACCTTCACAGGGAGGACACGCAGAGGCCGATCCTCATCACTCGTGACCGTGAAAGGATAGAAGGTCTCAGGCAGAAAGAATTCATTGAACAGAGGCAGTATAAAGATAGAGTAAAGCAACCAACCTTCAAATGGCCAAGCCCCTTTAGCCGCCCTATCCGGATCCTAGGGGTTCAACCCCTTGAGAACGTAAAGTCAGAAAGTGTGATATAACATTTCAATATAATTTACTAGATTGCAACATACAGCAGCCGACTACGCGGTAATATCAAAATACAAGTCGAACTACGTAGCACACAACAACTGAATTATGCGGCGCACAAACAACTGAACTAAAGTAGCATATAAACACATGTCCAACAAAACTCTGATATCAAGTTAAAAAACTCAAACTGTGTTCTACCTCTTAAAATCTAGGTAACAAGAAGAGGAAAACTACGTTTTTTTAGTTAGGATAAAATAGACAAAGTTAAACAATGTGAAATAATATTTCAGCAATTATTGTTGGCACCTCGCTTTGTGGCCATATCAAGAAATCTACTGTCGAAATACTATCTTGCATGCTTATTCTTTCTTATAATTTCCAAGTCCATTTGTCTTTTAATGAAGAAATTAAAATAATAAACAGAGCTATTCGGGGGCGAGGCTCGGCGTTCTATAGAAGGAGGGCAAAAGTCACCAGTTACCTGAGCAGTCACCAGTTACCTGCCTACCTTTTCCACTTTCTGTGGTCTTGAAAACAATCTGATTTTCTCCCAATATTATAATTCTTTAACTTTGGAATTTTGTACCTCGAGAATTCTGGGCGGGTTTAATATACAACATGCATTTCATTTCGTTTTCCCAATCGAATAAAAGTTAGGAAGTTTCATGGTGTTTGGTATCTCTTGACTTTAATATTCGTTTTCAGAACTTTACCTAAAATAAAAAAAACAAAAAAAACCAGTGGAATTAAATTCTAATCTAATCTTATTCAAAACAGCTCATGTTATTTTTGTTGTATTTATAAGGGAAAAACAACATAACCTAAAACACATGCAGCGTCCCAATAATCCAATATCGATAGGGAATATTTTATAATCCCAATATTCCGAGAACTCGTTATTTTTCCACATAGATATTGTGGTTTACAGTTTATGATATATATCAGAGAGAAGATATGAAGTGTTCTCGAAAATTTAATAAAAAAAAACAAAATTTGGAGATCCATACGGAACAAAAGACTGGTTTTCACAAGAATCTTGCATGTAGGTAGAGGATGGTCTTAAATCACGGTCATTGTGTCACGTCGTGATTGATGTGTCATGAAAAATTAATGTAACAGACGTGACATAATGAGTTGTGAGTGTAAATTGTTTTTCAAATTCTAACAAAAATAATAAAAATCAACTTTCTTTTTAATTTGTGAAAGCCAATCACGTTTAATAATTGTTTTAACAATTTTTTAATTTTTTGACACATTCTTATTTTAATTATTTGACAAAAAGCTACATTTTGAAATAATTTTAGTTGATGTTACTAAAATTAATAATTAAATCATTAGCCTAGTAAAATGAAATGTACATGAATGTACATATATATATATACATTAAATGTAGCCTCCTATTCATCTAATCACTACAAGAAAAATCTAATATTGTGACAGTTATACGGCAACGGTTCAACCGTCGTTAATTGATTAAAAGGAAAAGTAATTACGACGGTTTAACTAACCGTCGCAAATGTAGGATATATGCCAACGGTTTTACGCAAACCGTCCGAATTGCCTAAGATATGCCGACGGTTTTATTGAACCGTCGATAATAAACCTTTTTACACACATATTGCTACGGTTTAGGTTAACCGTCAGGGTAGAGGTGTTTGTTGGACTTTTTTTTATGACGGTTTGGCCGAATTGTCGCAGCTGGAAGAGAAATTCAGCCGGTTTCACTGACGGTTCGACCGAACCGTCGGGATATGTTATATTGCTACTGTTTTTAAAAATCGTAGCAATAGAAAACCCTAAGTTCTTCCAAATGTAACGGTTTGGCCGAACCGTCGCAATTGGATGAGAAACTCGACCGGTTTCATTGACTGTTCAACCGAACCGTGGGGATATGTTATATTGCTACAGTTTTTAAGAACCGTAGCAATAGAAAATCCTAAATTAATTAATTTTAACCCGCGCCTAGAAAACCCTTCTTCCTCATTTTGCCTTCTTCCCCATTTTCCCTTGTACCAGCGATCTTCAACGACATGCGATCTCCTCATCATAGCTCAGCCCGTGGTCTCATCTTTCATGTCCTCCTCGCCGTAGCCCAGCCTGTGGTCCTCATCTTCTATGAACTTCGCCTATGTGATCTCAGCCCCGATAGAGGTAGCTCTGCCGTAGCTCAGCACGGGTCCTCCTCGCTATAGCTCATCCTCGCCCAGCCCCGATCTGTACGTGGGTTTCCTGCTAAATTCTTAGTCGGTATGTTTCAGTTTTCCTATTTGATTATTTGTGTTGTTCTGTTATGATGAGTTTGATGGGAAAGATTTGTGAATTTTAATTGTTTTCGTTGTGTATTTTTATGGGTTTGGTTTTGTTTTCGATTTTATGTTGGCCTTAAT
The DNA here is from genome assembly GCA_003255025.1 of Datisca glomerata. Taxonomy (NCBI): domain Eukaryota; kingdom Viridiplantae; phylum Streptophyta; class Magnoliopsida; order Cucurbitales; family Datiscaceae; genus Datisca; species Datisca glomerata. The sequence goes on from QANY01009750.1 coordinate 136,658, forward strand.
GAGAGCATTTATGATTATGTTGGGGTTTATGTGGTTTTAGTTCTGGTTCTTCTTATTGGGGGTTTTTGTTGGTATTATTGCTTGACAGTGTTGCTTCTAGAATGAAAGAGAGGTAATCGATTACTTATTAGATCATGCACTTTTCTTTAACTCTTCTTGTAATTTTCATAAGATTTTTTATGAAGCACCTTTGAAACCTTTCCTTGATTTTTTTATAGTTTCTTTCATGAAAATCAAGACCATTTTCATGTAATAATTTGTATCAATTTAACCTTACTAGCTTAAGAAACAAGTTTAGCTATAGGCATTGAGAAATTTGGTTCTGGTTGTTTTTACGATCTGTTTGTTTGTTCAATTTGTTTTTATAATATTTTGCTAACAACTATTGAAAGGAAGGGGAAACAATATATAGAGACCAATTAGCTTTGAATATATGATTCTTGGGGATATAAAGGATCATAATCTGGTTAGTTCACCAATTTTCATTTTATAAAATTTTAGTAATGAGTTTTGTCATGCATATCTCCATTTCTGAATGGAATAATTTCTTTGGTTGGAAGTTGTGGTGAATAATAAAAATCAGAAAAGAAAATTGAAATTATGGTAAATAATAGAATCTAGAATGTGGGAGTCTTAGGCGTGGTGTTTTAAAGGGGACAAAATATCGCTTCTAATTTTACTGTGTTCGAGTGGGCAGAACTCAAAAGAAGCCATGCAAAGTTCTCTTATCTTCAATGTTATTCTATTTGTTTGGTCTTCTTTAAGCTTTGAGAGATGCAATGGACAAGAGTTGGATGACAAAACTAAGATTTAGTAATGCATATCAAGATGGAGTAGATGAGTTTCTGGACTTTGCCTTTGAGAAAGGAAGAGTGATGGATATATATCGTGGCCTTGTTACCGGTGTGTTCATTGTTATCGTAAGACTAGAGACGTCGTCCGTGAACATCTGATATGTAATGAGATTATAAGTGATTATACATGTTGGTATTTTCACAGGGAGTCAACGGTGACTACTTCATCCGAAATCGGTACATCATCTGAAGTCATTGTTAATAATAGGACACATGTAGAAACACTATTATCATGTCAAAAGGATGATAATGATATGAATGATTTGTTGCACGATGCATTTGGTAATTTATTAAATAATGAACATGGTTCAGACTCTATTCCATCACAACAACCGGTTGGTGATGTAGATGAAAGAATGAGGGAATTCGGGGATGATTTTGATGTTAAGGACTTTTACGATTTGGTTAAATATAGTAATCAACCACTATATTATGGATGTGAAGAATTCTCAAAATTGTCATTTATTGTGAACCTATACCATATTAAATGTCTTGATGGATTGAGTGACAAATCATTTTCTTCCCTTCTTGAATTGTTGAATAGAGCATTTTCTAAGGGTGTTCAACTTCCAAATACATTTTATGAAGCAAAGAAACTGATTCAGAAGTTAGGACTTGAGTATGACAAAATAGATGTGTGCCTCAATGATTGTATGTTGTATTGGAAAGAAAAAGAGAAAGACCAAGTATGTGATCCTTGTGGTATTTCAAGATGGGTTACAAATTAAACAAATTGTATGTCTCCAATAAATAAGAAAGTGAAGAAAATACTTGCCAAAGTATTGCATTACTTTCTCTAAAATACTGATTAAAAAGATTATACATGTCCTCTAAAACTGCTGAAAGTATGGAATGACACCATGAGGGACGTACTAAGGATGATGTTTTGAGACATCCTCTAACTCATATGCTTGGAAGTTTTTTATGATAACTTCAAAGAATTTTCTTTGAAACCACGTAATGTTAGGTTGGGGGTTAGCTAATGATGGCTTTAACCCATTCCTAAACATGATTCTACACGTTTATCAACTGAGCTAGAATCCCAACGTGCATGAGTAGTTGAGTTGGAGGCTCAATACGCACGGGTGCCTCAGTTAAAGGCTGAATGTTCATAGATGCGTGAGAAATATGATAAGGTGTTGGCTGAATATTAAGAGATACGCTTCCAGCTAAGCTAAATTATGAAGTTTATGCAGGACTCTCTTAAAGACTAGGGTAGCCTTTTGTTGTTTAACATTATTTAATACTTATTTGTTATTTCAAATTGTCATACTTTGAACTTATTGGATAATTTGTATTGATAATCTACTATATTTTAGATATTTAATTAATGATTTAATGCTTTATAATTATGTGCTCTGTAAATATATAGAATGATACTGCTCTAACTATTCTGAAAATATATACCATGTTAAAATTGTGTTAATATGCATGAATTTTTGGGAATACGCAGAAACAGGAAAGAGGTTGTGAAAGCAGTATTTTTTGCGAGGGTTTAAGAACCGTCGTAAAAAATTGACCGAGGACAAATTAGCGACAGTTTTAAAACCCTCGCAGTTATACTCCTTATTTGATGACGGTTTGAGAATCGTCGTTATAGAGATATTGCGACGATTTTATAACCGTCACAAAAAAACATCACGGTAGATTCTATTTCGCTACGGTTTGAAACCGTCTCAAAAGAACAAATAATCATCGCTTAAGAGTCTTTGTCACGACGTTCCTCCAACGGTTGTCAAAATCATCGGTGATTCAATCCTGACGGCAGCAATCTTGACGGTTCTTTAATCGTTGTCGTATCTCTTCTAACGGTTAAAAACCATCGCCGTAGACTCTAATGACCGTCGTGGTAGACGAATTTTCTTGTAGTGAATCAATCAGACCTCACGTCTCAAAAGGCTTCTCTTACACGCATCCTCTTTCGGTACTGTATTCTCCACCTTAGCAAAATCCTTCATCACATTGATTATTTTCACAAAAAACAAGGCACTTGTACCCACTTCTAATCTCTGTCTTCTTCCCCATCAAACACCCACCACATATCCGATTTAGATTCTCTACTATTACTTAACAATGAAAGAGAGTTAGTTGGATCTGATCCGTTCAATTTGATTTGAACGGATAAGATCCATTAAAAAATTAATAAAAAGTTAATAAAAAAAATTAACATTTAAGTATAAAAGTAATTGCTTAACAACGACGTTGTTTTCCCAACATCCACCATTTTAGTTACTGTTCTGAACTTTTCTTCTCCACTTTCGTCTACTTCTTTCTTTTCTTTTCTTTTTTACAGATCCAAGATCATGGTGGTCTATCGCAGTAGATATCCGCCATAACGGTTGCGACATTGGTGAACTCTCTTAGCCCCATTATAGCGGGATATAACGGAATTGGAGAGCTCCGATCATGTTACATAACAGCCGTTATTTGAAATAGTGAGATAAAGACCAAAATTTTCATGCAATTTAGTTATTCAAAAACAGGAATTCAAAGTTTCTAGTTCGTGCCCCTATAGGACATAGAAATTTAGCTAACATCAGAACAGTGATTGCCCCCGGAGTTTTGGCCGACATGGCTTCTTTGTCTACACTGTTTATCTTCAATTGTCATTTGTATTACGTATATCTTTACGGAGGGGAATTGTGTTGCTGACGAGCTAGCTTCGAATGGTGTTCATGCTGTTCAGAATCTCTTGCGGGACAGTGCATCTACTTTTATTTCGTATTTAGTCTCTAGGTACATGTCGGGTCTCCCTACTACCATTTTCGCTGATGCTTCTCTCTAAGTTCTGCTCTATTCAGGGAAAAAAAAATTGTCCTCCTAATAGATCAGAGACGAGAAATAAGTAAGTGTATGTATCAGAAAGAAATTCGCCAATAAAGAGTTCATGGAATTCATAATAAGTTTAATTAATTTTACTGATTCAATTAAAAAAACATGTTACATTTTTCTATCAATTTTATTTCGATACAATGTATAATGCTATTACATAGGAGAATGCAAGAATAAAAAATGGTGTCAATTCTAAAAAAATTATTAGGAATGGCCGGTATAATGTGGTTTTTCTAATTTTATACATAGAACTACTAATAGTTCAATACATTAGGATCAATTTTTATTATAAAATGATTTATATATCACTCATTAAGAGAGACAGTAACAGTGTGATCACCCCTACCAATAATCTAACTAATTTTAAAGTTGGAAGGAAGAATGGAAATAGGAAAGGGGGAGCAGCACACCAACTTCGAGATAACCTTAGTTGGCAAAATCCAACTACACTTCAAAAGAGATATAAACAAAAGTACAAACCTTTATTCGACCAAATAAATAGCATCAATTGGTCATTCATTAATATCATCTTTTAGATGATGGAAATTGCATGGAGCTTAACCGGTCAAAATTGGTATCTAATACTTTGGAAAAACTGTTACTCTATTCTAAAAGAACCACCTTCTTTGAGGGATCTTTCGTATTTGTCCAAATTAATGTCTAAGGAGGACGTCCTAGAGCCCCAAAGAATATGTCTCTACGCTAAATCTCCCTTCCAAGTTCATTGTACAGTGTTAAATATTCTTCTTTTTTTGTAAACATACAGGCATGCGGATAGAACATATAATAAATTCGACATGAAGCATTACCCATGTCACCCATATCTTAAGCTTGTTGCGGTAGCAATGGAGAATATGAATAGGTTTAACCCAATTACAAGCAACATTGAGAATTCAGACCCATGCTACAAATATTTCGGTATGGAATTAAAAATATCGACTTAGGCCTAGCTAGGACTAAGTTCAAAGGAAGCATGTCAGGCCGGCATGCACTACTACAAAAAGAGGCTTAGATGACAGTGAAAACCCATCATCAAAATCCTATAATGATGGGAAAGTGACTGTCATCTATCGGGATGTTATCTAAACTCATTTTACCAAAAAACGTCAATAAAAGATACCACCAAAACACTTTTGATGACGAGGATTGCCCATCATTATAGGTGCCGCAAAAACACCTATAATGACGGGGAATCCCCGTCATTAAAGGGTCTTTTTTTAAAAAAATGTAATGGAAAGGTAAAAACCTACCTTCCTATGACAGTTTTTTCATTAATATTATTTAACTTTAATCCTCAACACTAGCTTCTGCACAACCACAAACTCAACTCAAATAATTAAATTAGATAAGGTAAAAAACAAAGCAAACCGCATACAGAAACAAACAAACAAACACCTATTAAAGCAGGTTTAGGATATCTTGAGTAAGAAAGAATAAAAGTTCAATCTCAAATGCAGAGTCTTCAATTGATAAATTAACAGGTACTAATTGATCTTTGTTTAGAGAGCATACTCTTGGAAATGACATAAACAGATAGAGATCCAAGTATTTTTGTAACCCTAGAAATATGAAGTAAGAAAAACAAGTTCTATCAGCTAATCTCAAGAAATTAAATATAGTGGTTCCATTAGCAAATTGTATATAGAGTAATTTTACTTGGGCATAATGGGGCTTGCTGCATTATTCTCCATTCATATCTCCTACTCTTACCCCTACCGTAGCTCTTTCTTAGCCCTTTAACAAGCATATCAGCTTACTCTACATCAAACTTTGATCTCTTCTCTTCTTCCACCTTCATCATTATTATCACATCACTTGCACCACACCTTATGAGATTACTGATAGTTTAAACTTTTGAGATTATTGACAATTTAACAAAAACAAAACAAAAAGAGAAAGAAACAAATGAAAAATAGAAAAAAAAAAGAGTTTACTTACGCGTATGAAGAGAAGATAGGACGAGGCTTGGAGAAAGGAAGGTACATTTTCTTAGACCTTTTTGTGATTGGTTGATGACATGAATAGCCTCTGCTTTTTCCATTACCAATTTAACTGATATGTTCTAATACATGAATAAATTGGTGATCAAGTCACATGCAAGCCTTCTTAATTCCCTATCTATTAGCAAATGTAATCACAAATTTTGTACAAAAATAAATAGGAAAATTGGTACATTCTTCCATCTTTCTGTTGAATTTAAAAAATAAACATAAGTGCTTTAATAATTTCTAGGAGTATCTCATTTTTCAATTGTAGTTAAATAGATATATAACATTTAAGAGAATGATTCATGACTATTTTGTACAAGAAAAATATCTAAAAATTATTAATAAAAGTAGAGGTCTAAAATGAGCTAAAATAATAGTAAACTTTACGCTTACCCTTATATGTGTTCAATTATCAATCAAATGTATTGTGTGGCTGAAGAAACAGCCCAATATATCCAGCAAAGAAGAATAGGAAGAAAATAATTCTACTTTCTTGACTAAAGATGAAGTACAGTGATAAAATTAATTAGTATAATAATGCATAAATTAATTGATGAAATTTTTGAATCTCATTCCTAAATATTAAATACACAGTAAAATGGTAGCATTTGACAAAAGAGAATGTCCAATTTAATTGTAAGTATAATAGAAGAAGCAACAAAAAGAACATAATACCTGAAGCTTATAAAAAAACTCAGTATAGAGCCTTACCATGCTTCTGAAAATTCAACCACTAACTACGAGCTTATACAAAAGCTTTGTGTATTCTTCAATGGTGGAAGTCAGTTGTATCAGCGATGAGATAGCTTAGTGTAGTGATTATGACCAACATTAATCGACTACTTAATTACATACCTCCTTGCTCATTAATGTACTGAGGATTATCCTATTTGAATCAATTCAAAAATCCCACATGAGATCAGTCCAGTTTAGACAGAAATTTGAATCACAAAAGCTTTATGTATACTTGTTAACTCTTTACTTAGGCATATTAATTTTCCAATCTTTAGATCACTCATTCCTCTCGTTTAATTTTTGAGTAAAAAGTATTATTTATTCACTCATATATCTTCAAAGGGTATAAATCAATTTGTATCTCTACCCTTTGCGCACCAGTTGTAAAAGACCGAGATGAGAAAGCTTCTTGATTCATTTTGTTTCAAGGTCCCTAGATGCATTATGCATATTTATAACATAAACATATAAATAAAGTCAGAAGTATGCATTCAAGAATTAAAGCTAGCATCCAGACGAGTTATTGGGCTAATTAACAGTCTTATGATTATGAGACATACAGATCTCACATATCACCAAGGAAAAACAACAGATCTCACATCTGAACAAAAATTACAAAACAAACAAAAAAATAAACACAAACAACAGATCTCACATATCATCCAAGGACAAAAATAAAATATGAGAAAGCAAACTGTACAAGACAACTCACTCGAAAGCAGTATTGATGTCAAACTTCCATGAGAACTATATATCCCTAAAAAACATACCAAAACTTTGAGTTGGTTTTTGCTTCCTCTTGAATAACCAAATACCTAAAAAATCTCAAATCTCAAATTAGATCTGAAACAAAAAACATATCTAAACCTAAAATCGTGAACTTTGGGTTGAGCTCACCTGTTTTTGCGGGGGGTTGCCCAAGCTTTAGGGCAGTTTCAATGGGGCTTGAGGTTACTACCAGAAGGGAGAGAGTCTCTGGCGGAGGAGCTCACTATGAACAAGACCATATCTAAGGAGACGGAGAGAGAAAGAGATGGAGAGCGACGGAGAAAAACCCAAACTCAGTGAGTTCCTCTTGAATAAAAAATTCCTAAAAAATCTCAAATCTCAAATTAGATCTGAAACAAAATATAGATCTACAACCAAAATCGTGAATTTAGGGTTGAGCTCACATGTTTTTGCGGGGGGTTGCGTAAGCTTCAGGGCAGCTACAATGGGAGCTTGAGATTACTACCGGAAGGGAGAGACGACTCTCTCTGGCGGAGGAGCTCGCTATCAGCAAGACTAGATCTAAGGTGATGGAGAGAGAAAGAGATGGAGAACGACGGAGAAAGACTGAGGGAGCGACAACACTAAGCTAGAGAGAGAGACAATGATGGTAGAGAGAGAGATGGAGTCGAGGGAGATGGAGTCGAGGGAGATGGAGTTGTGAGGAGGCTCGATGGAGTTGAGCAAGAGAGATTAGAGTTGAGGGAGAGAGATTAAGATTATAACATGGCATTTTTATAAATAAAGGTAACATGAAAGTGTAAAAAATAATCTAATAAAAAAGAAAAATGATTTTAACAGATTTTAGAATTACCCGTCATATTATGAGTATATTATGATAGGTTATTTAAAAGTTGTCATATCAGCTAAAAAAAAGCTTCAGCACTTATTTTTTTATGACAAGTTAAAGGTACATGTCATAAAAATCAGTATCTTGCTATCATGAAAACCTCTTTTTATGGTAATGATGACAAATCCATCCACGTGACTATGAAAGAGTCATGTGCCGACAATAGGGCCCACTCTAGAGTAAATGGCCAAGGTAATTTCACATGGTTGAGGTAGAAACCCACATGATTAAGGTAAAACACACGACTGGAAGTAAACCCACATGTTTGAAACAACATCCATGATCGTGTTCCACGTTGGTATTGAGGACACCTCTAAGGTCCTCACCTCCTAAGGCTTGCACCTCTTGGATGCTCACGTCGATGGGTCCGCACCATAAACCCCATCATGGTCGAACCCTTTAGGATTGACCTCACCTAAGGACTTTCATTTGGTCTTTTTTAGTCCCATAAGTGACAAGATGCACCATGGGTCAGACCAAGATATATGATTGAGATAGAGGCACACATCACGTGACCGCATTAGAGTCACATGAGTCACTTGTGTACCTCAGCTCACATGAGTTGAGTCTGCATGAACCTCAGCCCGCAGGAGAGACATGGCTTATTAGACATCATACCTCAGACCAGGGAGCATGATTGAGGTAGAAGATCATCCCAAAGACCTGCAACATAAGATCTCAATAAGAAAAGTACATCTAATGAAAATGCTCCAAACACCTAAACTCGCTTTCATTATGGATATGGTGATTAAAGGAACACGAGTGTGTAGACACCCCCACTGAGGTTGGGAATTATCTAGTGAATAATTGTGACCAACCTGCCTTAGAGCCTGGTTATATTGACCAATATACTAAGAGTAGTGATCATCCCTTGCATTAGAGTGATTCTCCACAAGCTCCCTTCTAAGCTGCTAACCCTATAATCAAAAGGAGGGTTATCTGTATATCTTCGCTTAGACTTGATGGGAAAGGGGTGTCGAACACCTTTCACCTTCACACCCTTGATAAAACTTTATTGCATGGAACATTCTAAAGCTTAATAGCCCTCTAAAGCAGTTTAAAATTATTAAACTCTACAAAGATTATAACCTACGTATTTGCTGCCTAGTTGAAACTAAGTTGAAGGAAGTTAATGCTGCTAGGTATACATTCTAAAATGATTCATTGAATTTCTTATCTAATTACTTCAGTTTTTCTAGTGGTAGAATATGGTTGATCTGGAAGCTCGACTTATTCACTATTACAAGAGTTAACCTATCTGATGAAGTTATGCTTTGCTTGGTGCCATTCTTCTAAGTTTTTTCTCCAAGCGGCGTATACTACCAAAAACTTTTGTGCCAGAGATTAGTTATGGGATGAACTGCTAACTTTTGCAAACTGTATTTCTATTAGTACATGGATAATAGTTAGTGACTTCAATGTTATTAGGTCTCCTTTTGAAAAGATATGTGGTCAGAGTTCATGGATAAATTTCATGCTAGAATTTGACCAATATCTCTCCTCTCTAGCACTTAATGATTTACCTTTCACTAGATGCCACATGACATGGTGGACAAGAAGCTTGGTATCATGAGCATCATGTCAAAGCTTAATAAGGTTATGGGCAATATAAAATGGTTGGATTGTTTCCCTAGTACTTCAGTTCAGTTCCACAATGCTAGTGTGTCAAATGATAGAGCTAGATCTCATGATCCATTTGTTGTTAGATAATCATGAAAATACGATTGAGGATCTGGCAGCCATCCAAACCACGTACGTACTTAAGTTCTTTAAGGATCTTTTGAGCACTTCTAATCCTCCTTCGTAGTTGGATTGGGATATTTTACCCCATACTCTCCGGAAAAAGGTCAAGAAATAGGGCCTAACATTTATGTGCCATCCCTTCACTATTGAGGATTTTAAGAAAATAATTTTGTCTTTCGATAATGCAAAAGCACCTAGGCCGGATGATTTTTCAACTGCTTTTCTTCAAGAGTGTAATGGTTTTATGGGCGATGATGTACATGTTAGATTTTTTTCATCCTTGCAAGCTTCTCAAACAAGTTAATGTCAAACCCATTACTTTAGTCCCTAAAAGTGCCAAACCAAAATAGAATTATTGAGTTTATACCTATCTTCTATTGCAATATCATCTAGAAATGCATCACTCATATTTTTTCAGACATGTTGAAATCATTTATTCTCAGATTTATAAGCCATACCCAAATAATATTTATACCTGGTAGAAGAATCTTACATAACATCTTGTTCACCAACAAACTTGTGAGAGATTATCATAGGAAGCTCATTTCTTCCATGTGTGTAATGAAACTAGACTTGATGAAAGCCTATGTAGTGTGAACTAATCATTCATTGAGAATATTTTACAAGCATATTGGCTGCCACAGTCTTCATTCATTGAGTTATGGAGTAATCTCCATTCCCTCGTGCTTCATAAATCTTAATAGTAGGCTAAACAGGTTTTTCTAGGGGAGCCAATGGCCTCGGATAGGCGGAACGTATTTGTCTCAACTTTTTTGTGATGGTCATGGAAGCTTGAAAATATATCGTGCATTGGTTCTATAAGGGTTTTTCATAAAACTTAACGGTGAGCTACAAAGATTTATGTTTTGGTGATTCCTCATGAGGGAATGAATCAAGATAATTTTTAATCAGCGCTCATCCTTTGCTGTAATAATATCTCAGGGTTTGCAACCATTAACTAAAATATGTCTATGATTTTTTAGGGGATCTAAGGTCCTCAAGCAGGGGGATTCAGATCCTATCTCTCTCTACCTCTTTGTGATGGTCGTTGAAGCTTGAACATGTCAAGCCTTGGTGAGGTTTTTCGCTCTACATCGAATTAAACCACATGCTTCACCGCTTATGGTGGCCCCCATCAATTCCTTTGAGTTGATTCTTGAGAACATACTCCCCAGGTGAGATATACTTAACGCGCTAGCTACAACACTGCACGCCTTGGGTCTTAAGTTGCTTAATTTGTCTTTTCATTAAAAGTGCAGGCCGTGTATCTGAAGTTAGTGCAAATTATCCAATAGGGTTTTAACATGTTTCAATATGTGTCTGGCCTAAAACCTAATTCTAGTAGAAGACAACTCTTATGTTCTAGTGTGCATGAGGAGATTCAAGACCATATGACTTTTTCCTTAGGGTTTCAATCCTTCATCGCTTCTAATTTCTCCAAACTTTACTTGAGAAAATCCCCAAAAGAATGAAAGCGATGCAGCATATATTTCTCACGAGTGTTAGTACGCTACAACTTGTCAAGTCAGTGTTAACTTTTCTACTAAATTACCGAACGAGCTTTGTTACCCTCTCTCAAAAAATCAAGAAGTCAGTGGAGAATGTGATCACAAATTTTCTTTTGTTTGGGACTGATAACAAGCACACCGGGGCCAAAGTTACTTGGACTAAGGTTTGTGCTCCAACTGAATATATAGGTTTGGGTATCAGAAGCCTCAGAATATAGAATAAGAAAGTAGTGGCTAAGCATGTGTGGTTTCTTGTATTTACAGGTGACTCCATTTGGATTCCCTTCTTTTGTATAAATGGTGTATGCCTCTTAAATAACTGTATTTCTTTGACTGAAAAATTTACCATTTAAACAAAAACAACTTACTCTTTGTTATTTTCATTCAAAAATAGATCGTGTAAATAGTGAAGGATACTTTATTCATGTGCCTAACAAATATATGTGCTAATAATGACGCATGTACTATCGTTAATTCACTACTAAAAAGTTTATTTATTCACGTTATTCAAATGCCCTAAAAATTGGGGTGTGCCTCATTTGAAATGACTAGATTTACAACATGTGTGCCGTACGTGAACATAAGATTTTTAATCACTCGTTCTTTCTAGAAGACATCTAATTTCAAATTTAATATATGCAATTATTTTTGCTCACTATTTTCATAAAAAACTACCTGAAATTATGAAAAAATCAAAGAATAAAAAACAAAAAGTAGCTAAGGAGGCTAATGGAGAAAATTGAGGTGTTGAAGATGAAAATTTAGAGGTGTAAAAAAATAAAGACGCCTTCTAGTTTAATTTTTTATTGTAGTTATGGTGAATATAATTGAGATGTAAAATGGTAGGTAACTCATTTTTATTAATCATTGTTATAATTGTATTTTTAGAGACAAGTTGGATTGACGCAGTTAGTTAAATACTCACGCTCATATTTTTAAATTTGTAGATTCGAGTCATATTTTTCATTCTCCTTCAAATTTACAATGTAACTTTGATAAAAAATTATATTGTTAAAAAATAATTGTTATATTTATATTGATTAGGAGATTCTAGACTCCTCAATTGATAACTAATGCTAATTTTGGGTTTGAGTTAACAATTATTATTGATCATTTTTTTATTCTTACTTTTTGTATTCATCATTAAAATCATCATGATCTTCCAAAAAAATTTATCCATGTTCTTGAACTCAATACATTCTTTTACTCTTTGACAAAAAAATTACACTCTGCACAAAACAAAAGATTTGAAGTGCTAACCAACTTCACATTCATACAATTAGACAACTTTTAACCGCATATAGTGGTTATTCATGTAAATGAATTACCTTTTGAGATTTTTTTTATCTTCATTACTTGGTTAATGATTTTTAGTGAAAAATCAATGATAATCATACGCGATTATATTAGACGGTTATTATGAGATTTGTGTTATCTGAAGTGTATCTCTCTTACTTTCATACAGAGGTGGACCTAGGAACTTCTCACATTAGAATAACAAAATAAAAGAAAGAGCTCAGCCAAGTTAGAGTGAGAGTTATAAAAATTGTTATTTGTATAAATATATCATTTTCATTTTTTGTTAGGATTTTTACACCCTTTTCCAAAAACTAAGAATTTTATACCCTCTCTTTCCTCATCATTTCCTTTCTATTATCAACATCAAGCATGACAATTCTTTTTTTCCTCATTATTTCATTTCCCTTCTCCATGCAAAGATCAAATCAACAAAGATCAAATCAACAATGGTTGACAAATACTCACTCCCCTGCTCTTAGCTCTCCTTTCAAGCTTCTTCTCTCTTCTTCTTCAACAAAAACGTCGTCTTCTTCTTATTCGTCTCTTCTTCTTCTGTTGCTTCTTCTTTTTTTTATTCTTCTTCTGTTGCTTCTTCTTTTTTTTATTCTTCTTCTGTTGCTTCTTCTTTTTTTTATTCTTCTTCTTCTTCTTCTTTTACATTTCTTCTACTTCTTCGAGACCCTGTGACCTATCCTTTTTCAGTCAAGTGGTCTATGCTTTACTATTGTCATGTTAAATTAACTACTTGAAGGGTTCAAGCAGTTATAAACAATTACTTGAACCCTTCAAGTAGTGAGTCTGATGTTAGAAGTAGAAAAAATATTACTTAGAAGGGTTCAAGTAGTAGTATTTGACTACTTGAACCATTCAAGTAGTGATTTTGATTCTGAAAGTAAAAAAAATATTACTTCAAGGGTTCAAGTAGTTGTATTTGATTACTTGAACCCTTCAAGTAGTGAGTCTGATTCTAGAAATAAAAAAAATTACTTAAAGGGTTCAACTAGTTGTATCTGACTACTTGAACCTTTCAAGTAGTGAGTTTGATTCTAGAAGTAAAAAAAATATTACTTGAAGGGTTCAAGTTGTTGTATCCGACTACTTGAACCCTTCAAGTAGTGAGTTTGATTCTGAAAGTAAAAAAAATATTACTTGAATAGTTCAAGTAGTTGTATCTGACCACTTGAACCTTATAAGTAGTCATATTAATTCTGAAAGTAAGAAAAAAATATTACTTGAAAATTTTAAGTAGTTGTATCTGACTATTTGAACCCTTCAAGTAGTGATTTTAATTCTAGAAGTAAATAAAAATATTACTTGAAGGGTTCAAGTAGTTGTATCTGACTACTTGAACCCTTCAAGTAGTGAGTTTGATTCTGAAAGTAAAAAAAATATTACTTGAATGATTCAAGTAGTTGTATCTAACTACTTGAACTCTTCAAGTAGTGATTTTGAAGGGTTCAAGTAGTCATTTTTTACTATTTGAACATTTCAAGTAATTTTTTTCTCTTGGAGTCTGTTGTCTAGTATGATCGTCACTACTTAAAAGGTTAAAGTAGTGATATGGAAGGTGTAGCTTTAAAAATTTTTGAACAAATGAATTGTGGCACGCGCATGTCAACTTCCGGAGGGTATAATTTTTGACTCAGTTGGATCCACGTGGCTCGTAAGATGTCAAATCCAATCTTATTCAGAGATCTATATATGAGATTGGGTTAACCCATCACAGTCCAGTTTTGAGTCCAGAAAATACTATTTTAAGTTCTTTTGGAGGCCCGTAAGTTGTTTCAGTCGTAATTTTGTACTTTTTCATAGGATTCAACAAGGTTGGGAAGAACAATTGCTAAAATTCGTGCATGATTCAACAGCTTTTGGTACTGGTAGGGTTTTGTTGATATTTCCACTACATCACGTAGTAATTTTATACTATTTGAATCATCCAAGTAGTTTTTTTCTCTTAAAGTTTATTGTCCAATAAACTCAACTCATCACTACCTGAAGGGTTCAAGTAGTAATTTTTTACTACTTGAAGGATTCAAGTAGGAAGTTTATACTACTTGAACTCTTCAAGTAGTTTTTGCTTACTGGACAATAGACTTCAATTAAAAAAAATACTTGAAGGGTTCAAGTAGTATAAAATTATTACTTGAACCCTTCAAGTAATGAGTGACGAGCTTACTAGATTACAAATTTCAAGAAAAAAAACTACTTGAAAGGTTCAAATAGTAAAAACTTAATACTTGAGCCCTCAAATAGTGATTTACTTATTGGACATTAGACTTCAAGAGAAAAAAACTATTTGAAGGGTTCAAGTAGTATAAAATTACTAATTCATACCTTCAAGTAGTCACTAATGTTTGGGTCGCTAAGTGATCAAACAAAAAAATAACTACTTGAAGTGTTCAAGTAGTCATAAACAACTACTTGAACTCTTCAAGTAGTCACATGATGTATGGATAATTGATTAACAAAAAAAACTACTACTAGAACCATTCAAGTAGTCATTTGGTGTATGCGTAATTGACTGACAAACAAAATAACTAATTGTACCCTCCAAGTAGTCATAAACAATTACTTGAAGGGTTCAAGTAGTCAGATACAATTACTTGAACCCTTCAAGTAGTCATCCGGTGTATGGATAATTGACCGACCAAAAAAATAACTACTTAAATCATCTAAATAGTTATAAACAACTACTTAAACATTTAATATAATCGTCTGGTGTATGAGTGTTGACTAACAATAAAAAATAATTACTTGAACTCTGCAAATAGAAAAAAAAGCTTGGTTGAAAAATAAAGAAGTAGAAGAAGAATAAAATATTATTAAATTAATTTGACGTGTGTATTAAGAAAAAGGAAAAATGATAAAGGAAGAGAGATTGCTAGTTGATGGGTGAGGAGTATTAAATTTCTTATTTTCGAAAAGGAGTATAAAAATAGTTAAGATAAATAAAAAAGATATATTTATCCTAAAAATATTTATAAAAATAGATTGGAAAATCAGAGAGAAATTAAGTTTTAGTTAGTGATTAAAATATATGATGTTCGGTTGGTAGACAAATCAATAACTTCAAAGTTGCACTTTTACTCTGTGGGCTATATATATATATACATGTTTTATATTTAATTCAAAATGCAGTACAAATAAGCAAGCCAGAAGGTTAACGGGAGATCGGTGATTTGACGAATACGAGATATAGACGATTTTGAGCCTGACTCCAAAACAATGTATCATGATCTTATTGTGCACAAAATTGGAACGGTAAATGGGTAGCACTAAACTCATGGGTTGGCGTAGGTAGGAGGATCAAGGAGGCCGGAATTACATTCACTAACCTCAGCGTGAATTGGTCAGAATCAGTCCTATTGCCTTTACCCACGCTTAGTTTTGTCAGAAAGGGAATGCTTTTTCCCCTCTACATTGCACTAGCTCAATACAATTTATCTAAAATATGTTTTTATTAACTTCTCTGGTAGTAAAAAAATTAAATTTTAAAATTATGGTTGAGTATTTTTTTTATTTTTCCATAACAAAGTATAAATTACTACCAACAAAATATATGTTAAAATTCTTTGCAAGTATTATTACTCCCTTAAAATACATCTATAACAATATGTCTATACTCATACACATATGTACATTCATAATAATGATGATAAAACAATTGGTTATTCGGAAATTCAATCAAATGTATCTTAAAAAATTATTAAAATGCAAACACAACCTGAATGAGAATGGACTATAATTGTGATCGTATATGGTGCTAGCTAATTAAGTTTAGAATTAAGGGTGAAAACTTTAGTACCGAACTGACCGAATCGAACCGAAAATGATCGGTTCGATCGGTTATTTATAATACATTGGTTCAGTTCAGTTTAGTAGATCTGTCGAACTGCAAGTTCGTTCGGTTCGAAAAAACATGTGATTTCGAACCAAATTGAACTGAAGAATAGATCAAATAAATCTTATATATATACTAAACTAATTCTACAAGCCCTAAGATATTCTGCCTCCTCCCTCTACGCGAACGCACTTCCTCCCCCCTTTGCGCGAACACGCTGGCCTCCCCCTCTGCGCGAACACGCTGGCTTCCCCCTCTGTGCGAACTCTCTCTCCTCCCCCCTCTAGTCGAACTCTCTCTCCTCCCCCCTCTGGTCGAACTCTCTCTCTTTTTCTCTCTATTTGAACTCTCTTCTCGAGTCCTTCTTCTGGTCCACGTCTTCTTTGTCTTCTGCTATGCGTTTCCTTCTTCATCTGGTTTGTGTTTCTCTTAGTCTATTATTGCTCTATGCTTTAGATCTAAATCTTGTATTGATATTTGTTGTTTACTGCTCTATGCTTTAGATGTAATTCTATTTTACTGAGTTTGTGGTTTATTGCGATTAGATGTAAGTCTATTTTACTGAGATTTGTTGTTTAATGTGCTTAGATCTGAGTCTATTTTACTATTGTCGTTCTGAACCTTTTCTTCGTCTTCTGCGTCTTCTTCGTGTTCATGGACTCCGTGAGTCCTTCACGATACTGTTCTAAACGAACCGAACCATAATTCACGGTTTGGTTCGGTTCAGTTCATATGAGACTCACGGTTTGGTTCGGTTCGACATAAGGCCGAACCGTGACTTCTGATTCAGTTCATTTTTTATCAAATAATCGATTAAACGGAACCTTGAACACCCATTCTTAGAATCTTTGGACCGAAAACCTAAAAGAGCATCAACCCTTCATCCACATAGAGATGTTTGGTATGACTTTACGTTTAGGAAGATTATAGAAAAACGTAGAAACTCTTATTTGGTTAAATAAAAATTGAAGTGTATTTAATTCTGAGTATCTTCACTTATCTTGTTTTGGAGGTATTCAAAACCCCCAATTTTGGAGGTTTCTAATTTTTGATGTCTTCTCCCTTTTTTATTTCTAAAATACTCAACTTTTATTTCTTTAATTCTCAAAATCTCTCACGATTATATTTGAAAAGTAATACAAACATATTTAACATATCAATGGTTTTTCATAATATTTTGTGTGTATAAACATAATATTCTTAACTTTCATGATATCTTATTTTGTCATAATCATATTCTATCAATGTTATTATGGAAATCATTTACTATTTATGAAATAGTATTATTGAAGAGAAAAAAAAACTCTTCTAATAAACTTAATTAATTTGTATAAAATGTTTGACAAGTGACGCTTGTTAATTAGTCTAAGCTCTTCTACTTATTTTTAAGAGAGAAACTTCTAAGCACCTCTAATTCAACATCTGCGGATGATAATATATGTTTAACAAAAAAAATATTTATATAAAAGGTCAAAAGAACTAACTGAAAAAACTACTTCTAGATTAGAAGATGGATCCCCAAGAAGAAGAAAAAACCAGACGCTGCACCAAAAGGGTCCACAGTTTTTTCTTTTCTATGATGTGATATGTATCATGGCTAGGCAATGATTTATAGGACCCACAAAATTCATGCCCTAGTGCTAAGCCCACTCATTACACACTACCATGCCCACCACCCATAAAGCCTAAACTGATTTTCTTTATTTATTTATAATTGCCTCCTATTATCTGGATATCCACCTCTCTTTTTCTTTCATATCTATAGAAACTCTTTATTTCTAAGCATTTCTTATGAGAAGACTGGGGACATGCAATCTTAAGTTAATTATATAAGAGTGATAATCACATATCTTCTTTAAATAAAATTTTAAGTTATGTTCTTCCTATCATAATTGGATAAAAAATAAATAAAAGAAACTAAATTCAGCTTTTCAAATCTTATTGTTGAAACATTATATCCTCATATTATATAGAGACACTTCTGAGTTTTGCTTTTTCAAATCTTGTTATTGAAAGGGGGAATATTAGATAAGCTGAAGAAGATTTAGGGAGAACTTAGGGAAGATTGGTTGTGAGAACTATAATCAATTGTACTTGGACAAAGCAAACATATACATCTTTAGAGGATATTATCTCACCACTATAACTTTTTATATGTATATATCTTGGGAACGCTAAGGCTAAAGCTAAGATTTAACACCAATTTACCTAGTTTGTTAAAATCTTGAACTTCCTTTTTTTTATCTTCCTTCAATTGAGTGCCTATGCCACTAACTAGGATGGTCCAAAGTAGAATTGATTATTTTGTTGTTGTATTGAATTCCTTCTAAATATTATAGAGACACACACTATATCAATGTTATTATTATTAATTAGTTTTTTTTAGTTAAAGGTTTGATCATTCCATTTGCTTTAGTCTATCGCCTTTAAAAGCGACACTAGTATCTGTAGGTTTATAACTGCAGCATTATTAGTCTAATTTTCAACAAATGTTAAAACTATTAGCATGAAAGAGCACGCAAATAGACTAAAATATGAAAAATTTAGGTGAAAATTGGACTGAAATATGAGAGAACACAAGTCTGTTTTACATTTCTTTTTAAGTTAAGCCCAAATGAACTACAACAAGTTAAATAATATGGATATGTTTGACAAAATATACCATCTTTGAAAGATTAAATAAAACTCATATATGATGGTTTCGAGACTTGAACTGAATATGTTAAAACATTATATCCTCATACCTCCTTTTTTGTCCTAAAATCTTTCTTATTGGGAATCATTATCTGCTTTAGAATCTATATCCCCAAATGTCCAAAGTTATAATAACATTTTTATTTATCACAAGGCTGCCCCACAGCCATATCTTATGAGTTTCATTTGAAAAAAAGGGGGTCATATATGAAGTACAGGAAAACACCCTTTGCCAATGGAAAGGGCAAGTATAAGAATGATTGAATCGAAAATCCACATCTCTTATTAATGAGAATATATACCTCACTATAGACTGAAACCTATGAGTTTGAAGATCCAGCAAAAATGTTGCTTGATTGAGAGAAATTTCTGGTAGCGCTACGAAAAAAAAGGCTACGATGGTGACTAAAAAACGGTATCATAGAGTTTCGGTAACGTTTCTAAAAACGCTATGTACACCGACATTATTAAAAATTCACCACCTATGATAGCATTTTTTAAACTCATAAAAACGCCTATGATAGTGTTTTTCAAACACTATGAAAGGCTTTTTATCGCGTTTCTTAAATGCTATTAAACGCTTTTCATAGCGTTTAAAAAATGCTATAAAAAGCCTTACATAGCGTTTTAAAAACGCTATGAAAATCTTTTCATAGCGTTTTATAAATGCTGTAGTAGGTCTTTTAGAATCTTTTATAAATGATATCGTAGGTCTTCATAGTGTTTTATAAATGGTATCGCAGGTCTTTCATAGCATTTTTCATTATTGTTTTGTTAATATTATTAAATACTTGTTATAACCTTTTTTATTATTTATATTTACAATTGTACAAATATGAAAAATAAATAACTTTTTAGAAAATATCATGAAATAATAAATTCACATATCATTTTATTTAATTAGTCAAAATTGTTACATACTAATTGTCTACTAGAAATCACTTCTCAAAATGATAATTACATATTGATTTTTACATAGAGCAAGCAAAAATAATTTATCCAAAAAACTAAAATCTAGTATAAATTCACATCTAGGTACTAAAAGTAGAAGTACCCTAAGAGGTTCACTTGATGGTTTTCCTTGGTGAGGAGGTGGTGGCACATGTAACTGCCTCAGTGATGCTTCAGGACAAGATCAAAGTATTGTACCAACGTATGGATGATCCATTCAGATGAAGGAGTAAGCCTCATATTCTAAATAGTACAATATAAATGGTCAACAGCTAAGAAATGACTTATTAGATAAGGAAGTTAAGAATTAGTGACAGACTTGTAACATTCCATGATATAGTATAGTCTTTGGTGGAGAGTAACCAAATTCTGACATTTAACTATACCAAGCCTTGCAAATCCATCAACACCACCAAAAAGAAGAAAAAAAATAGATTAAATATGAATTGCATGGAAGTATAAGGATTATATTGAAAAATACATACCATGTAATAGGATATTCAGAACCGTTAGGATATTTTTTTTTACTGAAATCTAAGAAAGTAGACACTAATAGGTGAAAGCTCGAATAAACTCAAATTGCAAATGATGTTTCACAGTCAATTATATGTTTTCTCCACTACATGAATACGTATACTAGCCAAAGCAATAACCCAAAACTTGTTTAGTATGCAAGAGGAAGCATAACACGCATATAATATATATTTAGAAAACACTATGAAACTCCTTCAATTCAAAACCAAAGCTTTCGTTCTACAAAAGTTATTGACATTCATTCTAATCTACCAAAGCTTTCGTTCTACAATAATCAATTCTAATGTACCAAATAGAAACGAGAGCAGATTTTAGTGTTATCGAAATATAAAGATAACTAATATCATCATCATAAAAATAAACAAAAGAGAGAAGAAATGAAAGTGGGATCATTAAGCAAACAAAATTGTTTCTAGAGGTCCAAATAGTTTAAGAAAGTACCTTTTGAGCTTTAAACACCATTACAAAATTCTTGGACTGGTTTGGAAATGAAAACAATCAATTATGGAAAAGTAATAAGGTCTTAGTAAGACAAAAAAGGTACTACAGGTACCTAATCTCTTTGGTAAACGTTGAAAGCAATTATCTCACATGGTTCAGCTGCAAACAGAAGATAAAAAATTGAATCAAAACCCAGCTTCTATGTCATATACCTCCCTACCAATTTTGATGATGATTAAAATAGTTCTGTCAGCTGAACCAACTGTAAGAAGGGCAAGCAATCTTGAAAGCCATTTAGGTGCATTTCGAGAACCAGCTTAAGCCAACATATTTTTTCTATAACTTAAGTCTATGACTTAAAATATGAGTAATATTTTACAACATAGCCACTTAAGTCAAGGAATATCACATTGATATTCCCACCACCAAACTACTTTTAAATGCAACTTGGCAGAACTCATGAACTAACAATATAAAGACCATATTTATCTACATCAAATCAGCAGAACTCATGGACTATTATATCAAGCCATAGCTCCAAATAAATCTCATGGCTACTAACAAAGCAAACCTCAGTGCTAAAAGCTGCGGTAAAATAGAGCATTGAAAGTTCCATCAACTTTTGCATCAGACATTATAAGTGCATGATTTTTAGCTCCAACATTGGACTAAAGACAAATGAGCCAGCCAGTTTACACTGACTTTAAATATTACCCTGGTAAAAGAGCAACCATACTGCTCATAAAAGTATTGTAGAGGTGTTACCAAGGAAGATAAAAAGATTACCTGAATGCATTTCCCTTTAATTGATGCCATTGCTTAAACACAAGCACCATCCTTAAGTTAAATGAATAGACAATAAAACAATGTCAAATCCACATAACAAAATATTAGAAAGCATTTCAATAGTAATAAGTAACTTACTGAAGATGGCTTCAAGAAGCCTATATTTGGCAATTAACTTACTACATGCCGGCCAAAATATGAAAGGGCCTTAATATCTTCATCATCATAAATAACATTAACAATGTCCTGTTAAAATTAAAGTTACAATGAAAAATTGAAGAAATGAAGGATAAAAGTTAAGTTGCTATATACTTAATTAGTTGAACAGAGCCATTCAACAAAATGAACTTACTTTCAACATAAGGTATTAATATAGAAAAAAGAAGAACCTATCAAATGAAAGTTAGTAACACCTTACATTGATGCCATGAACGAAGTTTAGATACCATTAGACAACACAATCTCTAATGGTAGCTTTACAGAAATCACAGAAGGCTCTGAACAAAAGGAGGGAGGGAAAATGCATATAAATATATTCCAACCAGATGAACAATTAGAATAAAGAAAGTGAAAAACAATACAGAGTTAAGGTATCACACAGGGGAAAAAAAGAGGACATCTCAAAGGTAAAAGCAACGTGCAAAAGGGAAACATACAGGGAAGCTAGGGAATCCTTCTGAAGATCTCGACTAAGGCTAATTGCCGATTTTAGTTTCTAATTCACCATTTGGAGAGCTATGATATGGTTGATTTGAAGGTTATCGAGGTTTACTACTAGGGAAAGGAGAAATCTCTTGCACGCGGGTCCATGGAAGGAGAGAAATAGCGTTTATCGAGGGAGAGCTCGTGACTGTGAAGGTTTTGAGAGAGGAGAAAAGGCAATGCGTGGAAACTTCCATTACACAGTAAAACAGATTAATTAGTAACATTTCAGCTGAATAATGTAGGGTTTTCAACAAGGCATCCATGCTAGAAATTAAAACAATAACAAACACAACACGCAAGAACAACAATAGTACGAAAGGTCTTAACCTACTTATATACCTTTTGAGCATCCAAGGAATGACAATCAACATACCAAGTTACCAACTAATAATGAAATAATTAGTTTCTTTCAACTATTTACAAACTCTCAAATTCTCAATAACAATGGTAATTTTCTATTCAGATCATCATGTTTGATGTAAAAAGATAAATTTCTCAACAACGGAGAAATTTAACTATAAGTAAAGAAATGTAACTAAATAAGTAAAGTTCTTTTTTGGCTAATTGCAAGAAGAAGAACTCGTAAAGAATCCATAATATATTCCAGTAGATAATGGTTCAAGTACTACTTATTTTCATAAAAACTAGATCAGTAGTAAAATAAGACAATTAACAAAAGAGAGATCTTCATAACATAGAACAAATACCCAACAAGAGGAACACAGAAGACAGAAAAGGATGTGTCTTTACTTGGATCTTCTGGAAAAGAAACCAATTTTTTATACAAAAGAACTTTTAGTGAAACTCTCAACTCATATAAAACTTACAAAATTACAAAAAAATCACACAAAACTTACAAAAAAAACATGAAATTCATATTAAATCTCACCTCACAAGAAAAAACCCTTACTACAAGTTTTGAACTTGGTCTTTTACCGGGAATGATGCAGAAATCAAAGTGGGAGAGAGCTGACAGAGAGAGGTGAGAGAGATAAAGTTGCGATTGTAAAGAACCCAGACAAGAAATCGGGAGTTTTCATTTTAAAACTTATAGCATGCCTAGAAATCGAGAAAATTTCCATTTCAAAACTTACTGCATGCCTAAATTCAGGAACACAGATCCTAATCAACTCAGATAAAACTCAAAAATCACAAAAATCAGATAAAATTTTGAAAATGAAACCCTAACTTTTGGTTCTGAGCTGCAAAATTGAAGTAAGAGAAAGTTGGGAGACAGAGCTGAGATAGTGAGAGCTGTGAGGGAGATCTTGTTACCGTGAGAGAAACCTGTGATGAAGCTAAAAGAGAGCTGCGATAGGGCTTCACGAGAGAGAACTGGGAGATAGAGAGAGCTGAGAGAGAGATTCTCGAGAAGGAGCTAAGAGAGAGCTCGTTGGTGAGCTTCGAGATAGAAGGAACAAAGAAAGAGTTCTAAGATAGAGTTGAGAGTTACTGTGAAAGAGAGATATGGATTATGAATTTTTCATTTGGCAAGGTGAGACGCGTGCTTCGCAAAATGAATTTTGCAGTTTTAGTTTTCCATCGCGTTTTGGAATAAAATGCGGTAACTGTGCGCTATTACAACACATAATTATTGTAGTGAGATTTAAATATAACTCAGTAAGATGTATTATATTTTATGTTTTTATGCATGTTGTTCTCAAACTTTGAAGAGTAAACAAAATAGTTTGGGTTTGTTGTCAATTTGATCCAATATAGGTGGAAAGGACTCTTTTTTGGAGATAGGTCGAAATGTAAAAAATTTGGACTGATACAGAGTGTCTGTAATTAAGCTGGAGAAAGAATTGAATACTAGAAGCTCAGTATCGTTGAAAACTAACAAAAAAACATATTGAAATGTTCGAATGGAAAACTAAGCCTAAATGTTTGATTGGGAAACTAAGCCTGAGACTATTTTCACGGAATGAAATTACCCAAAAATGGTCATTACTCCAGTTGGAATTTGAATTATTACTGATATGAAAAATACTGAGTAATTACAATCACAATAAACATGAAAAGGCTTATAAACATATATAGCCAAGAACTAAACACAATTCAGCGACAATTAATTAAGAGCATCTTGATTAGTTGCTGGAGCACGAGAATGGTCATTGCTACTCCCTTTCTCTTACCTAGTTGGCTCAAATCCAGTTATAACAAAACCTTACAAGAGAGAGAAGGAGAAACTGAGATGTAAAGAACTAATGCTGACTAAGCTGAACCCATGTGAAGAAACTGATGTAAGCTGGAATCCATGCAAGACATACATGTAAAGAGAAGAGAAGAAACACTGAGAAGCGGAAGAGAATCTAGCCACACTTGAGCCTACATAGTGAGCTTCTTTAAAGCAGTAGGAACTGCAATAGCCTCAATAGCTCCCTCAAGCTAATGGGGGTTTCACCCACATTCAGCTTGTATTTAAGGTATTGAAACTGAGATCCAAAAATAGATTTGGTGAGAAGATCAACATCTTGATCATGAGTAGGGACATATCTGATTTCAAGAGCCTTAGAAACCTCCTTATCCCTCACAAAGTGAACATCTATTTTGACGTTCTTTGTCCTTGCATGTGAGACAGGATTTGAGGCAATGGAGGTTGTACCTTCATTGTCACACCAGATAATTAGTAGAGAAGATGTGCTGAAGTGAAGTTCTACCAAGTCAGACTGTAACTAAGTCAATTCAGTTGCTGCATGAGGTAGGGCCCTGTACTCACTCTCTGTACAGGACCTAGCAATAATATGTTATTTTTTTGAAGACCATGTGACCAACCTTAATCCAAGAAAGATAACATACCCACATGTAGGCCTTCTGTCATCTAGACAACTTGCTCAATCTGCATCTGTGAAAGCTGTCAGTTCCAAGGTAGGAGCTGGTTGAAGGAGAAGATCCTCATGTTTGGTGCACTTAAGATACTTCAATAGCCTCTTGCAGGCTTGGCAATGGACAGAAATCGGACAATGGAGGAACTTACTCAACTTATTTACTTATAAGCTATGTCAGTCCTCGTAAGTGTCAGGTACTGTAAAACCTTAATCAGACTCTTATACTAGGCTATATCAGCCAAGGGCTTACCAACATGTTTGG
The DNA here is from genome assembly GCA_003255025.1 of Datisca glomerata. Lineage (NCBI taxonomy): Eukaryota > Viridiplantae > Streptophyta > Magnoliopsida > Cucurbitales > Datiscaceae > Datisca > Datisca glomerata. Next base: position 162,277 of record QANY01009750.1, read on the forward strand.
ATAACTTGTAGGAAGCTGTAGTAAGTGTTTGAACAAGGTTTTGCTTCCACCATGAAGAATTTGTGCAACATATCCAAAATATACTGAGTCTGGCTGTGATACAGACTCGAGTGTAACTCTTGAACCAGATGTGAGATATAGCTTGAATCACTCCCAGTGATAATAAGGTCATCCACATAGACTAGGAAGTAAACAGTCCTTCTTAACTGATGCAAAATGAACAATGAGAAAACTGAAGAAGAAACTTTGAACATGTGAAGTAGTCTGGCCCTGAACTTATCATACCAAGCTCAAGGGGCATGTTTAAGACCATACAATGCCTTGTGCAATTTACAAACCAGATGAGGATAGTGAGAGTCAACAAACCCTTCAAGTTGACTTATAAAGACAGATTCAGTGAGAATGTCATTTAAGAAGGCATTATTGACATCTAAATATCTTAGAGGCCATTTCTTGGTAAGATCTAAGGTGAGAATCACTTTACTGGCTGCTTTAACCACACGACTGAAGGTTTTTAAGAAATCCAAGCCAAGATTCTGATGGAACCCGTTAGCAACCAGCCTTGCCTTGAATCTAGTAGGATGACCATCTAAACCAGGTTTGAGTTTGAAGACCCAATTGTTACCAATAACATTCATATGATCAACATCAAGGTTTTCAGGATCTCGATTCTGCCTAGGATCGATGGAAGGACTTAGGATCGAGGATCGTAGGATTGGATCGAGTATCATAAGATTCTATCAATTCTTAATAATTTATTACTAAAAAATATATCTACGATAATGATACTTCAATATATTGAAGGAAATGATTATATAACACTAAGTCATCTACCGATTAAATAAAAATAACACCAAGTCATCTAAAACAATATAATATTAAGTAGAGTTCTCATACTTTTAAGTTTTGAAGAAAAAAGTTTAATATAAAATGTTCAACACAAGTAAACATAATAATATTTAATCATCAAAATGAATGTCTTCTTTGGTTCTTCCATCATTGATGTTATCATCATCAATCTCCTCATCACATTCAGAATCATTACTTTCTCTAACTAATGGAGTCATCATTCATATCCCTTGAACCACAACCACCATCTAGGCTTTGATCACCATTACATAATTCATGTATTTCCATGTCTTTTTCTTTCACAAAATTTTGAAACACATCATTATATCCAATATAAGAACAAAACATAAATTTCTATAGAATTGCTAACAACTCAATACTTTAAAACTCAATTGGTTTCCAAAAAGGCAACTCATCTATCCATGTACAAATCATATGAAATTATGACTGGAAATTTTGACCAGATTGTTGTCAGGATCGCGATCCTACAATCCGGATCACGATCCTACTAAAATGCCATTATTGTATATGATCTGGATCGTTGGGCCCATGTAGGATCGTAGGATCATACGATCTGGATCTCGATCTTGACAACTTTGATCACCATAGGGAACAAGAGACCAAGTGTGATTCTTAAGAAGAGCAATGTACTCTTCTACCATGGCTTGTTTCCATTGTGGGTGTTTAAGAGTCTCTTTAGTTGAAGTGGGTTCTGAAGGGAGAGAAAGAGTGGTGGAAAGACTTCTAGGCTTCAAAGTACCTACTTTGGATCAAGTAAGCATGGGATGTGTATTTATGTGAGCTAAAGGCCTAGGTACAGAGGGAAGATCACCTACAAGGTTAGGTTGTACAACAGAATGACAAGGTAAAATAAGATATAAAGAAAGGGAAAGGGAGGCGATATTACTTACATAGGAGTCTAATGTCATTATGAGTTGAGTATTCTTGATAAGTGGGAGTAACATATTGGCAAGGAACAAGTAGGATGGGCCAAGCAGGATAAGTGTCACTAGTAGCAGAATTAGAAGTAATATTAGTCTTAAAATTGAGCTTAAAAGGGAAGGGTTTTTCATCAAACATAACATTGATTGTTGTGTACACTCTGCTACTAGAGCATAAGCAAGATAACCTTTATGAGTTGTGGAGTACCCAAGGAAAACACATGGAGAAGACCCAAATGTCTAGGAAGAACAGACAGTCATAGACTCTAAGAAATTTATAGTCTGGTTGGTCATGATAGAGAGCTTGGGGGGAGAGATTTGAGAAGCATACCACCAATATTTAAGTGGCATGGGAGCTTGGGAGAGGAGGGTGAGGCATGTTTCCACTACATGATTGTGCTTCCTCTCGACAATACCATTTTGGTATGTGTGTGGGGATAAGGGTGTCTGAAATGGATACCACAAGCTGCAAAAAGGTGCTATAAGACCTATACTCCCCACCAATCAGACTGGACAGACTTGATTTTCTATCCTAGTTGATTTTCTACATAAGTCTTAAAGTACTTATATACCGTGAATGCTTCAAATTTGAGCTTTAGTGGATATAACCATGTAAACCTAGTAAAATCATCAACAAACATTATCTCTGAAGGCTGATTAGTTCTGGTTTGAGAACTTGAACGAGTTAACCTGTGACTCTTGCCTTGTTGACAAGTTGACATATTATAGATGTGTTGGTTTGAACAGGAATTTGCAACTTATTTAAAATTAAATTTGTGAACTTAGTTAATGGATGTCCAAGTTTTTATGCCAAAGAGTTTGAACATCAGTACTGACAGAATCAAAAAGTAAAATAGTGGGATATGAGACAATAGTGTTTGATAGAGTAAAAACATAATTGCATTGATAATTACAGAGAGTTACATTCTCAAGGCCAGGGTTAGGCAAAGAGGAAACACGAAAAGCACTGTTTAATACATTCTTGGAATTGAAAACAACACTTTTTACATGATTCACTACAGGAAATTTAGAACTAGTGTCATTGTGCAGGTATAGGTGACATGCCAAAGTTGTAGCTTTACCCTTATCAGGAACAAAGAGTTCATAGAGCCCATTCTGAAGCCTCCCTCTGAGCAAGATAGTCCCTGGATCCTTCACAAGATAATAGAGAGAGTAAAATTCAACAACCACTAGGTTATCTTGACAGAGTTTAGAAACACAAATGAGATTCTTTATGATTTTAGGAGCTCTAAGAAAATATTTAAGATTTAAAGGGTAAATACAAGTAGGTAATGTTCTAATATCAGTATGTGTAATGTTAAGCCACAGTTATAGAATCACTATCCTGATACTCACTTCCCAATTTCAGTTTTGCTTTGCCATTGGTAACACGGTGGGTTGCTCCACTATCTGTAAATTAAGGTACATCTGATCACATTTCAGATCTGACTGTAAAGTTATAAGGTGTGTAGCCACTTAGATAAATAAAGTTTGGAGTCTGTTGGTTGCCTGATTCATGACAAATTTGGCCTGAGGTGCCTGCTGAAAACTTCTACCATACCTATACTAGTAAGTAGTGGTAGTGTGTCCTTGTTTTTGGCATACTTGACAGGTGACTCTCCCATTGTTTCTTCCACCTCTACCTCTTCTACCCTCTCTGAAAGAGTTTGAGTTCGTCCCTTGATAATTTATACCTTGATTGATAGTTGGATTCCATTGATGTTGTTGATTTTGTGCAGGTCCTCTGCTTACAGATGAGCTTTCACTTAGATGAGCAATTACTTTGAGTGAACCCTCTTTTCAGTATTCAATTTTTGAATTCTTGTCTCATGAATCATGAGCATGGACTATACCTCTTTAATTGACAGGCTATCTGGCCTTGAGTATTATGTAAGGAGTGTTTGAGTTCTAACAATTTGCCCCTTGATCTATTTGCATAGGTCCTTTCTAAGCCTCTCCAAAGAGAAACTAAGGTTTCATACTACAGCATTTCTCCAAGAACTCTTTCATTCATGGTAGAACTCATCCAGTTGAGAAGAAGTTTATCTTGCCTGAGCCATTATGTATATTATGGGTTTTGTGATCCATCAGGCAATGTTTGCTCAAGTCTGGAGGATGTGGTTATGATAAAATCAATGAGCCCATGACTCGTTGTGATTTCCAAACGATGTAGTTGTCTTTATCGAGTTTGATCGAGAGGGTAGAACGAAGGGTGTTGACAAATGGATTTAGCTCACATTCATTCTTTACGAGGTCTCAATATTGTCGATGTTATAGGTTGAAGAAATAAAGTTATCCATGGCTCCGATGCCAAGTTTGAATTTGAATTTTTACTGATATGAAAAATACCAAGTAATTACAATCGCAGTAAACATGAAAGGCTTACAAACATATATAGCTAAGAACTAAACACAATTAAGAAGCAACTAATCAAGATGCTACTCCCTTTCTCTTTCCTAGCTGGCTGGAATCAAATCCAGTTATAACAGAACCTGACAAGAGAGAGAAGGAGAAGTTGATGTGTAAAGAACTAATGCTAACTAAGATGAACCTATGTGAAGAAGCTAATGTAGGCTAGAATCCATGCAAGACATGCACGTTAAGAGAAGAGAAGAAACACTGAGAAACTGAAGAGAAGCTAGTCACACTTGAGCTTGCACAGTGAGCTTCTTTCAAGCAGTAGGAATAACAGTAGCTTTAACAACTCCATTCTCATGGCCATATAATTAGTATTTGAATGTAAATTTGGCGAAATAAATTAATGAGAATAAATCAAAGAAATTGACTGAATATCATCTTGCATTGCTTGAGTATCAAAATTGTAGAAACATGAACTCCATTATCATTTGATATAGGCACGGATGAGTATGGCTTCAATGAATATGCATCGGCATGGTTCAAATGATGGTTTTGTGTATCAAATTTTTTGGGTTAAAGAAGATGAACAGTTTAATCCCTTGGATTTAAAGCTTTAGTTAATTCTTTCCTATGGGTCCTAGCTTATAATACGACATGATATATATAGACTACAGAAAAGCTAGCTATAGAAGAGGATTGTTTAGAGTGATAGGCTAGGCTTCGATTGTTTCAAGCATAGAAGCTTCAACACGATAGCTTTTATGGATTCTTACCTCTAGATTGTAGGAAAATGGGGCCCAAGTCACGATTGAAACCTAAGCCTTTGTGTTTGAACCAAATTAAGAAATAAAATTCCACATTAACGATAAGGCATAGATTTTAGTCTAATAGTAAATACTTGCTCTAAGTATTAAAGCCTTATGTTCAAGGCTTCAACTCTCATAGAATGCATTGTGTTTTTATGCAAGTGTTGGGGGAGATTGCTGGTAGGTGGGCCAACATCTTGCATCCCACATGGTGGAGTTCTGGTGGAGCCATGTCGTAGCCAAAAATTTAAGGGTAGATATTCGAAATGAATAAGGGGGAAAAGTTATGTCTTAAATATTAACTATAGATTTTAATTCAACGAAGTGTTTGATCAAAAACGCGGATTGCTTAGTACTCCTCAAGCTTGCACCTGCTTCATTTTGGCGTCCTATGGAGATCTTAAGGTGCTCTTAATTAATGATTGTCAGCGACGTAGTCCCTATGTGATATGGCGAACAAAGGCTTGTGTGACCGTGAAGATTGGCTGCTCTTTGTGGCCCCCAATTTTCTTTGAAGAGTTGGTGGGGGAGATGTTTTCCTCGCACATATCTTAGGTCTAGATGGGTCATGGGCTTGATTTCTTTTCTCTATGGGTTTCTTTAGGGTGATCATCAAGAATATGTCATTTTTAAAAAAAATAAATAAAAAATGGTCAAGGATGAAAGAAAAATAAAAAATAGCTACACAAATTCGAAGAAAAGAAAACATCTCGCGCCAAAAAAAAGTCTCACACACGCACCAGCGAAGTTTTGAATTATATAATATACTATATATATAAATATACTACAAAAATTACACAAGTATATATATTATATACCGTAGACATTTTATAAACTACTAAAATCTAGAACAGTGGTGCACGTGGTGCGAATTTTTTCTTACTTGTGGAAGTCCTTTTTTAAAATTCTGTCATTGGGCTATTTTTTATGTTTTTTACACTTGTGATCATTTTTTATAATTTTTTTTGGAAGTTGGCTATTTATTAACGATACCAGTTTCTATATTGTAGATGAATAATGGCATTGGAGAAAGAAGATCAATAGTAGACTGTGGATATTAGGCTTCTTTCCGATCTTGAGCGTGCATGGCCTTGCAATGAACTCCTTATAATTGTGGACTTCAATTTTATCTCTTTTTCATGTATTTAGGTTGAGGCCCGTGCCTTTTCATGAAATACTGATCGATACAGCTTAGCTGTTCATCTGGAATTAGGGTTGATAACAAGTCGTGGTCTGTTATATTGAGCTTATGATGGTCCACTCGTCCCTTAGGCTTGCTTGTATTTGACTATCCTTATCATCAATGTTTTTAATTTTGTTAATTGATCCCTTAAATTGGACTGTGAAACGTGTGCGCAACACTTTGGTTAAACCATAAAATCTCAGTTTCTTTTCTAACTGGTCCCCTCCAGAATATAACCTAATTGAAACATTGTCTAGCTACACCAAATTGTACAATATGGTCACAAAGTTATTCTTTGGCTAAGGAAACACATTCAAAAATAGCAAGAAGATAATAGTATCTAGGAAAAGATTAGAGTATATGATGAAATATGTTGGTGAATTAAAGTTAGTAGATGTTTATAAGGATGCTTGAAAACTTAGAAATAAATATGAAAATAATCATAAATTTGCATAAAAGAAAAAAAGTTGTAACATATAAAAAAATCAAATAACTAAAGGAAATCTTGAATCTTGACGTTTTGAGAGCACGTCCCCGTGATAACAAAAATGGATATAAACAGTTTAGCTTTGACATTAAAATGAAACATTGTAATCTTCATTCCTATTCTATAATAAAATTTATTAATTATTAATTATAAATAGCTCCAATACGGATCCATAATTTGTACCCAAGTGTATGCTATTACTCAGCTTAATAATCATTGACATATAATTCATTACGTAATATAGATCCAATTATAGCATTGTTTATACTGAGGTGAAATACTATCAACCTAATATTTATATAATTCTTTCTCCTTAGATTTCAAATTCATTATATTTTTCAACCATGATAATTTTCATACTCGATAACTCAAGTATAATTATCAAATTTATAATATTTCACTAGATATATCAAGTGATTAGTTTACTTTGACCACACATCTAAAAGGTATTATGTCACTTGAAGAAAATATATATGGATTCTAATTTCTACAAGAGAAAATCTATGATTTTATGACTATCTAATCACTTAATCCTCAAATCTAAAAAATATATTAACACATAGACAGTCTTGATAAATCAAAATGACTAGCCATTAAAGATAATCTCATAATTCTCTGAAGATCGAGAACAATCATAAAATAGTTACAATGATCCGTGATCTTTTTACGATTGTGCATTACCAAAGGTTAGACTCATTAGTCATTTCACTTACTCCCAAATGCAGTAATGCATTGACTAAGCATTCTACCTAGTGATCAATATAGATCACTCTACATATATTAGAGTTAATATTGCACTATACAGTTTTTTGAGTGAGAGCGTTTTTTGTTGCCAATTTTTGAAACAAGAATTCAGAAGTCATAAAGAACCTTTAGCTTGTACTTGTACCTATAATCTAAACTATATATATCAAAAAAATCATGTATTGGCTTCTTGTGAACCCATTACTAAAAATGTTCACATGTTAAATATAAGAGGACAGATTTATTATATTCACAAATAAATCATCATAATCACATAAGATTCGCTTGCTTTAAGCTAGAATCCTAACTATAAACTCTCAAATCCTATGTAACTTGGCACTTTTCATCTTGTTCTTTTAGTTGTTGTTGTTAAGGGTTAAATTGAGAAGGTTCTGCGACACAACAATAACCTAAGAACGTGGAGATCGAAGCCTGGAGTAAAGGGCGAACACTAAGGCAAGCCTCTAGATGCTAACAAAATACTCTAATGTAATATGGTCTGGGTGTCAGTTCGTGGATCCTTGTAAAATAGGAGAATGCTACCTATTTATAGATAGTAGCTAAGCCACATATTATTAATCCATTGATTAGTTATATAGTTCCTAATTAAGTACAGTCACCTTAATTAATTACACTGAGATAGCTAAAAGGTCTTGCATGAATCCTATCCCCATGAACGTGTCGTGGGCCAAACATATTAACCATGGCATCAGGCTGGATTAAAGAGTGAGCCGTGTTGAGGAGACATTAAGGCACCATTCAACCAAATCGCCAGCTAATGAGTTCTTGAACTCCCTTCCTGAGGTGGGAAAGCGGCGTATCTAAAGCTCCTAAAGTGGTCATATTTGAAAAGAGACATACTTTCCAAATCATTCATTGGTAAACAGTCCATCAAAATCTTGTCGTTTGAGTTGATGGCTAAAGTATAAAGTGCATACAATAAGTATGGATGTCATAGTGGCATGAACGAGTCATGCTCAATGTGTAAGAATATTGGTAAGTATGTCTCAATGTCTATATAAGTCAATTTGCTCATGATGTTTCAATACAAACATTGGGATGCGAGAGTCTAATTCAAAGGTTTCCCCACGTGATTTTTGGCACTGCAACACCCTTGTGGGCATAATGTCATAAAGGCATGAGGCGTGCCTTCAGGAAGCACCATGTGGAGGGCGTTCTCACAAGGCGACTAAGGAGGACGCCTTCACAAGGCAACCTAAGGAGGGCGCCCTGCTAAGGACACAAAAATGTGATGAGCCACGACCTCTTGAAAGCACGAAGCACATGTAACGACAACTTAAGCAATAACAATGGCATATGAGTCACTTTGGTTCCGTTCCGGCCAAACGGGTAGAATTTGCCAGTTTAGGGTGGAACGAAATAAAATTGGAATGTTAAAATTCTGGCAAAAATTCAAGTCAATTCTGGCAGGGACAGAACATTCCAACTAGAATATATGTATTTCGCTTGGAATTTGGTGAAATACCAAATCGCTTTGAATGGGAAAAAAGAACCCCTTGATTGACCAAACTTATGACTCACATCCAACATTTGACCCGACCTAACATATTACTCAAACTCGATCAAAAGATCAAAATTAAATAGGCTAAATGCATCATAATTATTCAATATAGAGAAAGCCCTAGAAGCCCATATCGGTTGCTTCAGTGGTAATTCTGGTGTAGTTAGAAACAATGACAACATAAGTAGTGAATATCAGAAAAGAAAAGAGTGGCCAATACAAGAATGTAGTGTTTTGGGGGTGTAGATAAGGTGTTTGATTTGGCGGATATACTGAAGGATATAATAAGTGTATTAGAGAAATAGTTTAGGGAGAAGAAGAAATATTTTGGAAACACATAAAAATCGGGTCCCTCTTAAAATGATTATAGTAAAGATGAAAAGTTTCTGATTGTTTATTATAGGTTCATGGGGAGCTTATATGCCCTTCTTCGTGGTGAATTTTCTTCTTTGTTTTTTTAACAAAAGGGTTGGTCAATTCAAGTATAGTTCCAGTTCACTCGTTGTTTCTCAAATACAGAGTCCAAAGTCTTGTTAGGTGTCTATACCCAAGTGGAATGTCATTGGATAATTTATTATTGGGTATAATTAATCGAGACCTCTCCATGATTTTTATTTTATGGGGAAAACTTCAATATAGATTACGTGAGAAGTATTTAAAGGTAGAGAAATTGAAAAGAAAATGAAAGGAAAATGAAAGGAAAAGTAACAAAAGAAAGAAAATGAAAAAAAGCAGAAAACATGATAGTCGATTCGTTTATTACTGTTAATCCCAACGCCCCCAATTAAATTTCATATAAAAAATATGACATTACAATACATGAGCTTATACACCTGAAAAATCATCTCCTTCAAATAGGTAGAAAATAATAAACTTTCAGGTTGGTCTCTAAATTTCAAAGTTAGTGGTATGATTCATGATGGATTATGGGTTGTTCCCTTTCATAATTCCTTGGGTTTGACAACTTTGAGAAAGATTTTGAGCGTGGCAGGGTTGCTTGATGTTAGTCGGGAGGATCGTTGGCGTTGGACTGAGTCTACTAATGGTATTTTCTCTGCTCCTAGTGCCTACAAACTTTTTCTTCCTGACTCTGAGTATAAAGTGGGTCGAGTTGAGCTGATTAGGTTTTCTGGGTATCTCCCTAAGTGTAGTTTTGTTCCTTGGCTTGCGTTGTAGAATAAGCTGGCAACTATGGATTGATTCATAAATGGGACTGCTTCTCAAGATTGTTTCTTTTGTTACATGGGTTTGGAATCAGTTAATCATCTTTTTGAAGATTGCTCTCATGTGAGTATTATTTTAAGAAGGATTATGACCCTTCTTGATGTGCATATCGGTTTCTCTGATTTTGACCATTTGTTCAATTGGCTTCTCTCATTTTGTATATGGAAAAAATGTGTTCGCTCTACAATGTTTGAGCTTTCCTTTACTGTTTTTGTCTATTTTATTTTGATAGAAAGATTGTAGATTTTTTGTCGGGATCATGAGAGATAATGACCATGATTAGAGATAGAGCCAGACCATTTAGGAATATTGAGGATTCTCCTACTAATCATAAAATACAGGAAGCTTGGTGATTGCCTAAGGTGAGTTTTTAGAAGGTATGTTTTACATGCTTTTGTTGCCTTTGATTCTTTTTAGTTTATCTAGGGCATGCCTCTTGTATAGTATATTTCTTTTGGTTGAATATATTTTTACATTTAACCACAAAGAAAATACTTTGGGCGGGTTAACAACATACTTTGGTGTAGATTAACAAAAAAGAAAAAGTATTCTGAAACTTCTTTATAGTTTGCTTAAAAGACACAAACACATCTTCTATTTTGAAAAATGACTATGACCTCCCTTAATTTATGCTTTTGATGACAGAAAAATCTAAAATTTGGTCAAGGGTCGTTTGTTCATTTCACCCTAAAACCAGTACATTCGTAACGAACTAGATATGTTTGTCGTTTTTCAAACTTGATGGGGTGTCTATGTATTTTAAGAAAACTACATTAGTGATCAGAGTACTTTTCCCTAAATAATAAGTACAGCACTTAAGAATCATAAAAGGTTAGCACCCTAGTTGGTTTTCATTTTTCAAAAACTAGAAGGAGGTGTCTGTATCTTTTAGGCTAAAACTTTTTTTCATCATCATGGTCATGAGTACGAATCTCATGAAGTGCAAACCAAACTTTTAGTTGAAATTAGTTCTCTAATTACTTTTTAATTAATGTTTACTACAATTTTTTATTCCAAATAAACTAAAATCATTTTATTTTATATAATAAAAAAGTCTAAAATCAAGTTACTCATGATAAACTAATGGTATAGTAGTTTTAATTATTTTAAATAATAGTTTTAGGTGGATAATAATGATGTAAAAAGTTAATAAAACATATTTAAAATGTAAGAAGTTGTTCGTATTTTTTGATGTTAAAATAAATTATTCTTTTGTTGTATGTTAATAAATCATGGTCCAACTTTTCTTACTTGTTTATATATAATATATATATATAATAAATTTGGATAAACTATAGTTTTACCCCCTGCAGTTTGTGATAGTTTTTATTTTCAACTCCCCACTTTAAAAAGTAATAGAGTAGACCCTATAGATACATTGTTGATCCACGTTTTCCCTTCCGTGGGTATTCCGTTAAAAAAATTAATGATATCATTCATGGTAAATTATTTAATGCCACATCACTCGATTTTTACCCCAGCAGCACGTCAATTCATTTTTTTAACCCTTACCCAAAAGACACCCGAACTCAATTTTTTTACCTCTTCAAAAAATCAGTATTCACTCTCTCCCCAAGTTAGGTGACCTGGGGTTTGAGATTCATTTTCGCAGTATTGTTCCTCTTCGCAGAATCTATTGTGCTCGAGTTATTATTCTTTTTCGCGGATGATTGTAGGAGGTTGGAGGTCTCTATTTTGAGGAGGTTAAAGATCTCTATTTCAAGGAGGTATATTTTCTTTTCTTTGAGTTTGTTTTGTTCTATTATGTTCTTTTAGTTTGTTCTATTATGTTCTATTTCAAGTTTGTTGCTGGATTTGTTTTATTGTTTTTCTAATATTGTCGTTGATTGTGTCGAGGAGATTGTTATTTTTTTTTCTGATTTTGTCATTTTTCTTATTCCTAATTTTAGGAATTTGGGTTTCGTATAGGAATTAGGGTTCCTAAATTATGAAACCATAATTCTTCATTGGAACCCTAATTCCTAAAATTGAGAAATCTTAGATCCTAATTTGAGGAATTAGGATTACAATGGGGAACTATAGTCTAATTGAGCAATTAATACTAATTTAGATTATTTTAATACTGATTGAGTTTTTTTTAATTACAGTAATGGCTCCATATCCATTTTCAATTCATGTGCATCATAATGGGCAATTTGAATAGTCCACTCCTACAAGATATTTAAATGGTAAAACCTCTATTTTTTATGCATGTGACTTAGATTAGATAAGTTTGCTAGAACTAGAGGATATGTTTGATTGTCATGGTGATTTTGAATAGACTACCATATATTATGTAAAGCTTGGGGAGGATTTGGAATCTGGTTTGGTAGAGATAAGGACTGATAGGGATGAAATGCAAATGTGTAGGGTAGTTCCACCTAGTGGACTTATACATATGTATGTTGCACGTTCACCCGAGTCTTTGAATGCTAGTAATTTTATTGCTGATGATATGAATGTTGATAATGAGAATATGCATGTTGAGGATGATGATGATGAAAGTGATAGTGATTGGTGTGAATGGAGTAATAGTGTGGGTAGTGACAATGAATCTAGTGGCGGTAGTGATGTTGATGCAAGTGTTAGGAGTATTGACTTAGAGAATGTAATAAACAGTGATTATGAGCTAAATAAAAATGAACTTGATGTTGGAGAGGTTGAGCCATAAGTGGAGCTTGAATCTGAGGAGTTGAATTCTCTCCTCATTTCTGATGAGGAGAATTTTGAAGTATTCCCAGAATTAATGGTTGATATTGACATGCGTAGTGTTGTTTTTAAATTAGGCATGAAGTACAAAAATAGAGCTGAGTTTAGAGATGTTGTTAAGGCCCATAGTAGACAAAGTGGGTATGATTTGAAGTTTATCAAAAATGAGGCAAATGTACTGATGGTGACTGTCCACGGAGATTATATGCATCATTGATCTAACAAGAGAATAGCATGCAACTAAGGTATTTATATCCAGAGCATAGGTGTTGTAGAACCTTCCAGAATAGGAATGTGAGCCCAAGATGGCTTGCAAAGTATTACATGGACAGGTTTATGACACATCATCAGTGAAAGTTGAATGACATTAAGGAGATAGTGAGGAAGAACTTATTAGTGAACATTTAAAAAAGCCAAGCATATAGAGCAAGACAATATGCTTGGCTGGAGATTGAAAGGACTTATACTGGAAAATATGGTAGGTTGTGTATCTACTATGAGGAAATATTACGGGTAGCAGTGAAGATTCAAGTTGACAGACCTGAGATTGATAGGACTGCTATTTTTCAAAGGTTATATGATTTCTTAGATGCTTGCAAGCAACATTTTTTGAATGGTTCAAACCTATCATTGGCCTTGATGCTTGCCATCTACAAGGTCCTTGTGGAGTTCAGTTAATTGTAGCAGTTGATATTGATGGCAATGATGGTCTTTACCCTGTTGCTTGGGCAGTAGTGGAGAATGAGTCAAGGGATTCTTGGGGATGGTTCATGTATTTACTACTTAGTGATATAGGAGGTGTAAATGAGTCCAAATAATTGACTTTTATCTCTGACCAACAAAAGGGATTGAAAGAGACTTTTGAGGGTTATCCTACATTTGATCACAAGTTTTGCGTTAGGCACTTATATACCAATTTCAAGACCATATGGAAGGGTAAGGTTTATAAGGATTACTTTTGGAATGTTGCAAAGGTAAGTACCATTGTAGAGATTGAGAATGAGATGAATGTGTTGAGGGAATTAGATGAAAATGCATATAAGTGGTTGAATGATCACCCTACCAAAAATTCCATAATCATGCATTTAGTGTGACTGCAAAGCGTGACATGTTACTTAATAACTTTTCTGAGAGCCTCAATGCATACATCTTGGAATCTAGGGACAAGCCTATAATCATCATGAATGAGAATATCAGAAGGACTTTGATTAATCAGATGCAACAAAAAGAGGGTTGAATTTATGAAGTACGATGGTCTCATTGGTTTCAAAATTAAACTGAAGTTGTAGAAGTCTGTTGAGGCTTCTATGACTTATCATGTTGTATGGAATGGGGAACATAAATTTGAAGTTGATTATGGAAGAGATAGGTATGTGTTTGACTTGGATGTTATGTCTTGCAGCTTTTATAGATGGAAGGGCTGGTATTCCTTATATGCATGTCATACAATGTATTTACTTCATAGGCAGTAATCATGATAAGTGTGAACAAGTTCTACCATAAAGACACTATGTTGGCCACTTATTCTCATTTTATATAGCCATGTAATGGACCAAACCTTTGGCCTAAAGTCACTATTGATGAAAATATGGTGTTGCCTCCAAATTCAAAAGGCCACCTAGGAGGCCAGAGAAACAAAGAAGAAGAGGCAATGATGAGCCAACAAATCCAATGGTATTGAAGAGAATGAATGATACATTAACATGTAGCAAAGGTCACACATGTGGGCATAATAAAATGATATGTAAGGGGGCTACAGTTGCTGCAAAGAAAAATGTTGGCCCAAGAATGAAGAACACCACTAAAGGAACCAATATATGTGCAAAGAGATTCATGGGATTTAGAGTAATCTTATACTTTATATGCTATGTTTTTTACGTTCATGTTCAACATATGTTTGATTTACACTATACTTTAATTTATCTTTATAGATTGCATATGAAGCAAGCGCTGCTGCTGGTACTCTACCAAGAAGTTCTGAACTGGTGCTATTGGAAGTCAAACAACCACTCAAGCAAACAACTCTGGAAGAGGGCAAGGTAGAGCTCAAGGAAGGTGAAGAGGTGCTGCTGTTAGGAGAGGTCAACGGAAGGGAAGAGGTGTTGCTATTGGGAGTGAAGCAATATGAATCTATTTTGTGCATTATTTGCAAAGTTTTTGTTTTATGCATGTAATAGTGAAATTGTTTTTTGTGCTAGGTACTGAATCTATTTTTTGTGCTAGGATGTTACTAAAATGGTTTTTTGTGTCGAGATGTTAATAGTACAAGATTTTAGGTGATGTGAATAGGTGATGGGATGTTAATAGGTGTTGTTAGTTGAATATGAGTATATTTTGTGCTGGATTTTAGGTGAATATGGATTTTGATGTTAATAGGTGTTGGATTATGATGGAAGTTAGGTAAAGAAAGTTTTTGATGTTTTTTGGGTGCTGGATTGATGGATTTTAAGTTGTAATTTCAATGACAATTCAAGTATATTGCAATGAAAGCTTCATGAAAGCTTCTTTTACTGAATTAAGTTATATGAAATATTTTGTACTGAATTAGGTTGTTCGAATTCTATATACCAAGTTGTATGGAATATTGACAGAAGTTGTATGGAATATTGTTCCCTATTACATAATAGAATTCATGTAAACACAATTACATAACAGAATTACATTAACGGAATCCCATGTAAATGAAATTACATAATAAAATCTATGTAAACACAATTACATAAACCCGATAACAAAAACAGTCAACGATATAACATCAAAATATGGGATTGAAATTATCATGAACACAATTAGATAAACAGATAAAGTTTAACCTAATTTACATAAACCATCATTAACATCTTCTTTTGGGAATCCTAAAATAACATGAACACAATTACAAGTCATGATAATGCGAGAAACAACCACATCCTCTTCATTTTCTCATGATATTGGTTATTCTTTTACTCCAACAATTTCATATTTTTCTTCAGAAGCTTAATCCTTTCCTTTGAATTTGGTAAATCATCTTCGCACCAAGATAAATATCCACAACCTGGATCATCCACACCCTATAGTAAAACAACATTAGATATTCTAAAAAATCATCTCTGGGTTTTCTTGTGTCCACGATGTCCTGATCTGAGCAGCAACTCCACAATAGCATAGTGGTGGTCGTCGGCGTTCATGTGCAACGGGTGTCGTTGAGGTTGAAGAAGCCATAGAAGAAAGAAAGATGGAAGAAGGAAGAACGAAGAAAACCAAGAGATTTGGTTAAGGATTGGGGAGAAGCAGACTTGGGGAAGAAGGAATAAAATCCTACTCACAGACTAGGGGAAGAATGAAGAAAATGGGAGAAGAAGAACTCAACCCTAATCGTGCCCTTCGCGAAGAGAGGGGAAGAAGTATCTCAAACTGCAGAGGGCTATCATACTCAAAAGTCTACAACAATGGCCTTCGCAAAGAGGGGGGACAAGGAAGAGAAGGGAAAACTGTAGTTTACCCTATAAATTTTATGTTATTATTTTATAGTCCAATTTTTTTTCTAAGATGGAATAACGAAATGCTGAAGTATCTAGAATGTTCCTTTAAAAAAACTCAAATGACCGCCAATATGAAATTAACTACAATGAACGGTCGTTTCAATTGGAAGTTTCTATACGATGGGTTCATATACGGGGATCATATTTGGTGTGTCAATATGACGATAGTCAAACTTTATATATAATTATCAAGTAACTTTTCCATTTATCTTTCAAGACACTGTAATCCTCAAAGTTTTATATGGCTTGTAACTTCTTATATTTTAATTCGATTTATTTTATCCAAAACTCAGGCCTTTGCACTTACTAAAAAAAAGAATTTATTCACCAAATAAAGACCTTAAGATAGTAATATGTACTCTAGAGTTACTAATGATCTTAGACTTTAAATTAGAACAGCTTAAGGAAATACGAATAACTATTCGATAAGGCTAGTAAAACATATAGTTGTTGCTAAGTTGTTAATGATTAATCTCTTGTATATGTGTGTGTGTGTGTGTGTGTGTGTGGGTGTGTGTGTAATGATAGTCATTTGAACTAATTGATGAGAAGAAGTAATTCTCTTCATCTTTCAATATTCTCTTTCTTCTCTCCTTCTTCTTTATTTCTCCTCTGTTCACCCTTATTTCTAATGCTCAACTTAGTATCAAAGCTATGGTAGTCAAGTCAAGTGTAAGTAATGAAGGTAATGCTAGAGATGATAGTTTGTTTTGAAAATCTCTTAACATGATGTTTAATTCTTCTCTTCTGATTAAGCTCGATAGGAATAATTTCATGTTGTGGAAATTACAAATTGTCCTAGTAATGATTGGAAATGGTTTAGATGATTTTTTTTGGGAAATGAGGAAAAACCTGCTTGGCTAATGGAACTGATAATCCAAAGTACATTACTTGGATCAAGAAAGACCAGCTACATTTAAGCTGATTGATATCGTTCATGATGAGAGGGTTCTTGGAACAGTTTTATAATACTGCCATTCTAAAGATTTATGAAAGAGGAGTTTTGGTGATGCACTAGCAGTAACAAGAAACCTAGTAAGTGATGAAGACCTTATGCTTCTTATTCTGAATGGTCTTGGAGTTAAATATGATTCTATAGTTGGGAATGTTACTTTTAGAAGTGAGGATGTAACTCTTGAAGAAGTACAGGCTCTGCTTATAAGTCATGAATGTAGAACAAAAAGAATAAATTGTTGAAACAGCCCTAGATGTCAAGTATTCAATTACAATAAATTATGCTGGAAGTAATTTGGGAAGGAAGATTGGCAATTTTAGTAGTGGTACTAGAAATTTTGGTCGAGGAAGAGGAACTAATTTCCGTAACCAAAGTTGTTGTGGTAGCTTTAATGGTGGCATAATAGGAAATGGTGGAAGGCTAATCCGTTAAGTGTGTAGTAGAGCAGGTCATGGAGCTTTAACCTGTTATAACAGGTTTGACAGAAATTATCAGTTGTAGTCTAACTCCTTTGGATATTCTCACAAACTTCTCAAAAATCCAATTATGGAGGACCTACTACAATGGTGGCTAGTTTAGATGGTGTTTTCAGTGATGTAAATTGGTATGCAGACAATGCTGTAACCAACCATATCTCATCAGACCTAAACAACTTTCATTTTGTATAAGAATACGATGGCAAGGAGAAATTGGTTGTGGGTGATGGTAAGGCTCTCCAAATCTCACATATAGGTTCTACTTTCCTCCCCACATGATTCTATTGTTTTAAAACTCAAATCTATGCTCAGGGTACCTAATTTCAAAAAGAATCTTATTAGTCTTTCCCAATTAAATAAAGACAATAATCTGCTTATTGAATTTCACTCTACCTATTGTCTTGTAAATGAAGAAGCAACCAAGAGGGTGCTTCTCATAGGGAAGTTTAAGGAAGGTCTATATGAGCTTATGCTGCCAGATAATAAGATAATTACTACCCTGACTTGCAAGATAACTAATGCAAATGCTCTTAATGATTTTTCTTCTTATGTTAAATGTTCATCTGTTAGTAAGCCAATTGTTTCCAATAATTATGTGAACACTAAGCCTGATTTAGTGTATCTTTTTTCTTTAAAACGTAAATTTGATGTGTCTAAATGACATGCTGGTATCAAGAATTGGAATCTTTCAGCAAAATCTGATATATGTCGTAAAACCAATAGTATTGAACCGAAAGCATGTTTACCTTCTATCTTTCAGGTGTAACACGTGAAACTTGATCATCCAAGTGTAAGAAATGTTTCTCAAGTACTTAGCCAATGTAATATTAATGCTCTTATTTCCCAAAACACATTTTGCACAACATATCCCAAAGGGAAAAGTCATGCCTTACACCATGCATTATCTGATTCCCATGCTACTAAACCGCTAGAATTGGTTCACACAGATCTTTGGGGACCTGCTCCCACTGGTTCAAAGGATGGTTACAAGTATTATAGACTCTTTTCTTGATGATTTTAGTATGTACGCTTGGATATACCCTCTTAAATTGAAATTTGAAGCATTTGAAATCCTCATACAATATAAAACCTTGATGAAAATCATTTCTCAACGACAATTAAAACCCTTTGATCTGATTGGGGAGGGGAGTATAGGGTGTATGAACAATGCTTAACCACTAATGGCATTCAATTCAAACACTCAAGTCCTCACTACCATAACCAAAATGGTAGGGTAGAAAGAAAGCATAGGCACTTGGTAGAAACTAGTCTTACACTGCTTGCCCAAGCTGTCATGCCTACAGCATTCTGGTGGCATCCTTTTCTCACTTCAGTCTATCTTATTAATTGACTTCCAACACCAACTCTATCTAGTTTATCACCTTTTCAATTTCTTTTCAACCAAATTCCTGATTACAAATTTCTAAATCCATTTGGCTGTGAATGTTAACCTTAGTTACATCCCTATAATACGCATAAACTCCAATATAAATGTGATTGGTATGTGTTCAAAGTTATTCCTCATCTCATAAAGGATGTTTGTGCCTCCACTCTTCTGGAAGGATTTATATAGTTATAAATGTCATCTTCAATATGAATTATTTTCCTTTCTCTAAAGGTTTTCCAACTTCTTTTACTCATCAGACTGCTTAAAAATCACCTTCTAGTGTAAGTTTTTAGTTTTGCACAGTTAATACATTACATGAAGTAACTCCTCTAAACAATTTACAGTAAGCTTAAAGACCTTCTTCAACTCACTCTAAGGACAGACCACTATTAATGTTTCCATTCCCTCTTATATACAAAACTTTAATTTAGATATTCAGCATCGTAATGTAAGACCACGATATTCCTCATAATCATGATATTGTCCCACTCATTCCAATACCTTTTATTACCTCATCTAACTCATACAATTTATAACCTTCTCATCCCATTACCCTAGAGCCTATTGTACCAATAAATACTCAAAACCATTCATCACATCTTATTTCAAAACATTCCCTAAACCTTGATCCTAGTCTGACCACACCTACATGAATTAACCAAGCCTTGGCTTGTGTACCTTGGTAGAAAACAATAGATATGGAATATCAAGCACTTATGATGAATCAAACATGGGATTTAGCTCCCTATAATCCTTCATCTTATGGGCAACAAGTGGGTTTTCAAATTGAAATTGAATGTTGATGGGACTATACAAAGGCACAAGGCCAAATTAGTTGCAAAAGGGTTTTTTTACCAAACCTCATAAGTTGAATATGTTGGAATTATGTCTATAAAGTAGGGTGTAATAACTATTCATACGTATTTAGTTATTTCTCTAACATTTTGTATTACTGAATTTTATGAATGACTGAAAGTTTTTTCATTAATTAAAGTGTGTTTATAATTTACTCAAGTCCTTGACTATTGTCAACTCAAGAAGAGTAAAGACTAAGGGGTCTTCCAAACAAACTCTTCTGAAATAGTTCAGAACGTTATTCACAGTCTGAGGATCGACTGACAATCGAGTCTGATTATGAATGTTAGGTTGAAGCAAAAGATCCCGGTCTTGGAGCATTGGGAGTGAGGGCTCTAACGGTAAACCTAGATATATTGTGGAACATGTTGAATAGACCAGTAACAAATTAATTTGGAGTAAAATCATTCATCTAGCTCTAAATCTAATTGTTAGACCTTAAGGATATTTTCCTAGTTACCTTAATCCTAAGATGAATATGAAACTTGACCTAGTTAGTTATGATCTTTGATACGCCAAAGGAGTGAGCTCAAATTTCTGGACAATACCTCGGCTGTTGAGATTGTGATTCAACTATGTTGGACTTGCCTGATTTATAGATATGAAAATTCATGGTTAGATTGTAAAATGCAACAATATCACCGTATGCTTTATTGATGGGTGTGTGAATAAATTAACCTAGCCAGGTACTCGATGAAATGTATCATTGAATAAGACATGGGGAATTGTATGAGACAAATCATATTATGTCTTTCTCATTCACACTCAATAAATGAGTTAATAAAATAATAACAAGAGAGATAATCTTGGGAATCATGTCATTTTGAGTCATCGAGTTGCTTAAGAAGCTAAAGCTTATAAAGGAAGTGGTGAGGCAGGGTCGTTCCTAGAGGGACTGTTTTTTCATGGAAACCTTTAAAGACGATGCGTTGGTTAACCACTTAGACCGAAGCACATTGGAATCGCTCATAGGCGCTAGTAAATGAGGCTAAGGTGACCAAAATCATTGGTGATTGGTTAAGATAGATGTAGTGACATCTTGAGAATCGTTAACCAAACGAGAGGAGACTCAATGTGATAGAAAGTAGCTTGGACATTGTCATTAAATGAAACAAACTATTTTTTGCTGATCATAACATTATGGAAGAAATATGTTTTATTAGATTTTTAAATATGTAAGTATTTGCATCGTGCATCATACTTTCCTAAATAATTATTTATTTATTTATACCACTTTATTTATTCTTTTCAGTAATCATGTCGCTATCCCACCTCTTAACTATCTTAAACGCGAACAAACTTACTGCTGAAAATTATGTGGATTGGACACATAATCTTGATATCGTGTTAAAGCACAAGTTCGTGCTCACCACCCATTGTCCCTTTGATCCTATTGTTGAATCCACTCAAGAGGAAAAGAAAGTTTATGCTTATTGGTTGTGTTCTGATGAGATCACCAGATGTTACATCTTGGCTTCTGTTAGCAATTTGTTGCAACAACAACATCAGAACATAAAAACTGCCATTGATATGATGTTGAAAATCACCGAAATGTTCGGAGATCAGGGTCGTCAAGCAAACAGGATACTATACAAAACTTCATGAACGGCTGGATGAAACCTGAAATTCCTCTTAGAGAACATATGATGCTGATCATTAGTTATCTGAATGAGATGGAGATCATGGATGCTGAGGTAGATGGTGAGACACAGGTTGATATGATCCTTGAGACTCTGCCTGGCACTTTTGAGAACTTTAAACTTAATTATTCGATGAATAAGTTGAGGTGCTCACTTCCTAAGCTGATGAAGGAACTGCAACCTGCTGATACACTATTTCTGAAGGAAAAAAGGAAGACTGGAGAGCCAAACTTTACTGAAAGTAAGCGTTCCACCTCTGGCGCAAAAAAGAAACACAGGATAGGTCCAAAGAAGGCTATGAAGCAAAACTCAAAAGTTATGAAAGGTAGGGGCACTACAAAGGTAGACAAACTGAAAGAGAAGTGTCATTATTGTGGAGCCGCTGGCCATTGGAACATAACTGCCCAGATTATCTCAAGGAGTTGAGCTCTAAAGGGGTTCAGGGAAATCAGAAGGCTTGGCGAGGGCGAGTTCAGCTTCCGTTGGAGAAATGGAGCACTAGTATCGGTCATATCTATGGGTACTATTAAATTGTCAATTGATAACAGTTTTATGGTTTTACATTATGTTTATTATATCCTGATTTTTGGGAAGAACCTTAATCAGTAGCTAGTTTAATTGAGCAAGGATTCAGTTTGAATTTTATTGATAAAGATATTGGTATTTTTTAGAAATGACTGTTTAATTCCTACTGCATGTTTGATAAATAAATTGTTTTACATAAAACTAATAGTTCCAATGGTATGTGACACCGGAGTAAATACATAATTACAAAGGAATAGTAAAAGATTGATGTCTGACTCAACCAATCTAACTTATTTGTGGCGCTTACGTCTTGGCCACATTAGCCTGGATAGGATTAAAAGACTTGCAAAGAATGATCCATTGCAAACTTTAAGTGTGGGATCACTACCCACATGTGAATCCTCTATAGAAAGAGACCCTTTTTTCAGCGAAGGATGAAAGAGTCATTCAATGCCTTGAACTTGTACATAGTGATGTATGTGAGCCATTAAATATCTAAGCAAGAAGAGGTTATGAATATTTTGCAACTTTCACTGATGATTACTCACATTTTGGACATGTTTATCTAATACACCAAAAGTCTGAAATATTTGAAAAGTTCAAAGAATACAAGGCTATGGTCAAAAAGCAATTAGAAAACAATCAAAACATTATGATCTGATCGTGGTGGAGACTACTTGTTAGGAGAGTTTGAAGAATTTCTTAAGGAATAATGTATTCTTTCTCAGCTTACAGTACCTGACACTCTAGAACTGAATAGCGTGTCAAAGAGAAAGAATCGAACTCTGATGCATATGGTTAGATCAATGATGAGTTACTCATCCCTCCAAGATTCATTCTAGAGATATGCCTTGGAAACAGCAGCATATATTCTTAACTAAGTTCCGTCAAATACGGTGCTTGGCACGTCATATGAAAGATGGAATGAACAAAAGTCATCCGTTAACCACTTTAGGATATGGGGGTGCCCAGCACACGTTTTGAAATGGAAGGCAAGAAAGTTGGCGAGTCGATCAAAATTATACATGCTTGTACGGTATCCCAAAGGAACGAAGGGGTATGTCTTTTATAGTCTGAATGACTATTCATAAGCACGAATACACATTTTCTTGTAGAAGACTATATAAGAAGTGTGAAACCGAGAAGAAATCTTATCTAGATTAATTATTGAATGGGAGGACCCCGACTCTCCAATCAGGAATTGTTTTTTATTCAATAATGAAAGAACCACAGCTGGAGTGAGAGCCTATGGAGACTCAACGTAGTGGGATGGTTGTGAGACAACCTGACAAGTATATGTCTTATGGAGATTCATTAATAGCAGTCTCAGATAAGGATCATGATGAACATGTTATTGGAGGTTATGCCCTCAAAGCATGTGTATTGACATTTTGATATGAAATTTTATGAGGATTACATTTTTCTTATAATTATTCTATTAAATTATTGTTGAATAATTTATATAAAGATCTAAAAATTCCATATTCATTAATGAGACTATGATCTTGTATTAGTATGAGACGATTAAAATCATAGATAATGAATAAAATTGTCAGTAACATATTAAAGCATGAAATTTTTAATGAATGGTTGCTAGTATGGTTCACTAAGTATTACTATGTATGTGATCGAGATCCGGATCATTGATGTGGATAGGCATCTTTGTGAAGTTACTTTATATAATGAGATTGTATATGACTGGATCGATATGAATTAATATTTTTATCAATGTGCCATTTATCATAAAGATTTAATACACATCAATCCGATGATCATATGTAGATCAGTCTGAATCCTGAGTAGTCATGAACTCGTGTACATGTCTACTGGATCTTTTGATTTACTCGTTTAGGTTTGTTTGTAAAACAGGCAAGTGGCTTTTATTTTGAAGATTCAGTGATATGGATGGTTGGCAACGTGATCTTACAAGATTTAGAATCCAAGCTTTCCTAACGGATCGTATATTGATTTTTTAAGTGTTGATTCGGGAACTGAATGATTATTGAGCTCAAATTTATAATAAGATTATAAATTAGCCATTTATTAGTAGATTAATGATACTTAAAGACCAAGAGATAATTAGAATGGTAAAGTGGTAGTTTTGACCAGTTCTAATTTATGAACCAATAATTGGAGAACATAACTATATAAAATGATTATATTAGTGGACTACATGAGAATGCTATATAAATACAATTTGTAATCTCTAAAAGTGTAATTATATATTCATAGTGGAGTAATAATAGAATTAATAAATATGATTATTTAATTAAAGAGTTTTATTAATAATCTAGTTTATTGGAGCTTAGGATTATAGGTCTATGGTCCTCAAGTCACCTCTGTATTACGTATTCTAGGGAGTGAATATTTCAGGACATGAGAAAATGACTTACTTACAAATGAATTTTATTCTGGGACTACATAATTATGAGATAATTATGTGTGATTAATTAATTAAAAATTAAAAATTAATTAAGTGAATTCTATATATGTATATAATAATTATCGATTATTTTTTAATTATCGATAAGTGAGACAGAATATCTAATTTATGGAATTAGATAGTTAGATTATTATCAGATAATATTTTGGATCAACTAAACCTGTTATTTGTGAAATAATAGATAATTTAGTTGATAGGGGTAATCATATATGTTAATTTGAATTAACTGATATCTAGATATTTATCTAATTAAAATAAATATTTAATTTACAGCAATTGCCACGTGCCAATCACTGATTAGGTATCAGAGATTGACATGGACTACTGTAGTGTTACGTGGCACTACAGTAGTGGTGGTGCAATACGTGGCACTACAGTGGTGCCATGAGGCACAGTGCCGTGAGTACATCTAGAGGTAGAAAAGTGTTTTCGTTATATTATACGTGCCCACACACGTCCTAGTACGTTAAGGATTGACTTGAAAGATCTTGGTGTGAATCTGGGAGTCAGCTGATCATTGGAATGATTTCGTGGGAACAAAGAATCGATTGATTTCGTGAGGACACTTGATTTAGATTACAAGAGGTATATGATTCTCATCATTGTATGTTGTAAATTTAATATATAAATATATAATTGATCCATACAGATTGAAAAAAGAGTTTTTAATGAAAAGTTTTTTTTGGGTTATCATAGCGTTGCACGATTTTTATTTTATTAAAAGACTCACTTTTATTAAAATTTAATTTTTAAAATGGCTTGGTGCCACACGCTTCCGCCACGCACGCGATACGACTACCAACACATGTGTCCTACTCACAGGTCATGACTGGTCCTAAAACAAACCAATGGCAATAAACCATTAACGTTGAGATACATTCGATGTACTCGAATGAAGTCTGAAAACTTGTAGATCCTCCTGAACGGGTAAAACTTGTAAGGTGTAAATGTATCTATAAGAAAAAGAGAGGTCCGGATGGGAATGTGGAGATATTCAAAGCTAGGCTTGTAGCCCAGGGCTCTATGAGGATATCTTCTCGCCTGTAACCATGCTTAAATCCATTTGAATCCTCATGTCCATTGCTGCTGCCCTCGATTATGAAATATGGCATATGGACGTCAAGATTGCTTTCTGAATAGCAATCTTCAAGAGCGCATTTATATGGCTCAACCAGACGGGTTCATGGAGAAAGGTGAAGAGGGTAAGGTTTGAGAACTGTTGAAGTCCATTTATGGATTTAAGCAAGCGTCCCGATCGTGGAATATTAGATTCGACAAAACTATCAAAAACTTTGATTTTGAATAGTTAGTGGACGAACCCTGTGTGTATAAGCTGATACACGAAGGAAAAATGATTTTTCTAGTCTTGTATGTAGATGATATTCTACTCATTAGATATGACATTGGAAAATTATCTGATGTCAAGATTTGGCTTGTAAAGCAATTTGATATAAAAAATATTGAAGAAGGTGCATTTGTCTTAGGTATTAAGATCTTTGGAGAGAGGAAGAACATACAATTGGCACTGTCTCAAGCATCTTATATTGGTAAGGTGATTGATGGCTTCAGTATGCAAGACTCCAAGAAGGGATATCTTCCTTTTAGGCATGGAGTCAGACTCTCCAATGAGCAGTCTCCCAAGACTCCTCAAGAAGAGGAGGACGTGAGAAAGATTTTCTATGCCTCAGCCGTAGGAAGTCTCATGTATACGATGTTTTGCACAAGTCCAGACATTTGCTATATCATGGGCGTGGTGAGTAGTTTCCAATCTAATCCTGGAATCGAGCATTGAAATGTTGTCAAGCGTATTCTTAAGTATCTTAGAAGAACAAGAAACTACATGCTTTTGTATTCAGGTACTGACCTGAATATGAAGGGGTATACTGATTCTGACTTCCAAGTAGATAAGGATTCTATGAGGTCCACTTCAGCATCGATGTTCACCATGAACGGTGGAGCAGTTATGTGGAGAAGTATCAAGCAATCTTGCATTGTTGATTCCACCATGGAAGTTGAATATGTGACAGCTTATGAAGATGCTACGGAGGTTGTATGGCTTAGAAAGTTCTTGAAGACTCTGAAAGTTGTTCCAGAAGCTGACAAGCCCATGACACTTTATTGCGATAACACTGGGGTTGTAGCAAACTCGAAAGAACTAATGAGTCACAAAAGATCCAAGCACATAGAGTCTAAGTATCACCTGATTAGAAAGATTGTTCAACATGGAGATGTTATAGTTACACACATATTAATGGTCAACAACCTGGCAGACCCATTCACAAAGACTTTAAGCAATAAAGTCTTTGATGATCATCTGGAAGGCATGTGAATACGAGATTGTACACGTTTATTTTAGTCCAAGTGAGAAATTGTTGGAATTATGTCCATAAAGTAGGGTGTAATAACTATTTATGAGTATTTAGTTATTTCTCTTACATTTTGTATTACTGAATTTTATGAATGAATGAAAGTTTTTCTATTAATTAAAGTGTGTTTATAAGTTACTCAAGTCCTGGAACTATTGTCAATGTAAGAAGTGAAAAGGCTGAGGGGTCTTCTAGAAAAAGTCTTCTGAAATAGTTGACAACGTTATTTGTAATCTTAGAATCGACTGGGTAATCAAATCTGATTATGACTGTTAGGTTGAACCAAAGGATGCCGCTCTTCGCACATGGGAATGAGGACTCTAACGGTTGACCTAGACATGTTGTGGAACATGTTGAATAGACCAATAACAAATTAGTTTGGAGTAAAGCTGTTTATCTAGCTCTAAATCTAATTGTTACATCTTAAGGGTATTTTCATAGTTATGTTAATCCTGAGGTGAATACGAAACTTGATCTAATTAGTTACGATCTTTGATACACCAAAGGAGTGAGTTCAAATGGTTAGACAATACCTCAGCTGTTGAGATCGCGATTCAACTTTGTTGGAATTGTGTGATTCAAAGATGTGGATATTCGTGATTAGATTGCAAATTGCAACAATATAATCTTTTGCTTTATTATTGGGTGTGTGAATAAATTAACCTTACAAGGTACTCGATGATATGTATCATTGAATAAGACATGGAAAATTATACGAGACAATTTACTATTATGTCTTTTTTATTCACACTCAATAAAGGAATTAAGAAAATAATAAGAAGAGTGGTAAAATTGTAATTTTATATTCTACTCTTGTTACTTATATTCACGGAGGGTAATATATTAAAATATTCTGTGTACCGTGAAATAAAAGTATTTATTTACACCAACAGAAAAAGTAGCGCGCATGAATCGAGTGATTTCAGCATCGAGCTTATAATAGAGTCGACAATGTCAGGATTAGATAGATCGATAATTTATAGAATTTGTTGGGTATTTGAATCATATAGCTTTATTCATGTGGTTCCATTTGGTATCAGGAGTAACTCATGATGACAGGAATAGAAGAAACAACATCAGTTGGACCAAAATGTATTTTGAGACAAGGTGAATTTTCTGAACTCATATATGATAGATGTTGTCACTTAATTAGTGAAGAGTAATTAATTGATGTTCAAATTAATTAATTTATTATCTTCTAATTATTATATAATTAGTAAATAAGAGAAATTAGTTATTAATTAATGGAGATCAATTTCAATTTATCAATTTTGGGTGGATGAAGTTGGACACAATATTGACTTTAATGGGAGATGCAATTTTCGGCAACTATAGATTATGGGGTGAATTTTGGGAATTACACATATATGATGTATATGTGAAAATTCTAAATTATTATATAAGGAATGAAATTAGAGTTGCCTTCCTAAGTGTGTTGACAGAACCCTAATCACACAGAGCCGAAAAGGATTTCTCTTTCCCCTCCTACTGTTGCGGCCGAAGTCATAGAGGAAAAAAAAAATTTCTTCCTCAATTGTTTTAAGAGCCCATACTCAGTTCCTAACAACGTCCTTGTGAAATATACTTCTGGATCCAATGAGTGGTTGTTGGTGCGAAGACTAATTAAAATTCTTGGATTTGAAGATCGAAGAACACGAAGCATTAAAAATGATTTCGCCAATTCAAAAAGTCTCTGATACAACAAAAAGGTATAAATCATTTCTAACTCTTTTGACTACGTTTAACTTTGTATGCATAATCGGATATATGATTTTAATAATTAATATGATTAAATTGGTTGATGTAAAAAAATTATATTCCGCCCACGAACCGTTCGTGGTTCAATGATTTTTCCTCAAATTTTTAAAACTGGATCCAACAATTGGTATCAGAGCCTTGATTTCTTGATTACGAATATCCTGTGATTAAATATTGAATCCCATATTGATGATGATAGAAATTCAACTAGTGGATATGCTATCTCCTTTGTTCACCCCTGTTTTTGAAGCTCAACTTTGTTAACACAAAATAATCAAGATATTTAAATTTGAGCTTTATTAATTAGCATGTTATGATCCGATATTGATCCTAGTTTTCATGAGCATATTCAATTATAAGCCCAAATCTTATAGACACCAACTCCACTCCCATGTTGGTAATATTAGTTGAAAATTGTTAGTCGCTATCAAAATTGTAAGGGAGGATCATAAACTAAGGGGGTTGACATTCAATGATTCTGTTCTAGAAATTTTTCTAATCTTCATCATTCTCTACTGGCGCGATTGATCTGCTTCTGTTGGTTTTTGTTTAACGAAGGCGGATTTACTTATTACAAATCCTTTATCTTTTATCTCACCAAATAGCCACATTGTTTTACCTAACTTCACCCTCAACACATGATATTTATTCAAGCAGTTAAAGTTATAGAATCAAGCTCAAAACCAAGCTTAATTATTTTCACAAAGTCTTAATTGAAATAATATACATGCCTAAGTAGGGTCAGGCAAAACCGTTGTTGCCTGATGGGAACTTCTCCCATATTGCTATCAATGCCTTCATGTTACATGACCTCTTAACATTACACTACTGAATCATCAATCATTTTCTTGATTTACAGTGACAGTACCAATATCCACTAATCGTTGTTTCCAGATATGATTATCGGTTGACATCTATTCTAATTCATCGATACGAGAAGCAAATTGCTGTATGAAAGAATCCATATCTCGACATAAGTCAAGAGGAAGATCTTGTGCCACTCCACCTGGTCATATGAAACTGGCACGCATCTGATTATTTTCCCTAAAAAATCCACTCGATTAAAATGGCAGTAGCAATTTATCAAACTGGATAGAGTAAAAACATCAGTTGCAATCCTATGAAATTCATTTGCTTAATAAGCAAAAGAGTAGTTGAATGAATGTTTCTTTCTCATAATTTCGCCCAATAATTTCCCGTATCCCATAATTGCAGGGGGAGGATGCGTATGAGGCAATTGATTGAATGAAGCCAACACGTCATCGAGGTTTCTAATTTCACTATTTTAGCTCTATTCATTAGATGTGTACTTGTATTGTATTGAAGTTATCCCACCATCGATTATTGAAAGAACTGATGGTTAGTTTATAAGTGTAAAGAAAATTCTTACCTCATATTCTAGCTCTTGGATTTAAGAAGACTCAATACCACCAACGTTAATACAAAGTCTGGTTGGCGTGATTTGCAGTTCGAAGTAATTATGGAAGTGAATATAAGCAGAATGACTAGTCTAAACGGGACTGATTGACAATGTGATTAGGAAAAATGAAGAATCTTCTTTACTGTAAAAAAAGTTTCATGCTCTCACTAAGGGGGCGTTTGGTTGGCTCTATTTGCGTGATAAATTACCAGGTAAACTTATTTCCAGCACTTTCTACATCTGTTTTCAGTATTCTCATTTGGTATGGTAACGTTATTCAACCTGATTAAATAACAATTCCACATTATTTTTCACTACCACTTTTTCATAAAAATTTATTTTACCAAATAAAATTACCAATTCACTTACTTATCTTACCAACACATCTAAACATTTGTCAAAATATATTTTATTTTTTCAAATCCCCATAAAACATCATTGTTTGTCTGTGTTCCTCTCTACTTGATTTGCTACTTTGTTTTTTCAAAATCAAAGCCTTGCATAAGGGACATAAAAAATCTTGATCACGAAATCCCAACTGATCTCGTTCCAGTCCCGCCAAACTCGTCTCGATCTCGAATTTTGAGATTTTTTTTCCGTCCAGAATCTCTTCAGGCCAAAATATGGACTCGAGTTTTTAAACGGACCGAGATTTTCATCCTACTCGATTCCATTCCGACAGGCCCGCTTGCAAAGCCGTTTCAGGGCCCTTCCTATGTGATTAACATATGCACGTTAATTATAATTAATGATATAAAATCTATGTTAAAAAAATTTAAGGATACATAAACTCTTCGTGTATATATAATATAAAGTTTAAATAATTAAAAATCAACGTTTATAATATTAAAAAATTCTTCAAAATTAATAGTTATTTTCTTTCCTAAAATAAATATTATTCATAAAGTATTAATGTTTAAAATGTACTAAATTTATAGTAAAATAGGACTATAATGAGATTGTTTATCCCATCTCGAGGATCAGGCTTGTGGGACGGGACCGGGACGGGGATTTCACTATCAATCATTTAGTTAATTTGTTAGATTGTAGAATAGAATATATATATATATATATGACATTTCTTTATATTAGAATTTATAAATAAATCATTATGAAAGAAAACCTAAAAACATGAGAAAGTAGAATCTACAAATAATAAATTTTTTAATTATTGTTACTTACAAATCTTTATCCTTTTCAAAATACTAATAAAAAAGTACGTGCTTCACACATGTTCAACCATTTAAAATTATTTCAGATGTGAATTAATAATAAAGACAAAGTTAATACATCATCTTTTTAAAATTAATCTAAATCTACAATAAAATTAAAAAACTAATAGTAGTAGCTTCTCTATAATCTTAAAACTGTAGTGTTCATTGAATATATAGAAATTAACTTTATTTCATCAATTTTTCATATGTGTAAGAAGTAGTTTATCACGCTAAGAGATAATTTCTTGTATTTAAAATATATTTCATGTTTCTAATGACATAATATTTATTTCATCAATTTTTCATATTCGTAAGAAATAATTTATCATATTAAAAGATAATTTCTTGTATTTAAAACATATTTTATGTACTTCATAGTTGTGATGACATAAATATTATGTAATATTTAATTTATAAACTTCTATCAAACATATTATTATTGAATTAAAATTAAATATCGTAACATAAAAGATCTCAATATCAATATTTACAGACATCCATGTGTCTAATTTTATAAGATTTTTGAAACACTTTACTTTACTAACTACAAACAAACAATTGTTGGATTAAAAAATAAAATGAATTAAATGAGAATAGAGGTGAAATACCCAATTTGTGTAATATTTTAATAAACTTTAAAGGGTATAAAAGGTTATCAAAAGTTTCTCTCCTTTAAATCTCTTTTAATATAGTACTAGTCAAAAAGTATGTGCTTATCCGTGTCAAAGTAATTTAAAATACATGTAGAATTTGAAATTAATATTAAATGTTGAAACATTTTGAAAATAATTTTAAATCTAAACTAAAAATAAAATAGTAATAATAATAATAATAATAATAATAATAATACATTCACTTGTTTATAATAGTGTTGGAATTGTGTAATATATAATTGCTATTTGAATAATATATAAAATAATTATTCAGTCATTTTTAAGATTTTATTATATGAAGAGATAACTTATCTTATTCAAAAATATTTCTCTCAATTCATTATATGAATTTTCATGTTTTGATAATATAAATATTACATAATATTTAATTTTATAAATGTCTAACAAATAAATTACTGTTGACGTAAAAATAATCTCAAAATTCATTGAAATTCAATTTTATGGATATTTACGTTTCTAATTATAAATTATTATAACAAACATTTAATTTTACAAACTATCTATAAACAAATTATTATTGAATAGAGAATAATATGTCATTAGCTCATTATATTAAACTACAAAGTGAAATCTTTAAGTTATACTATATTTTAAGGAAACTTAAAGTGTAAAATAGAGAATCAAAAAGTTTCTCCCATTTAAGCCTCTTTTAACATATTAAGATCTATTTATTCTCAGTTTCCAATAAAAACTTTCCCAATTATATATTACAAGCTCCACTGAATTTATTATGTGCATGTATCATAGTTCTTAAATCTATTTTTCGGTGGTCATTTTATTATTTTAAAAAATATAAAACATTTTAGATTTTTCGGTACTCTACTATTCCATTTTGAAAAAAAAATATTTCAGACATATAAAATAATATTATACATTTTATTATTAATAATGTAAGTAAATAAAATCAAATCATGACTTGTTTTTATACAACAAGCAATAATTTCTTTTTAACATTAACATAGAATTCACATAATCCACTTAATTGTTCCATTAAAAAAAATTCTAAAAACACTAGAAAATAATTAAAAATAAAAAACAGGTTGCGCTACCTAAGAATCAAACCCAGGATGAAGAAGTGGGATGACTTAAGTAAAATGGTTAAGTGCCAATGAGCATGAGCAAAAGATATGATAATATTCAGTTTTAGATTATATTTGATCAAAATATACAAAAATTTATTCCTCTGTTCCGTTCTATTACTCTGTCAGAACCAGAATATTCTATTTGTTCCAGCTGAAACGGAATGAAATTGATAACTATGGCATATCATCTACTCAAAAAAAGTATATGTGTTGGAGAAACTGTTATGTACTACTAATGTTTTAATGGAAAAATGTATATATATATATTTCTAAAAAAATTATATGTGCTAGCGAAACTGTTATGTGTATTACTAAATGTTTTAATATATTAAAATAAATTATGGTTATTTATATCAGATTTATTTATCTCAACTATATTAAAAATGGCTTAAGGGAAGAAACTTTTGATTTTTCCTTCTATCCTTTAAGCCACACTAAATATAATATAAGATTAAGTTTTGTTGGTATTTAATTCATTTATAACTCTATTCACTAAATATTCTTTTGCTAATACTTTATAAAAGTTAGTATTTTATATTATTATGTGTTAGGAATGTGAATGATCATATATATGATTTTAGAGATCTTTATACCATAAACATTGTTTCAGTCAATAACAATGAGTTATTGTCAATAGTTTTTTTATTGCTTAGTTTTTTAGTTTTACAATAAATGTTATAATTTTCAATGTTCATTATCTGTAGTAAGTTTGTCATATTAATTTTCTTTTCTCAAATATTCATTTTTTTATTTCTTTTCATCTTATCTTACGATATAAATTTGTTAGTATAATACGTTCTTTAATTTAAAAATTCTTGTAAATCATTTATCATCTCGAGATGATGCACATCTTATTCAAGTTCTCTTCTATTTATAGTAGTTTTTTCTTTTATTTACAATAGTTTAATTGTAAATATGAGAAAATTATCATGATTATTTTCTTTTATTTTAGATACAACAATTTGAAAACTAATGTTTTATTTCAATGTTAATAATTTTAAAATGTATTTTATAATTTTAAATTTCTTCAAGACGTGCGAAGCACGTGCTTTTCAGCTAGTGATACATAAAAGAGGAATATTTATATGTAATAATTAATTTCGTGATATTGGAGAAAATTTAATCAACATTACATGAATTATTAAGATTTTTGCCAGTTGCCAGTAGAAAATCTATATACATTTTTTTTATAACCACGAGATAACATGACCCCTAGTTCAAACCCACAACCTGGGGGGAGCAAATCTGATAGTCTACGGTGACCATTTGCGTTACACCTCATGGTTTTTGCTATGTAAATTTTGAACAATTTTCCATCCAATTTATAAGTACGGTTGAAGCAAAAAAAAATATTTTATTTTTGGCATAATAAGGGAAATTGATTTTATTAGTGGAGTTGATAAAATAGCTAATTATTAGTATGTAAAAAAAATATATGTGTTATATTTGAATCTATAAATACCCATTGATAAAAAAAATTAACTTGATAGGAACTATAAATCAATAATTTTATTATTGTTACATACTTAACTCAACTCTCCCAACAAGTTATCAAACTTTTCCAATAATTTTACCCAAGTTACTTACATACTAAACAAAGTAATCATACTTTATCAGTAACTTTTTAACTTAACAATGTGTTACAAAACATGATAATCTTGAAATCTTGTCATCTAAGTTTACCATTTAAAATTACCCAGCAAGTTAACTTTTTCCAGCATTCCTAGTTAACCTGCACCAACGGCCCCTAAAGGTGATACTATGTAGCATATGAAAAAGAATAAAGAAGAAGACTGGGAATTGCTAAATTGACAAGTCGTCGATTATATTATTCAGTCTGTGGATGATAATGTCTGTCACCATATAGCAAGTAAAATCTTTGCACGCTCTTTGTGAGTGAAGTTAAAATAGCTGTATGAGACAAACAGTGGAGAATAAATCATTTTATTATACAAGAGCTTGTGAACATAAAATACAAAAAGGGAGCCTCAACTCTAGAGCTTTGACATGAGATTCAAAGCATCGTCAATCATCTTTCTCCAATGAAAATAGTGTTGATCCTAGTCAAATGATAATTTTAATGATGATAACTAATATTTTATTAAGCATGTAAGCTCTAAATAAAGTGAAAATATCATCGCAAATACTTTATTACAAGTATTTAAAAAAATTATTAAAGAGTAAGCAAAACCATGCAATACGAGATACACACGATGTATTGTGAAGAGCATATCAAACAAACTCAAAATGGTTCAAATCAAAGTTGTGTGAACTCAGCACGTCGCAAAGAATCCATAACGTGTTTGAACCGTCTACCTATTTGAGTGTTAATTCAGACCAAATTGTGTGAAAATTTCAAAGACTGGTTAACGTATGTTTCGCCTCCCAAACCTGCTTAAGTTAGGTCTATCAAATCTTTATAACTGGTTTATCGGTTCCCTAAACTGGCAATACTAGTTGGCTTATGGAAGGTTGTAAATTTTGGAAGGGACTCGACAACCTTCTTGTTGGTTGTCCATACTGTCAGACCAGTTTCCATATAAGGAAAATACTCCCATATATTATTGACAGCGGGATGACCAATTGTCTTAATTGGCCAAATGGTTAAGACCCACTCCTTCACACCTATAAAAACCCCTCTAGCTCCATATTTTCACAACTCCTCTTCAGTATGATTCATAGAATTCTATAGTATTGAGAGGTATATTTTGAGCCTTCTTCTATAAGAACTTCTAGAGAGATGCTAGAAAATAGTGAGAGCTTAAATTGATGGTTTTATTCATTGAGAGAGATAGAGTTTTTTTAGAGGTCAAAATCTTGATTGTGGAAGATTATCAAGATTTGATTGGCCCCATAATCTAACATGACTTTTGAATATTTGGTCTTCACCTATAAAAAGATCGCGGAGAAAAAATCTATAAAGCGATTCCTTGAAACGTGAACATAGAGATAAATTTTCTTGAACCACGTTAAAACATCATGTGTCAGTCTCTATTCTCTATTCTCTTAACTTTCATGCCTTTTACTCTTTTGCTATTTATTATTCTCGCGTGTTTATATTTCTTACTACACTTTTCTGCATCATTATTATTTTATGTATTTATATTTCTATGTTTAAAGCATAGTTCTTAAGTCGTAGTCAATTGAGTTTCATTCTTTATTCTTCACTTGTTACTTGAGTTAGTTACTTTAATTATACGTATATTATAGTATCGTTTGGTTGATTTACTTTATTATTCATTTTGTCCAAGCAATCTTATCTTTAGATCATGAATCATTCTTATATATTCTCCCTTAACAACAACGAACCTTAGTGATACTATAATTGGTATCAGAACTTGTGCTACATATCTAAGACTTAACTATCTTGAGCGATGACATCACCTTTTGATTTGTATTTTCATTCAAGGAAATTGATTCTTAAACCTCCTATGGAGTATACTTTTATTTTTGGAAGATTAGAATGAAGATCTGTTATTCAATCTCTTGATTATAATTTGTAGAACAATGTCAAAAAAGATCTTTAAATGCCTAAATCATGAGATTTGACCAAATTTGACAAGATAAAAATTGTCTTTAAATTCTAAAGCAATAAATAATTTACATTGTGAGTTAAGTGTAAATGAATTTAATTGTATTTGTATGTGTAAATCAGATGGAATGCTTTAGAATTCACACGTGAAGGCACTAATGAGGTCAGACAATCTAAGATTGACACTCTTATGCATTATGAATTTGAAATGAGTGAAATTGAATGCACAATAACATTGTCAATTCTCTTAATAATCATGGCTGGACCTTTAATAATGCTGAAAGTGAGTAAATCTCTTCGGTCATTACATAGTCGTGGGAGAATAAAGTAATTGATATTCAAAAAATAAAGGATCTTAGAATACTATCACTCGAAGAACTTATGCGATCATTCACGACCCATGAAATGGAGTTCATGGAAAGGACGTGAACTATATAAAAAGAGAAAATCTACTCTTCACAACCACATCCATTGAAAGTGAAAGTGAAGAAGAAGACGAATTATTAACCTTAATCAAAGTGCTAATTTTGATGATGGCAAATCATTTATCGGACAAATGTTTTATTTAGTGTTTAGAAAAATTCATGTGTAAATTAAATTATAATACGAGAAATCACAAAGAATTGATCTGGTGCTTCAAGAAAAAACGCCACACACACACTGAATAATGATCCAACTTAAGAAGCTATATAGACCCAAAATATCATAAGAAGTCAACCAAGGGTCAAGACGAAGAAGAGAATCAGACTAGACGAGAAAAGGAGGCAAATACGTCAAACCGAGACATCTTTGGGGGGCGAAATCGGTCAAACCAGTGGGAGACCGGTCAGACTAATTGAAACTGGTCAGACCGGTTACTCCTCACTGATGAACCTGTTTGCAACTGAGGAACACATTCCTTAATTGCCAAACAAGTCTAACCAGTAGGGGAAACATATGCACCTATTTGACCTAATGAAATTCTCCATAATTTAGGGATAGGTGCAACCAATTCTCCAAACCGGGGAGATCAGTTTGAACACTAAAATCACACAAATAAATATCCCACAACATTTTTTCATTCTTCAACACATCTCTTGACATCTCTCCGCTCATCTATGAAGAAATTCTATAGAGATATATACTTTTCAGAGGCTTGTATTTTGAGCGTGAATTTGAGAAATATTCTAGAGAGAAGTTGTAAAATACTGTAAGCCAAAAACTGACAGATCTACTCTTTGAGAGAGTGAGTGATTTCATAAGAGATCAAAATCTCGACCGAATTATAGTATCACGTAAGCCAATAGATTTTTCTAAGTTTTGATCTTCACTGTTAAAAAGATCACTTGGGTAAATCTTCAAAAGGAGATCCTTTGAGCGTTAATGTAGGGATAGGTTTTTTTAGCCATGTAAAAATATTGTGTGTTGAACCTCTCTCTTCATACTCTTTTATTTACTCGCATTTTACTTTATGTATTTAATTTCTCATGCGTTTATTATTTCATAATTTAGCTTCCGCATATGATTTACTTAATTTT
The DNA here is from genome assembly GCA_003255025.1 of Datisca glomerata. NCBI lineage: Eukaryota > Viridiplantae > Streptophyta > Magnoliopsida > Cucurbitales > Datiscaceae > Datisca > Datisca glomerata. The sequence continues at coordinate 200,465 of QANY01009750.1, forward strand.
AACTCTAGAAAATGAAGTTTCATTCTTGATCCTTCAATTACTACTTGAGTTAGTTTAATTGAATTGTGCAATTATAATTAATTGCTTGCTTGTTTATTTATAGAAATTATCTTTTATTTCAAGCAATTTATTTTTCAAGTTAAAATTCTTTCTTTTTTATATTTTCTCTTTTTAAAAAGGGTGTCATATCAATCCTACATAAATATATTATTCACTTCATGAAGAAACTTAAAGCTACTAAAAAGAGAGGAAGTACTTCACAGAATAAATCTAAAGAAATGATAATCTTCAATGATGACGAACACCAATAAGCACATTTGAGATAGAGTATTTAAAAATGACTTTTTAAAAAAGAATTTAAATGACATACTTTTTTATGTTTTCAAACTGGGAGAATATTATTGATTGCAAAAGGGATAAAAGTTTTAAAAATTCCTAAACTATTATTACTTATGCTTGAGGAAAGTTCATATCTATTTATAATTTTTTTCTTTCAATCAATTATTTTTCATCATAAAAAATAGAGAGATTGTTGATCCTACTCAAGTGACAATTCAATGATGATAAATAATATGAAGATTAGTACTTTAGTCAAGTGTATAGACTCTAAATAAAATGAAAATAAGATAAAAATACTTTATTACAAGTGTTTATGGAAAAATAACAAAAGAGTAACCAAAATCGTGGAATGCTAGAAACACACGACATATTGTGAAAAGCAGGAAGTATATCGAACGAACTTGAAATTTAAATCAAAGTAGTGTAAACTCAAAACGTCGCAAGGAATCTGGAATCTGACTGAGCCATCCATGTATTAGAAGGTATTAAACAGAACCATACCAAAGTGTGTAAAAATGTGAAAGGTCAGTTTCTCGCATTAGTTATGGAATAGATTCATACATTTATAAATGTGAGTTAACGCCTCACCTCACTAGCTAGTTCTTAAGATTGAGAAAACTCAATACCTAACATATTGAGACAATACAGCATACAAAAAAAGGTTTCAAAAAGTGAGCATTGAATTTTGTAAACAAAAGGGATAGCTCTAAGCGTGCATTTGGTATGAGGTTAAACAAGCCAACATAGCTGGGAAGCAGGGGAAGTTAAAGGACTGATTTGTTTGGTATGAAAAGGTGATAGGGTTTTGAAATGCTTGGAATATAAAGATGCCTCACTTTAAAGGTATTTGGATGTCCCTCTTAATCAAGGGATATTCTTATACCTTGCATCCTAAAAGTAGTTTATTTTTATATTCCGAAACTATCCCTCGCTCACTCACTTAATACTCACATACAACTCTATCATGTTCTTCTTTCTTCCCTCCATCATAATAGATGGTAAGCTAGCTCTATTTCTCTCTCTATGACGGGAGCCCTTAATACGATATATGAACCCATTTTTTCATTCTAAATTATGAAACCTAATTTTTTCATGCCCAAATCCACCAAAGCTTTACTTTGATGACCATGATAGCCAAATCTGATTCAGACGAAAATGCAGGAAATAAACTGATTCAGACGAAAAAGACAGAAGAAACTGCAGGAAATTTTTCATGCCCAAATCCACCAAAGCTCTGCTTCGATGACCATGAATAACCAAATCTTATTAAGACAAAAATGCACGAAATAAACCGATTCAAACGAAAAGGGCAGAAGAAAACGTAGGAAATTTTTCATGCCCAAATCCACCAAAGCTCTGCTTCGATGACCATGAATAGCCAAATCCGGAGCTACCATGTAGGGAATGAGGCTCTTTGGTTTAGACTTGAAATTTTCAGCTCTTCGATTCAGATGTGAAAAGCTCACAAACTCTCCATGGTTCAAACCCAGAAAATTTTGATGGGATTTTTCATGTCTAAACCATGGATAATGCCCTTATCTCAACGATTCAAACATGGAGAAAAAATGGGTATTCTTCTCTTCACAGGGGTTTTATATGTTCACACAATTTTTAATCTGTTTACTTTTTTAGTTGGATTTTACAAAAATTTTAATCTGTTTTCTTCATTCTTGTGTTTATGGCCTACGGGTTTCTTCATTCTTATTCTTTTTAATCTGTTTTCTTTTTCAGTTGCATTTTACCCAATTAATTTAACATGGGGTTTCTTCATTATTGTGTTTATGGCCTGTGTGTTTCTTCATTCTTGTTATTTTTAATCTATTTTATTTTTTAGTTGGATTTTACCCAATTAATTAATGTGGGCTTTCTTCATTCTTGTGTTTATTTCTTCATTCTTGTCCACGCTCTATTTATGTATATCACAATGACTAAATGATTCATTGGGATTGTATTTTAGGGTAAAATTGTAAAGTAATAATTTATTTACAACATTCTCACAATTATATCATAACATTATCAACTATCACAAAACACGATAATTTTAGCATTCCGAACATATACATTCTTATAATCATATTCTAATAATCTTATTTCAGAAATCTTTTACTCATAATTTTATATCAAACGACCCATAAAAGCGTGCCTTACCGCCTACAAAGTTTATTGGAATGCCATAGGTGCTTTCGGAGTTGGGGATGTTGACGTATTCATATTTGCCTCTGCTAATATTTAATTGGGGAGAAGTGAGAGAATGGTGAAATATGAAATGTACAAGACAGGTACGGTAATGGGGAAGAAAAAGGGGAGGAAACTATACCTTAAAATGCAGTTTTGATTAGGTGAAATATATTTTAATTTCGTTTTGATCAGGAGGAATATAATTTAGTAAAAAAAATGTCTTCGTTTTAAGATTTTTGTGACATGGAAGAGAGAGAGTTTTCAACTGACGTGACAATACTGGTTCTCACTAATGCGACAAGTGTTGATAACGTGACATGTGAACAACTCAGGTAAGGTATATTGAAATTAAGTGATGGAATGACTATATTGAAACTTTATGTAAAGTTGAAAAATGAAATTAAGATCTTTAAAACTGCAATGGTCAAATTAATAATTTAAAAAAATATGATACAAATAAATATTATGATTGACATCCACGCGCCATGTAGCCTCCATGTCAGTAATGTGGATGAAAACTTTGACAAAATGACGAAATGTATAGTGTACATAGGCTAATCATTTGTGGACTAAAGATGCCCATGAATTCATTAGTTTTCCTTCATAACTTTTAAGATCAAATTATCAATGACACTTTTAACTTTTTAGACAGTGCTGTCCAAACATTTTAAATCAGTTATAGGTAGTCTCTAATAATTATTCATTAATAATCGTATAATATTCATTTTAATTACTTGTTTATTATTTTTTGTTAGACTAATTAGATTTTTTAATATAATCAATTATAAAACTTAAACTTAATTAAGTAAAAACATACCTTAACATGTATGAAGTGAAGACAATAGGCATAAAAATGCCCGACAAATAAAATATAAATCTACTAGTTAAAACAGACAATTAAAAGGAACAAAGTGAAAGCAACGAAATCTAAATATATATGAATTTCAACAAATGCATGATGCTCTATATTGTTTTTTTTTCTCATATTTTTAACTATTCTATGCTTAATACAAAAACACTTGTCAATACACATGTATTATTCAAATGTTATTGAACCTATTATATCTTTAGTTATGGTTGTTACTCATATGAAATAAAAGAAATATATTTGTAACCATATTATTTGTTTCAAATTATGTGACTAAATCGAAACAATGAAATATTGTTAATAATTTTATTAATCAAGTTGTAGAACATTATGTTATAATTTCAGGAAAAAAATTAGAGTATATAATAGAAATAATATTCTCCCAAAAATTAAAAGAAACAGATATGTCATTATAATTAAATTATATATTTCATGTTTTCTTTTACAGGTGATCTTCCTTTCTTAGTTTGTATTACAAATTTAACTTTTTTGTTTGTAAATTTTTTGTACATATATTTATTTACATACTGCTTACATTAACGTATAAAATATATCATATCTAAAGTTCTAAAAGTATGTTGTTGCTGAATTATATTTTAAATTATCTATAGTATATTAAAGGGCACAATCAAGTGATAAACCTTTTTTTTTCATTTATTTCCAATTGTTACGATATACCCTTCATTAAATACATGTATATTTCCTAGTGGTTTCCTTACATTTTCACTCTTTTTGAAAAATACAATATGAAAGATTACTTCAATAGTACACGTGTTTGAAATCTTCTATAATCTACAAAAGGACACAATCAATGAGAATTTAAAATGTATATATCCTCATTTTTTTTCTTTTTGTTATTCACATATTACACCTTTTATTTATAGATCTGACAAAACGATTAGATGTATTGAATATTTATAGGCTAATTGATTGTGATAATACAGTTAAGAATTTAAAATTCCCAACCGTAGCATGTGCGAGTGGTTTCATGCATACGTTCATTTTGGATTATATTGGGTATGAGCTTCTTAATTCACTTTTTAAAAGGTGTAAGAACATAGTTATGAGACTTTTGATTTCATGCGCTAGATTATGTTGGATATGAGCTTTTTAGCACACCTTTGAAGGGTGCAAATTGATAGTTAGAGTTGCAACTATTAAAATGTAAGAATGTGAAACTAGATAGCTATTCAATAAACGACTTTTACATCAAATGAAAAGTTGATGTTTTTATCATATTCAAACAAGTTCTGAATTTTTTTATGAAGTTGTTTATGTTGACTGTGTGGTAATGGCACAAAATCCTCTCTTACCCATTACATTAATTATTTTTTTCATGATCTATTAATTTCTACCACTAATGCATTCATTATTATTTTTAAATTTTATAGGAAAAAACGAAGATATGGAAGCTATGGAAAGTGTTCTCGTATGAGAATTGTCTGCATGCCAAAAAGAATGGAGTATCAATGTCAAAGTTTTCAGAAAACAGAACAATTAACATAGCGGTAGGAATTTTATTCATTATTTTCTTATATATGAAATTGTGAGGCTTCAAATCTTTTACATCTCAGATAAGTATTCATTCGACGTATTTATATTTTTTTTCCCTTTTCCATAAAAATATTCTAGCTTTTTTATTGTTTCAGTTTTCATCCTTTGCTTTAGATTTAGTTTTCAGCTTTAGATTAATTAATAATTGCTATATATTCTTTCTTTTTATGAATTTATGTCTGTGTATGTTTTACATAATGATCATGTTTATCAAAGGATGTTGTTTATGTTTTTTCTGAATTTGCTATTTAAAGTAATATGTAAATAGTTGATGTGACACTGAAATTCATTGACAATTGGTGAAGATTCTAATTATTTACTTAATCAAGAAGTAATATTGTTCATTGTAATTTTCTTCAATATTCTCTTGATTTTAGTTTTAGTTTTGGGTTTAGATTACTAATATCGATATGTTATTTATTTTTATTGATTTTGCTCACCGGTGTTTTATATATTGATTATGCTTATTAGATAAATTATCTCTGAATATTTCAAATCATTCAAAGTAATATGTGTATGACTGATATGATTACGATGAAAATCATTGAAATTCAATGAAGACTACAACTATTTCACTCAACAAAGAGGTAATATTGTTCATTGTAATTTTCTCCAATATTCCTCTAATGTACTTATAATTGTTTCAATTCAATATAAATGAAAGTTTGCATGTGTGTAAAAATGCATATGGGTTATTAAGTAACAATCCTCTGCCGTGAAAACAATCAAGAAAATGTAAAATCCTCAAGTCTCCGTTTATTAATGTTGTTTTATACAGCCCACTGGGAATTCCTTAAGCTTAATTTTTCTATATTGAGCAGGTAAACTTTATGTATATAATACATCAATATAATAAAATGCAGATAAACTTCATTCACAAAAGCCACAATTTGTTTATACATGTATCAGAATGTGTATTATATATTATTGTCATGAGAAAAAGTTAATATTTTTTATTATAAAATGAACAAATAGGAAAAAGTGTATCATATGTCATATTAATATTTACAATGTGTACTATATTATTGACCTAATTTATTTGAAAATATTAATCAAAGCCAAAACTATATATTTTTTTAAGTATATAATATTAAAAAACGATGTCTCTTATAATCAGTTCGAATCAAATTGATTATAAAAATTATGAGAAAAATGAACTTAAAGATCAATTATTCTTATTTGTCAAATTGAACCAAACCACTACGATGGAATGCACGGACTACATCGGTTTGGTTTGTTAGGTTGAGTACTTTCCTTAAAGCACACATGTTGATATATATACTCAGAATATATATAGCTCATCCAATTAACCTTAACAACTAAAGAAACTGCTAAGCAAATTTTTATTTCATCAATGCATAAGAAAATTAATAATATCATATTTTATTCAAAAATTACTAATTTATATTATGTAAATTACCGATAAATATTGTTTAGTTCATGTTAAAAAATTATATAACGCGTGTAACATACGTGAGGTAGATCTATTATTATTGTAAGTTATAGAAATAATTCAATTTTCTAATATATTAAAATAAATTAGTAGAAAACGTGAGGATATTGATTTATCTTATATAAATGAAACTTGCATCACCTTCATTCTTAAATTGTCTGATCATGTTTGTGTTGCGGATCATAGATTTATAAGTTTATGCAATGTTTTATATAAAATTATCTCAAAATTTTTTGCCCGTAGATTAAAAGATGTCCTCCCGATGATTGTCAGTGAAAATTAGTATGATTCTAATCAGTTTTGAGGCCCTTCATTCAATATCTTTACGCAAAAGGGAAAATTGAGTGTGGTGGCTACCAAACTCGATTGAGTAAAGCGTATGATCGAATTGAGTAGATTTATTTTCAAAGAATTATGGAGGCTCTTGGATTTCATATTAAATTTATCAGAAATGTCAAGAGATGTGTCACATCCACCTTGATGGTTGTTCTTATAAATGGAAAGCCCCCATCCTTTTTTTCCCAGGAGAGGTATTCGGTAAGGTTATCTGTTATCCCCATATCTTTATGTGATTGGTACAAAGGGGTTATCGGCTATGATTAGCAAGGCTGTTGAGGCGGGTAATGTGAGCGATCTGAGAATTGGTAGGAGTGGATCGATAATCTCACACCTACTTTTTGTCGACGATAGCTTACTTTTTTTCAATGGTAGGGAAAGGGTATGTAACTCTCTAAAACAAATATTGAATATATATTCTAAGGCCTCTAGGTAGTGCATTAATTTCTCTAAGTCGATATTATCCTTTTCCCCAAACATAGCTTTGGAAGTGAAAGTGATGGTTACTAGTATTTTGAATATCCCTATGGCCCTTAGGATTGAGACTTATCTAGGCTTACCTGTCTTCATGGGGTAGTCAAAGAAAGCTTTGTTTGGGTGCTTAAGAGATAAAATGTACAAACTGCTTGGAAGATGGAAGGAAAGATAGTTTTCAATGGGGGTAAAGAAATTCTTTTAAAAGCTTGTGGTCAAGCTCTTCCGGTGTATGCCATGAATTATTTTCTTATCCTTATAAGTGTGTGCTTGGAGCTTGAAAAATCTATGACCAAATTTTGGTGGGGATATAATGACAAAGACCTGAAAACGCACTGGCTTTCATGGAAAGCTCTTTGTAGGCCTAAATTAGCAGGTGGGATGGGTTTTAGAGATTTGGTTTATTTTAAATCAAGCCCTTTTAGTTACACAAGGCTGACGAATAATCCAAAATCCCTCCAACCTAATGAGCCGAGTAAGGGAAAATATTGTTGGAATAGCTCATTTCTTGAAGCCAAGTGTAAAGGTAACGCGTCTGTTGTTTGGAGAAGTATTCTTTGGGGAAGGGATATCTTGAAGAAAGGACTCAGATGGTGTGTGGGAAATGGAGAGAAAATAAAAGTGGCATATGATGCGTGGATCCCTAAACCACACTCATTTAAACCCTTATGCAAAGTACCTATTCCCCCATAATTGAAAGAAGCAAACTTTATTGAGAACAATAGGTGGGTGAAGTCTAGGCTAGAGAACTATTTTTTTACGATGATGTTAACATTATTACTTCTGTTCCTCTGGCAAGGCATTCTCGTATGGATAAATTGATTTGGCATTTTAATTCTAATGGTGTTTACAAAGTGAAAAGTGGGTATAGGGTGGCTTTAAATAAGGATGAGGCTAATGAGAATGGTTCTAAAAATTCTCTTGGTGATGGAGGAGGCTGAAGAATATTCATATTCCTCCTAAATTAAAGTCTTCCTATGGAAGGTCTCAAAGAATATTTTATCCATATTTCAACTTAGCCAGGAGAGGGATAGATAGTAAAAATAATCATGTCTTTTGTGGTAAAATGGAATTTATGGCGCATGCTTTATTTTTATGTTCTCATATTAAAAGAGTGTGGAAAAGATTTTCCAACTGCTTTATTTTTATGTTCTCATATTAAAGGAGTGTGGAAAAGATTTTCCAACTACTTGAGTGGGGGTATTTTATTTGAATTTACAGATTCTGGAGACCCCATTAACTTTCTAGAAAGGAATTTTTTCAATCTTAATTCCCATGACTTAGCAATGGCTGCTTGTTATGCAGGTTTATGTGGTTCTCTAGAAATTTTTGGATTGACAAAGGGATGGGTTTACAAAGCATGAAATTATTTGCAAGGCTGAGATTTATCTGCGGGAGTGGGATGATTTACATCCTCAGGTTGTTGAAAAATTAAAAGATAGAGGAGCGGCTGCAGATAGGTGATCAAGACCTAAGAGGGGTTCGTTGAAGCTGAATGTGGATGCATCGTGTTCATCAAGAGGCACCATAGTTGGTATTATCGTGAGGAACTACTTGGGGTTGGTGGTCCTGACAGCTTTAATCTTCATAGATGCCAGACTTGATGTTTTTGTAGCAGAGGTTTCAGCCATTTTAGAAGGACTCAAGCTTGCACGTGGAAAGAGTGTGGTTATAAATGTCATTGAAACATATTCAACAAAAGCTCACATAGCTATTCATTCACCAAACCCAAGTCTGGCAGAATGGGGTAATATTGTTTTGGCTGTCAAGAAGGTGCTGGAATTTCATCCGAATTGTTTTGTAAACCATGTTTTGAGAACTTGTAATTTGGCTGCTGATAGACTAGTCTGTTTAGCAATTACAAACTTATTTTCTTCTATTTGGGTGGATGTTACACCTCCCATTTTTGAAGATATTTGTTCATTTGCGTATTTTCTTTAATACAACTATCTTTTTCCAAAAACTTCATACAATTCAATCAAACTTATCAAATTAAAATGAACTTTAAAATTTATCTTTTAACATAAAAAATTAACTTAAAATTTATTCATCAGTTACTTATTATTTTCAAAAAATATCATTAAATAGGTGAGTAAATTTAAAAAATTAATGCCTAATTTGATCAATAAATTATAACTTTAAAACTAACCAATTATTGAATGTCACATCTAAATTAAAAAATTATTCTAGGTAATGTATATATCAATAATAAATGGACAACATCTTTTATTAAAATAAATTAGTAGAAAATTGTAGCTTTCTCTATAACTTCATGAGGAGGTTCATACAATTTAATCAAAGTCATCAAATTAAAATTAATTTTAAAAATTTATCTTTTAAGAAAAGAATTAACTTAAAAATTATTTTTCAGTTACTTATTGTTTTCAAAAATATCATTAAATAGGTTAGTGAATTTAAAAAATTAATGATTAATTTGATCAATATATTATAACTTTAAAAATAATCAATTATTGACTGTCACATCTAAATTAAAAAGTTACTTCAAGTAATGTATAATGTATATCAATAACAAGTGGACAACATCTTATACATATTAAAAGTTAGGTATGTATACTTTAAATGGCATCAGGTGTCATACATAATCTTACCTCAAGTGTAATATATACATTAATATTATAATTAATCTTTTATGCATATCAATTTAAAATATTTTTTTAAATATTATATTTATAGCACAACGTATAATTAAAACTTGAAAGGGAAATGTCATATTTAAGTTAAATATTAAATTTACATCAAAACCGTATAATTAAAAATTGTAATCCATGCCGTTTGGTTTTCTCTTTGCTCTAATGATAACAAAGGGAAGGTTATATTTAATTTGTGTTCTGAATTCTAATGATAATGTAATTACATTCTCAAACAAAAAAATTGTACAATCCTTTCTGCTATAACAATTCTAATTTGCATATTCTGCGTTACAATTTAGGATTAAATAACAATTAATAAATTTTATTAATAAAGAGTATATATGGAGAAGAGAAAAAGACAAAAGTTTAAGACATATTCCTCTTCCTTTTTTATGACTCTTAATTTGAAAATTTTAAGTCAACACATCGCAATTATAAGATTGAATCTCTCTTCATCACACTAATGATCTCCCCATCTTCTTTGTGTACCTAATTGAACACCTCCAAAATGGTTCTTTTATTTTTTTTCTTTATAAAAATTTTATGCCATTCTTCTAATTCATCTTCTGTTTTGCTATTTTTTAGGTTAGACTCTCTCTCACCATTAGATTTCACCGATTCGTGTTAAAATTGGTCATTCAAGTTAGTTTGCTATCAAGATATAATCTGCTATCGTCCATTACTTCAAAACTTCTAATTCCTCTTAAGATATGTTGGTATTTTGATTTCTCTTTCAGTTCTTCTTGTTCTTTATTAAGTGTTTGTTATCCATGGAGAAATACCTAAGACGATAGAGCAGTAAAGACATATTTTTTTGTTTGTGTATTTTTATTCTCTTTTGTTTTATTAACATTTTTCAATGTTGTTTGACTTAACATATCAGATGAATAAAAATCTCATTGGCAAAATAAGGTACGTAAAGTAGAATTCACATTAGAATTTTAAATGACGTGTAAGAAATAGCATGCATCATGAATTAGACTTCATTTATTATATAGATGGAGTGTAAATTATCAATCCATTTGTGGTCTCTCTGATGGAGTTATTATAATGTTCATATTTCTGTATTAGTTCTATATTATTAATATCTTCAAACCCAAGTAGTAGTGTGTTCCTAATGATTTTTTGTGGTTTGGATTGTGCTATTATTTTTCTTATGATTACAGATATGAACGTTTAGTCTTCAATGATATGTTACATATGGTCCCCTACTTTTTCTTTAAAACTTATAATTGACATACTTTTTATCTACTTACTTTATGCTGTACATATTTCAACTCAATCAATCCAATTACTAAATTTATGTATTCAAACTTTATGCTGTATAAAAGATGATCTTCATCTTCATACTTTCAATATATTATTATAGAATATTGATTAGATAAATTGCAGTATTGATAAATTTTCGAATGCAAAACATATCTCAAGAACTAGAGAGATTTTCACTAGATGAATTTATCCTCGCATTTATTTCTACAAAATCCACGCACATGGAACATGTTTATTGGTTGTTTTTCGTATACATAAATCATTTTTATTGTCAGTTATTAATTCAATACTATGCATTTAGATTTTTAGTATCTCTTTTCTTATTTTTTAAATGAGTTTTTTAATAGATGGTGTCTAGAGTTCTCTAACCAAGAGTAAATATCTGATTGCCATCTTTTTCAATTTACCTCTACAACGGTAGAAATTCTTTTGATTTTCTTTTGTTTTTTGTTTATTGCATTTCCCACTGGATCTTAACATTAACATGCATATATTTAGTTTTTAAAAAAACGTGCATATATTTGATGACAAACTATTGGATATACAAGTATTGATCGTTCATTTTTTTTTCCCAGTTCAAACTAGGAAATAAATTAAAATCTAATAAAGTACTCAATAAAACCAATATTTCATCTTCCTCTTCAACAGTAACAACTTCATTTAGTTTATAAGTCAAACCATATGCATCGTCCCACGTCATACTTGTCTAGTAAAAAATGAAGTTAAAAATTAATGAATGATTATAACTAAAATAAAAGTTTGTTGGGCCATTTAAAATTATTTGTAAAAGTTAATGGACTAAAAATGTAATGAACCCTTAAATTTATGGAAAGAGAGTGTCTATCGTTGAAAAACTAGGTATACACGGCAGTTTGACATTACTGAACCGTTCGATCAGATCTGGATAATCCAGATCGTGCCAAATTGTTAGTAGAAAATTTAATTTGAGTCGTCCAGATCTATTTAAACAGTTCGGATAAACTTCTCGCATATAGTTGCTAAGATCTTAATCCTAAATTTATTATAAAAACTAGTTAGATACTCATGCTTCGCACGGGATTACACACAATTATGCTTAAATATAATTATTTAAAATTTAGAAATTTAGAAAAGTAACTTCTACTTTTTATGAAATACACAGTTTAAAACTAAATAAGTAGATGCTCGATGATTTATGTAAAAACTTGCCGACATTAGGTCATCATTGGCATTTGAAAATGTTCAAATTAGAATAGTCAGCCACATTTATATTATTATGTCTTGTTGAAATGATTTATATTACATATTAATAAATTGAAAAAATCTACAAACTAAGATATGATAAACACGTACAAATTACTCATACTTCTAATTAATTGATTACATATGTGTGATCAATTTACAAAGTACAATCATGTCTCTTACTTGTCTGATAAGATAAATTTTCTAACTATATATATGTTAACGGTAATTAATGGTTAATCAGTTAATTAGTAGTGGCTTAGTTTTAGGTTTTGTAGCTGCCCTTTTGTGGCTATAAAGTGGTGTACGTGTATGAGTTTTTTATCGTTGGAAATAATAACAAAGTTTATTGTTTTCTTTTTTCTTAATTTCTTCTCTTCGGCTGCTTCTTTCGTTCTTCCTTATTATGTTCTTCTTCTTCCATCTTTCTCAATTTCTTTCATCTTGCATAATATCTCTTCATAGTATCAGAGCAATAAAGAATCGTGTCAATGGCTTCCAATTTATCTCATGCCTCTGGAAACACTGCCCAAAATACCTCCTCGGATTACAATAGTTCTCAGCGACAAAACACGATTCAAACCACACTCTCAAATAACAGTGATTTGCAGCTTCATTCTCCAATCTTTTTACTCTCCAATATATGCAATCTTGTCTACATACATCTTGATTCAACAAACTTCATACTCTGGAAGTATCATATGTCCTCTATTCTTAAAGCTCACTATGTATTTGGGTATATTGAAGGATCCAACAAATTTGATCTCTAGCATTTTCAAGATCAGGCTCATGTAACTCTCATCAACACTACTCTCTCCCAAATGACACTATCATACATGTGGGGTTACCAAACATCCAAAAAAGTATGGACTTCTTTAGAAAGACACTTTTCTTCCAATCAGATCTTCAACCTGTCAGCGAAAAGAGTGGTGAGAATCTTGATGCCTGCATTTAAGAGATCAATGAGCTTAAGGATAAGCTTGCACCCGTTTCAGTCACCATTGAGGATGAAGACATCATCATCTATATTCTTAATGGACTTCCCAGTGACTACAATGCGATCCGAACTTCAATAAGAACCAGGGCAGAAAGCATGACTCTTAAAGTACTGCATGTTCTTCTTAAATCTGAGGATCAGCTTCTTGAAACTCAAAACAAGCAACATGACAATCTCTTTCAACAGACTGCCCTTGTAGGTACTCAAAACTCAATTTTTTTCCGAGGCAATAATAACAGAGCCAAAAAATTTCATTCCTTTAGAGGTGGTGGTAAATTTAATAATGGCCGGTTCAACAATGGCAGAGGCAAGAATTTTTTTAATTCAACTCAAGGCACCTCCATCCTTGGTGCTCCTCCTTTACAGTCTTCAATCAAGAACGGTGTACCATTTCTTAATATTCCTCATCTCAAGCCTTCAGATTTCACTGTCAAATATGCCAGAAGCCAGGCCACTCTATAGTTGATTGCTATCACAGGATGAATTTTGCTTATCAAGGTAAAAATCCTCCTACCACACTTCTTCCATGGCCACCATGTCTTATACTCCTTCAACCTTTGATTCTCAAGTTTGCTTATCAGACATTGGGTGTAACTCTCACCTTACTCCAAAGTTAAGTAATTTTTTCTCCCTTTCTAAATACAGTGGTACTGATACTGTAGCTATATGAAATGACCAAGCTTTACCTTTTCTCACACTAGCTCAGGTTTGTTCTTCACACTCCTTCTCATTCTTTTAATATGCCTAAATTGTTTTGTGTTCCTCACTTATCTGTTAATTTTTTTTCTATATACAAATATTGCAAAGATAATAATTGTGGTTTCTTGTTTGATGCTTCTTACTTACTTATAAAGGATAAGGCCTCGGATCGTGTTCTGTACAAAGAACTCAGTAACAATGGTCTTTACCATATTCCTCCACAATACACGTTAACATCAACACTGCTTCTTATGGTTCTATTGTATTTCTTGGACAAAAAATTTTAGATAAACTGTGGCATGAGAGACTTGGTCATGTTTCCAATAAGATTGTTAGTAAAATATTACAGAATGCTAATCTTCCTTGTAATCATACTAGTTTTTTATATTCTACTCATTGTATATGTATTAGTTGCCTTTACAGTAAAACGTCACTAATTCATTTTCCTTTCTCTCAAACTACTTCTATTATTTTCCTGCATCTTATACATAGTGATGTTTGGGGGCCTTCCCCTATTACTTCTCCAAAGAGATTTTGGTATTATGTCTCCTTTATTGATGATTTTACTAGATATGCTTAGACTTTCCCTATGCCTAACAAATCTAAAATGTTATCTATATTTAAACAGTTTAAGCTATTTATTGAAAAGCATGTTTCTAATTATATTAACATTTTACGTACTGATGGATGAGGTGAATATACTAGTATTTCTTTAAAATCTTTTTTGTATTCTCGAGAAATTTCTCATCAAAATTCATGCCCCTACACTCCTGAGCAGAATGGCATTGCTAAAAGGAAGAATAGGCACATTGTTGAGACTGCCTTGGCACTTCTCCACACTACCTCTCTTCCTCTTCAATTTTGGTTTGAAGCATTTTGTATTACTATATTTCTAATTAATAGAATGTGCTCTGCTAATCTTAATGATAAATGTCCTTATGAGTTAATGTTTGGTTATCAACCTAATTATAATTCTCTTAGAGTATTTGGGTGTGCTTGTTACCCCTGTTTAAAGTTTTATAACACTAATAAATTGCAATATAAAACAACTCAGTGCATTTTTTAGGTTATCCTCTTGATTTTAAAGGTTATCTTTGTTATGATCTTCTTACTAGCAAAAACATATACTTGTAGGCATGTTATTTTTTATGAGAGTATTTTTCCCTATGCTACTATGAAATCTACATCTCATAATGCATCTAATACTGTGCACTCTATGATGAATAATAATGGTACAAATATTTCACTTCCTTTACTGCATAAATTCATTTCTGCTACTAATATAGATTCTGAATCTGTAAATTTACCCACTGCACAACCCAGTCGTACTGCATCACCTGATATTATTGCCTTGCCTGATCATTCTCTTCAACGTGCTTTGCATGATAACTCTGCTATTCATGATGTTTTAAATGATAGTAATAATGGCCATGCATCTTCTATTGATCCCACTACCACTACTTTGGTTCCTTCTCAGCACATTAGGTCCACCTCCTTCCTTGATGTCTCTCATGATTTAAGCATTGATATTAACATAGATCATCATTCTTCCTTTGTGCCTCCTTCCAATATTGTTATTCCTCATCCTCCAACCAATAAACACCAAATGACAACACGTTCTAAATCTGGTATAAGCAAGAAGCGTGCTTTACTCTCTTCACATATCTCTCAAGAACCAAAACCAACCTCATTCATTTCTGCATCTAAATCTCCTAAATGGATTGCTGCTATGAAGGATGAATACAATGCTCTCTTAGATTAGAATACCTGGACCTTAGTTTCCCATCGTCCTAACAAGAATTTAGTTAGTTGTAAATTGGTTTATAGGGTCAAATATCATCTTGATGGCACTGTGAAAAGACCCAAAGCAAGCTTATGGCCAAGGACTTTCATCAAGAACCTGAAACATTTAGTCCAGTTATTAAGAAACCTACTATTAGAGTCATAATTTCTCTTGTTGCTCATTATCATTGGCCTTTAAGACAATTAGATGTGAAGAATGCATTCTTTACATGGTCATTTTAATGAAGAAGTTTACATGGTTCAACCTCCTGGTTTTGTGCATCCCATATTTTCCAGTCATGTTTGTAAATTGCATAAGTCATTGTATGATTTGAAATAGGCTCCTCGAGCCTGGTTTTAACACTTTTACTTATCATCTCTTTGCTCCTGGCTTATGTTCTTCCAATGTTGATACCTCTCTCTTTGTCAAATTTGATAATCAAGGTATAACCTATCTTCTTCTTTATGTTGATGACATTATTATTACAGGTACCAACACTGCCTACATTAATAATCTTATATCTTCTCTTCAAATAAAATTTGACATGACTGATTTAGGAACTTTAAAGTATTTTTTAGGCCTTAATATAACTAGATCTGATTCTGAAATTTTTATTGACCATATTAAAAGGCAGGAATGATTAATGTCAAACCCTTCTTTTCTCTCTATTCTACTAAGTCCCTTTTATATAGTCATGTCGGCTCTCCTCTATCTGATATCACTGAATATAGGTGTCTTGTAGGGTCTTTGCAATAGTTAACATTCACTAGACCTGATATTAGTTAAGCTGTCAATAGGGTTTATCAATTTATGCATACTCCTACTACTGCTCATTATGTTGTTGTTAAGAGGATTCTTAGATATATATGTTGTCGATATTATATCCAAGCAAGAGCAATTACAGGCCTTTAGTGATGCAGATTGTGCAGGTGATCCTTCATATAGGAGATCTACAACTGGATTTATTATTTTTCTGGGCAGTAATCCAATTCCATGGTGTGCAAAGAAGTAACCAACTGTTGAATATAAAGCTTTTACTAACATTGTAGTTGAGTTGTCCTGGATAAGACAACTGTTATGTGATATGCACTTTTATTTGTCAAAACCTCATATTTTGTATTGTGACAATCTGTCTGCTATTGCTCTTGCTTCAAGCCTGATTTTCCATGCACGTACTAAGCATCTTAAAGTCGACTTTCATTTTATTCGGGAGAAGGTTATCAAGAAAGATCTTCAAGTTTAACATGTTCAATCAAAATTTCAACTTGTAGATCTATTTACTAAGTTGTTATACATGCCTTATTTTGTTTTCTTAAGAAATAAACTGATGCCTTTTACTCCTGGCATCAGTTTGCCGGGGGGGTGTAATTGTAATTAGTGGTTAATCTGTTAATTATTGGTTGCTTAGTTTTAGGTTTTGTAACTGCCCTTTTGTGACTATAAAGTGATGTACGTGTATGAGTTTTTGGCCGTTGGAAATAATAACAAAGTTTATTGTTTTTCCTTTTTCTTGATTTCTTCTCTTGGATTGCTTCTTTCTTTCTTCCTTGTCATGTTCTTCTTCTTCTAGCTTTCTTAATTTCTTTCATCTTTCATTCTACCTCTTCAATATCAAGATAGGTGTTTAATATGAAAGTGAAAAATTAAAGCAAACTATAAACTATCACATAGAAAATCTTCAATATGAAAGTAGTTAATTTAAATCCTAAGACATCCCAGCAGGATTATTTAAACAACATTCACTATTGACAAAAGTAGGAGGATTATCATATATAAGCACATTTATAAATTTTATTAATCATGACCACAATAAAATCCTTCAAACTGGCCCATTTTTAAAGATTATAAAGATTATATATATATAATCCTTCAAACTGGCCCATTTTTAAAGATTACATGTGTTATAAAAAAAAATAGATAAAATATAGAGATCTTTAAAGTATAGTATTTGTTTTCTAACTTTTACATTTAGAATTAAATAAGCAGCATGTGCCAATTTTCCTTTAAATACCTCCACCATTAATATTGTATATCTTTTCACATCACGTCCTTCTATTTGCCATCTTCATAATAAAATATGCTTAAGAAATGAATGACCTTGTTATCTTCACTCTTTTCATTTCCTAAATTGCCATCACACAAAAGTAAAAAGATAAAACAATATAATATGAAGTCATGAAAAAAATATGACTGGCATATCTTAACAACGTATGTACAATGAAAACATGAAAGCACTCCTGTATAAAAAGTTTATAGTCAAGTGTAAAACACATGTAAAAATAAGTATATGATAAATATGATATTAGTTTATTATATTTAGTTAAATTATAGTTTACCCCTAAACTATAATACGCCTTTCACTTTGTCTCCAAACAAAAAATTTCCTTAAATCACCCATAAACTTTGGTTTATTTGACATCTTTGCACAATGAAAAGTTTTGGTTTAGTTTTCTTTGCATTTTTAAATAAGGGAAAAGGTCAACAAAATTCTCAAACAAGCGTAGTTAATGAAAAGTACGCAATTCGCACGTACTAAATAATTTAAAATACATGCAGAACTAAAAATAATATTAACATCAAAATAAATGTATTATTTTTAAACACAATTGTAATTTTAAATTAATTATAAAACAGTAGTAAACATAAATATATTAGCTTGTTTATAATATTTTAATAGCATTGAAATTGTACTATATGTTATTGTTATTTGAATAATATAGCAAATGATTATTTATCAATTTATCAGATTATATCATACTAAGAGAAAAATTTATCTTATTCAAAAATATTTTTCTCAATTGATTTATATGATTTATATGATTTTTTTTTATTTCCAACTCATATACTATAGATTTTATTTTATGTACGTGCAATGAAATACCTAAACTGCCCCAAATAAAAAACAAACCCTTCTTCGTTCTTCCTCGATTAATTCCTCAAATTCGCCCAAATTTCAACACCACCACCGCCTCAACCTCATTGAATTTCCCATTCAGCTTCGGATCAACCACATCGAGTAGCATCATTGCCTTGTACTTGCCCCACACCCAATCAACTAAGACCAATTCCTCCGACATTGCTTTTGGCTCAATGGGTCTCCGTCCACACGTCACCTCTGACAGTAAAGCAACGAAAGCATACACGTCGGTGCTCATGGTGGCTTTCCCTGTTCTGGGTAGCTCCTGTGCGAGATACCACAAAGTGCCTACAACCCGAGTCATGCTCGGGTTCACCCCGTGTTCGTAGAGTCTCGCTAGTCCAAAATCACCCAATCTTCTGTTTAATTCGCTATCAAGTAAGACGTTGCTGGCCTTCACATCTCGTTGAATCACCACTTGCTTGTGTCCTTCGTGTAGGTACAAAAGTCTTGAAGTGACATTTTTAATGATTTTGAACCTCTATTCCCAACTGAGAATTGTCTTCGACTCACCGAATAAGAAAGTATCCAAGCTTCCATTGGCCATAAAATCGTACACAATAAGGAGATCCCCTCGACAGCGGCACCATCCCAATAACTGGACTAAATTCTAGCAGCGGAGCCTTCCAGTAACTAGATTAAAAATATTGTTTAAAAAATTAAAGTAAAAAGAGATATTTTTTATAAAATAAAAATATATTATATTTGAGAAAATATAAAATAATATTTTAATGTCACGTCATCACTTAACGTATCAAGTCATCACTTAACGTGCTACATCAATGTGTCCGTTAATAGAGGGTGACAAAAAGATCATATTGAAACGTTAAGTAAACTATAATGATCAAATTGAGACTTCTTAAACTACGATGACCAAATTAAAAATATGTGCAAACTACGATGACCAAATTGATAATTTTCTCAAAGTAATATTTCATTATATGAATTACTTTAAATGGAAAAAGATGTGAAAACTCCTACTAAAAATAGTAAGATATTTAAAAATTAATAGACTAAAATGTATTTATCCATTAACATTACTATGAAAATGACTTGTAGAAGTATTGTTACAAAAAATAAATAAACATCAGAGATCTTAAAAGTCAACTATTTGGTTTAAACTTTTACATATAAAACATAAAGGGTTATGATGTACTCTATAATATTTTCCGTGTACATTTTACACCCAGGGTCCTAAATATTTACATTAACCTTCCTCAAGATTATAAAAATGTTCTATATTGCACCCCATGAAGCTTCCATAAGAGTTTTCAATGAAAATTGTTGACGTGTACTTTTCAGGCTCGCTTGACAGTCATGATAATACTGCATTAAATCTATCAGACTTTACTATAGCAGATTAAATAATATTATCCAGTATTTGGTGCTGTATTAGTTAAAAAACTATAACACTTATATAATATTTGGCACATCATAGCACTAGATTGTAAAATTGTTTGTCATAATTTGATCCGTAAAAACCTATTTGAAACTCATTAACATGTTATTTTATATTTTCAACAATAAAATAAATTATCTCATCCATGTTATATAATAGTAAAATTAAACTAATCCATTTAATTATAAAAATAATTAATATAAGAAAAACAGTTTCATGAAAAAGTCATTGATGCAACATATTAAAATAATAAATAACACATCGAAAAAGAAAAAAACCAACAGATGCACAATAACAGAGCCAAACAAAAACCAACAACTAAATGAAATTTCTCTTCAAATAAAAATGCAAGAAACCCAAATAACACAGGAGTTCACCGCCAAATTAAAAATGCAAGAAACACACATTACTTCTGTGATTTCCATTGTTGGTTGGGAGAATTAGGCAAGACAAAGAGAAAATTGAAATAGAAAGATAGATAGGGAGAAAAACAGAGAGACGAAAGAGGGAAAGATGCTCTTGCAGGAACGAAGCTTCACCGGTGGGAACGAAACTTCTTCGGCGGGAACGAAGCTTCATCAGCGGGAATGAAGCTTCATCGGCGGGAACGAAGCATCACTGGCGGGAATGAAGCTTTACCAGCAGGAACGAAGCTTCATATGGTTGCTGGTCTCCATTAGAGGTGTTCACGGTTCGGTTAGGCGATAAAACTGAACTGTTCATGCGAAAAGAACCTAACCGAATTGAACCGTGAGTAT
Organism: Datisca glomerata; assembly: GCA_003255025.1. Taxonomy (NCBI): domain Eukaryota; kingdom Viridiplantae; phylum Streptophyta; class Magnoliopsida; order Cucurbitales; family Datiscaceae; genus Datisca; species Datisca glomerata. The sequence goes on from QANY01009750.1 coordinate 221,361, forward strand.
TGGTTCAGTTCGGTATTATTAATTAAAAATAATTTTTTAAATAATTTTTAAATGATATTATTGAAAAAAATATATAAAATTAAAGTTTTGTTTTGGTTCGGTTCAATTTTATAAGAAATTATACATAAAAATAGATAATATATAAATTTACTGTTTCGATTCGGTTCGGTTCGAAAACCACCAAATTTCTGAACTGAATTGAACCGAAACTTTGGTTCTCTCATTTTCTTGAACCAAACATGTATAAAGAACTGACCGAACTGGTCATTTTCGGTTCAGTTCGGTCGGCTCGGGATAATTTGGAACACCCCTAGTCTCTATGAGTCTTTAGTTTTATTTTTTTTAGTCCCGTGTAGTCCCCCCTAAAAGGAGGGGACTAAATTATCTCATGTGGGTGGGACTAAAGAGTCTCACCGTATTAGCAAGTACAGACTTCATATTTTTGCCAAATTGACAATATTAAAATAATATTGTCATGCTTTTAGTACTGTACAGTACGAGCTACCAAACAAGCCCTTCAAGTGCAAATTTTATGAGAAAATACACAGATGCACCCTAAATTTACCCAGTATCCACTTTGCACCTCGAGTTTTTAAAACTTACACCAACCACGGTAAACTTTTAAAATTGTTCTTCATCACACCCCATGTCCACTTTCATTAATGTTTTCAACTAAAAATGTTAACACGTGCTTTTCATATAGTAATTTAAAAAAAAACTTATTTCAATAACCAAACACCGGAGGTCCCCACGTGTCACCCATTTCATCTTGTTCCCTCGACCGTGTGCCTTGGTCTTGCAAACTGATCAACCAAACCAGAACTATCATCCATAATAATAGTGGTTGATGGATCAAACATGCCCGTGTATAGATTTCTAAATCATTCAAAGAAATCATATAAACATATATTTATATTGAATCATACATAATAATAGAACACCAAATAGAGTTAGAGAATATAATTGTGTACTTAATTGATCTATCACGTCAATAATCGTTGTACAATACAGCGAGACTAAATCTTCTTTTCTAAAACTCAATTCCTTATGACAGCTTGTGATAAGGCAAGCAAAATCTCTATATACGTCATATATATATGGTTTAGAGAGAGGACCTAGCTAACTTTTAGTTTTACTCAGCCTTCCCATCACGGGCTTTAGTAAAACACATAGTCTACATTATTCTGTCAAGCTAGATTGTTTATTACGAGATGCTAAACCCAATACCATGATATCATTTATTTAACTGGGCCTTAATGGACTAAGAAATATCCATCAACCTGTTTTTATCAAATCTAATAAAGCATTAATGTAAGCTCACGTTAAGATTTTCTAACATTCTGCCACTTGGGATACATTAATGTTTTTTTAATTAAAATAATTTAGTTATTTTAAAACGACTCTTGGGTTGATAACATGAAAAATACCTTATGTGGCCACAATTTAAAATAGTAGTTCTTTGATAGCATCTCAACCAATCCGGTCGAATTCAACCTTTAATATCAGACTATGGCAATAAATATATCTTTCTCATTTACCTATGACCAAACCACAATCACAAATATTATAATAAGTGTATGCACGGTTCGGTTCAGTCAGTTAGTAAGGCATTTTTATAATTGAATTGAATTTACTGGTTATCTAAAATACTGAACCGGTGTAACCAAAAGAACTGAACCGAATGAAATCAAAGTAATCGGTTCGGTTCGATTACTTGTAGCCGGTCCGGCTACTAATATAGAATTTTTAGAAAAAATAGCAAAAATCAATAAATTGAAAATATCAACACTTAATACAATTACTATATATGTCTAATCAATAATTATGTCTAATTTTTAATAATATGTGTCTAATTTGTGTCTAATTTATTAAGTTTTTAATAATTTATATTTAATTTATATATGTATATTAAGAGATGGTTATAATCGGTTCGAACCGATTACATGTTTATTATAAAATATAATCGAACTGAAAGTTCGGTTACTTAAATTAACCGAACCGATTACAAATACCATAGAAAAAGAACCGACCGAACCGATTCGGTTTGGTTTGGTAGGTTCGTAAAAATTCTGCACACCCCTATATTATAAATTAAATCGACATAGATTACAAGTCTAGTAGTGTAGTAAGGAATGGTATTCCACATGTGATCCTAATATAATCACCACTTCCTTATTAGTCCTCAATTTCACATATACATTTATGCTTAACAAATAAGCAAATGAAATTCATAGCTCCAACGAGCTAATATAATTAACAAATTCACATGACCTTTATGCCTAGCAAAATGAGATCGTATAATCTCATATAACATGACTCCAACGAGCCTTATGCCTTTGATATTTACATCTCGAGAATAAATATTACATCAATGAAGACATCACAAAACAACAAATACAATGATGATCATCAGAATAAATTATATTATTAATCAAACTTATAGATTAATAAGAAAGTTGTTAAATAACAAAGCGAATCTTGTAACAATTCAAAATAGCAGACTCCCACTAACTTAAAGAAACAAAAGACTGAGCTTTATTTTTTAATAACCACAAAATCTTCTCCTTTATTACTATTTTTTTATTATCAAAACTCTGACTGAGAGATACTTTTCCATGAAATAGCTCCTCAAGCTAGTGAAAATGTATGTTGAATTAGACTTTAGTCATTTGTGCATCCACCAAAATTAGTATCTGAATATCCAATTACTTGAAGATCATCAACTTGCTTACAAGTATAAAAGTCTTGGTCCTCTACAAATATCTCATGACCCTCTTGGCTGCAACCCAAAAAATCATGCCCAGGATTTGACAAATATTGCCAAAAAAATGTTTACGTTAAAAGCAATACCAGGTGCTCCATAGTCCACACAAGTTCCCTAATTATCTAGATCTAGAGAAGGAAGAATCTATACTTTAGCTAATCTTTCCAACTCTTTCTTTTAAGATATGGCCCAACAATCTATACTTTAGCTAATCTTTCCAACTCTTTCTTTTAAGATATGGCCCAACAAACGCTTTATGCACAACAATGATTGCAACAATTTTCTTAATATTAAAAGATAAATGATGACATACAATGCCAATTTGTAAAACCTTTCAGAGTAAAAATAATTGTCAAAAATCTTAGAATTAAACAAAAAAGTCTAACTTTTATTATCAAAATAAAAACAATATCCAGCTTTGTCAAGTAACGAAAGTGAAAATAGATTTCTATTGAAAGAAAGAACATAAAATGTATTATTTAAAACAAGGTGAAAAGTAAACTTCAACTCTAAGACAACTGTTCCCACATAGAAAACTTGAACTTTAATGTTCTTTCCAACTTCAAGTCTGGACTCCCTTTCACTTCGCTTCATCATGTCCCTTAGCCCCTTGATCCTTATTTTTCTTCTCCATCCAGATCTTAAATCTATGACAATTAACTTTATTGTGTCCCTTCTTACTACAAAAGTAACACCTTAAGTCACTTCCATTCCCTTTGAAATCTCCTATTTTTTGACCATTTTCATGCCCTTTTGCATCCTCGTCTTTCTTAGAAGCATGATTCTTTGACCTTTTGAATTTCTCTTTTCCTTCATTGTTAGTTGTTAGGCTTTAGTTGAGAAATGAAATGAGCAGATTCACTCTTCTCTCTTTTCAGTCTGTCCTCCTCAGTAACACACTTAGAAATAAAATCATTCACATTCCATATTTGGTCATGAATGTTGTAGGCAGTTTTGATTTGACTGAACGATGATGGAAGAGAATTGAGAGCATGGTGAATAATGAAATCATCAGGAAGAGAAATGTTGTGATCTTTCAATTTAGTTTGAACATGTCCCACTTTCATAATAAAATCTCTCACACCTTTAGTTTCATCATACTTGATACTCAAGTTCGTTCATCAGGTTTCTAGCCTTAACTTTATCTAATATCTGGTATCTTTGGCTGGCAGCAGTGAAAAATTCTTTGGCCTTATTTGTTTCTGTTAGACTACTTAGAAGGTGCTCAGCAATTGACCTTTTTATAGTTATGAGACTAAGGCGATTGGACTTATCTCACTTGACATAATAAATCTTTTCACTAACATCACTTTTTGCCGTGAGTGGTGCAAGCTCATCATCACGTAAAGCCAAGTCCATGTCCATTATTCGTAAGGTAAACTCTACATCTTGCCTCTATTTCTTAAAATTTGAACCAATCAAAACTTGAATGGTGGCATTATTGTTGTTTATTGTAAAAGAGACTAATTGATCTAAGATAAACAACTTAATTGAAAACATGGGCAATATATGATAAAATAATTATCAACGAGAGCCAGACACATCATTATACACTTCCATTTGGGCAAAGAATATAACGTACTATTAGTCTAGTCTCCTAGCATGAGGTAAATAAAAAAATATATATAATAAAAAAATATATATAACACTTAGAAAAGTTTATCTCCTTTAGGTAGATAAATTTTCTAGGTCATACATTTTCTCAAAGACATAAAAATGTGTATATTTAAAAATTATCCCCTTTGGACAGATAAACCTTAAAAACACACACTTTTATTAACACTCATCATGCACTCAAAAAATTAGTATATATAATTACCCCTTTGAGCAAGCAATTTTACATATTAATTTTTAAATATTTTCTCATCATCAAAAAAATATTTGGTCAACATAACCTTCATTAAGAATTACAACAATCGAACCATTTTGGTGGTAAACAACCATAATAGTTCTTAACCAAAATTTCTTGGAAAAAGAAGAAAAAATTGTCCATTTACCGTTACTGTATTTTGTAACTATATATATGCATGTGATTATTCTAAATGAAATGTTCCATGAAAACACTTCTTAAATATCACCGGTAAATCAAAATTGTTAACCAACAAAATCATAATTTACTTTATCAAGAGTCGAGAATATAAAATACTTGTTTTGAGTTAAGAGGACAATTTGTTGATACAATATACAATTGTATAATAAATAGAAGTGAATTAGCTCATAATCAATTCTAGCACAATGAATCTGACATATTGTAATTATGAAAAATAGGACAACTCAATACATGACCTGAATAATAACTCAAAGTAATTTATGATTTAACGTTCAAGTGTCCAACAATCATTCTTAGTATGCATAACTTAATCACAATGAACGCATAGTTATGTAGCAATTATGTAGTTTAATAAACATACATTTTTACGTCTCATTAACGTATACTTCAACAATATTAATTTTAAAGCATCAAACAACTATGGATCTTAATATGTATCAAAAACATTAACACATGAATATGATGTGTATAATCAATTAATGACTTTTGAGATTCTCAATTTAAAATTAAGCTAATTTAATAACTTCATAGCTAAGAAGTAATTTTCTGTTAGCACATTAAAAAAAAGTCATAATTTATTATACTATTTACTGCCATAATCCCACAACAGTTAGAATATTTCAAGTTACTCAAAATAGCATTTTATTTTATCTCAATAATAAATATTCATCACAATATTACGAAGCAACTACTTGTATCTTTACAATATATATTTGTTGAACAAAACCAGTAATATGACAATCGTTTTTATGTGCACATAAAAGATTATTATCAATTTAATTAATTAAAATCTCACAAACTCATGTGAGATTATAACGTTTCGATATCAACTTTAATTAAAAAAATGAACCAATTCTTAGAAAATAAGATTCGTCAAAGTTAAATCACCGTAAATAGACATTTTATGATGTAACTGAAAAACTGTGCAATATCAAACCTTAAATTGCACATTCAATTCCTCATGCGTAACAATTGCTAAGTATCAAACATAACCAAATGCAAACTCAAAGCTGAAATTCATTCGGTAAGAATCTATAAACTATATAAAATAAATTTTTTTATGAGATAGCTTTCAATCTCAAAATCTTGCCTATACAATTTTCAATTAGCCTGAGATATTGATAATTTATTAAACGTAATAATAAATAAGTCAATTTCTAAATGAAACTGGCCACATAGAATTCAAGTTTTTTAAGAGTCCCTTTGTATTATTTACTTAAAATAAAATGACCGTTAAATGTAACCGTCACATTAAAAATTGCAGCCGGTTACCACTCTCATTCTTTATACAGGAAGAAGCAAATCATCCATGCTGATAAAAGTCAAATTGTTGTCAAATAGTTTCTTGATTGATTTTTATATTCACCAAATCTGATCATCAAAGACAGTGCAAGATACTGACAATATGCAAAATAGTTTACTTATAAACAATGGATTACATCAACAGTACGTCGGAGAGATAAATAATTTTCAAATCACGATAATGTATAGAATACTGAAATAGAGATAAAAAATTTCTGAATCATGATAAATCACCGAAAACCCAAACAATGATTTTGTAATTATATAATCAAAATAAATAATTAAAATGGGCTCTAAATTATATATGATTGACTCTCATACCACATGTAGAAATTTCTAAATCATTCAAAGAAATCATATAGAACACCAAATAGAGTTAGAGAATACAATTTTGTACTTGATTGATCAATCACATCAATAATCATTGTACAATACAACGAGACTAGATCTTTTTCTCTAAAATCTAATTTTTTATGACAGCTTGTGATGAGGCAAGCAAAGCCTCCATATACGTCATATATATGAGGTTTAGAGAGGGGACCTAGTAACCCTTTGTCTTACTGAGCCCTTCCATCACGGGTTTCAGTAAAACACAAAGCTCACACTATTCTGCCAAGCTAGACTGGGCATTAGAGGACTAAAAACTATCCATCAACCTGTTTTTATCAAATCTAATAGGGAAATTAGGGAATTAATTTGGTTTAAGTTTTTGTTTTGTATTTTGTCCCTTCAATTTTAATTTTGCAGATATGGCTGGGTTTTAGGAGAGATATTTTAGTTAGTTAGGATGTTGTATGTTAATTTACTAATATACTCTTATTATAAATGATTGTTTTTTTAGGTTTTATTGTTTTCTTGTTTCTTCCCCCAGCTCCTCCTTCATCCCTTCCAGTGCAGGCGTCCATTATTGTAGAATTCGAGCTTTGTTGATTTCATCTTTTCATCTTCTTCTCCATTCATTATTTTTGAAATATATGTAATATAAATAACATGTTTTTTTGTTGATTTTGGTTATATACTCGGCAAGATTGTAACAACTTATACAGAATTGATTTTGGTTTTAGCAGTTGCTCTTCTTCGTGACTTCTCTTCTTCGAGGTTTCCTTTCATGTATTATAGTTTTCACAAATTTCAAGTTTTTCAAGTTTCACAGTTTTCAATCTGAGTCATAGATTCAAACTTTTTTCGATTTGCAGCTTCTTCTTCCATTCGCTATTTCTTCCCTTCGTTTTTTCTTTCTTTTTTTATTTGCATCTCTTTTTTGATTTTTGATTTGTAACTTCTATTCGTTATTTCAATCTGAATCAAAGAAATTGCATGTCATATCTAAATTTATTTTCTGCAATTTTTTATCATAGACAATGATAAGAGTATAATTTTTCATTTTCTACAAATTTTTATTTTCTCCAGATTTTCGTAATTAATGTCATATAGTGTATAGCTATATACTATAGGCATATAATTGTAGACTATATTTATATTTATGTACTGATAGTATATATTTATGTACTCATAGTATATTTTGTATGCATCATGTAACAACTTTATATTATAACTATGTACTCATAGTATATTATTATATAGTGATAGTATACATCTATATACTCATAGAATTTTTATATAGTGATAGTATATATTTATGTACTCAGTTGCTATGAAAATTATGATAAATATTGTTGATATGATGATGGCGATAGTAAACTTCTGATGATATATATGATTTTTGTAATGAATGATATTCTTTTATGATAGGAGTATAGATTGAAATGATTTTAAGGGCTGGTACTGATTTTATGATGATGTGTATAATATTTCATAAATATTTTTCAAGTGATGAGTATATGACTATATACTACAAGTACATAAGTATGTACTATATATAATTTTCAATGAATGACAATATTTTATGGTTAAATGATGGATTGAAATTATTTGACAATCTTTTTAAAATCTGTGATCTTTATGATACTTGAATCATGATTTCAACACGTATAATGTACTATATTATGTGTGTATATATATATTATTGAAAGTTTTACAATTGCTAATAAACTTGACACTGGACATTTTTATTGACATGATAAACTTGACCACAAATATTATCATATCTACCTAAAAACACATCATATGATGCATCTTACAACCAACAATTACTTCAATAATAGTTAATGCAATTCCCCCTTCATCTACCTGCATCATAAAGACGAATTATGGATTATTAATCATCTTATATTTAAGAACAAAAAAATAATAATAACAATCAATATATTACGATAACATACAAAATGATATGTAGTTGTATAGTATATAATTATATAGTATACAACCGTTTACTCATAGTAAATAGTAATATACCACATAATAAATCTTAAGTACGAGAAATTTGCAGAATATATAAAATACACTGGTTTCATCCAAAAAATAGAGCGAAACAGAGGGAGAAACCGTTAACTCGTAAAATTAGTATATTAAGTAAGTTTCATGATAGAAAAACTCAAATAAACTCATAAGAAACTCGCAACGATCATAAATCTCAGAAAAATTAGGCTTGAAATTTATATTAAGCATAAATTGCAAGCACAAAAAACTTACCTCTGGTTTTGACCTTCGAGATTTTTTGTATTTTATGAATCTCGTATATATTGCGATGATTTTCTCTTAGATTTTACAGCGGACAAGGCGTTTCGAAGGGCTTCGTTGAATCGTCACGTGAGAGAGCTTGAGGGCTAGGGTTTTCTTTCCTTGTGCATTTTCACAGAAATGCTACGTGAGGGAGAGATAGATTCCCTTGGGTAGTGAGGGTAATTTTGTCAATTCACTATTTTTTAGCTTTTAATGATGGGCCACTATAAAATTCGGTCATTTGTGTAATTTACAACTTTTAGGACCATTATCTTCTTCATTTTCTTAGAGTGGGTTATTTCTCTAATTGAGTCAATCTAATAAAACATTGATATAAGCCCATATTATGATTTTCTAACAGCGAATGGCCGCTCCAATAGAGCTTCCATCTTTGTGGAGGTAGCTTTTATAAATATTTCTGAATAGGCGACACAAACTAGCATTGAGGGACAATGGTATGGATGACCTAAAGTGAATGTCATGATGCATAGAGTTGGAGCCAATGAAGCCAAGCCACTGTTCGGTGACAACAAAGGTGGTGTGAAGTCGGTCATTTAGAGTTGATGTGCCCACGACGAGGATATGGCAATGCCACCATGTGGAATGCTACTGATACTTTTGCTCAAACAAAGTTAATCTTTTAGTCCTGATATAGTTGAAGAAAAAGTACCTCAAAGTAAGAGTAGAGCTGACGACTAGTCCATCAAGATGAACCACTAAAATACTCAAATGATTTTGAATACTCAGATTGATTAGCAAGACAAGTTTGAACTTGCACAATCCTTTAAAGCTCTGAATTTTCCATTTATTCATTGAACCGTCACCCTTACTTTGTAATTTTCAGTTTTGAGATAATGGCATACAATAATATATCTCTATCGACAAGAAAATAAAAATTTTACAAACTAATTTTCCTAATAATTAATCCATCTATATTACAATCAGATGAAGCCCCATTACTTACTGCTCTCACATATACAGAATAAAAATTTTACAAACTAATTTTCCCATCATGCCCTTCTATTTTCCTATCATGCCCTTCTACTTTCAATGTTCATAATAGAATGTGCTTAAAAAAGAATGATCATATCAATCATCACTTTTTTCATTTCCTATATTGATATCACACGAAAATAAAAGAAAGAAAATAATAATAATAATAAATGAAGTTATGAAAAAACATTGGCCTTTTTTATAATATTAGTCAATACACATGCACGATACACGTGTGATTGAACCTACAATATTTTTAGTGATGATTATTTCTCATAATTGCGTTGTGTTTATGTGAATTGAATAGAAAGTGTATCTAGTACCATATTATTTGTGTTCAATTTATGTGAATAAAATTAATATATTGTTATATTGTTATTATTTTTATTTATTGATATCTTTTATTCAACCAAGTTGTATAATATCATGTATATATTTAGAAAAAAAATAATTAAGTTAGAAATATGCTCTCAAAAATTAAAAATGTGATATCATTAAAATTAATCTATTTCATTTTTTATTTTACAATTTTATTTTCTTTTTTTATTTGTATTGCAAATTTGCTTTTTTCTTTGTAAATTTTGTATAACTTTACTACGCAATTGTACGTTGTTTGTGACCACCATAACAGTAAATACTTATCTACTTAAGAAAATGATATTGTTTCATTTGTTAAAAAATGATATTCTTTCTTTGTTAAAAAATAATATTGTTTCATCGTTAAAAAAAGATATTGTTTCAAATCCAAAAATTTATTGATTAGTTTTATGGTTGTTTGGGTGAGTCAAATGATCATAGTTTGTGGTTGTTGGTAAAAACAATAGTAACAACGAATGAAAATGTGATAAATGTACTTTTAGGGAGTATTTTAAGATCAGTAAAAAAATATTTTGACTTAATCTATAATATAACACCTTAAAAAATATACTATTTTGGAGAAACTTTTGAAATCCAAAAATACCTCTATTTCAACAATTTTTTTTTATTTTTTCCCATCAGAATGGATTAGGTTTTTAACTTTTCATTTTAAACATTGACGATAAATACCCCTATTTCAACATTTTTTATTTTTTCCACAAGAATGAATTAGGTTTATAATTTTTCATTTTAACCATCAATTAAATTGAGCTTCTAATTTGTTGTTTTTTGTAAACACTGAACAAAAAAATAGAAAATGACGATGAAAAACGATTAATCTTTAACCTTTATTTAGTTTAATTATGATTTAAATTAAGATAGATTTTTAGTAAAATGCATGTTCATTGTTTGATTTTGTATTTAATTTGATTAAATATTTGTTTGAAATTTTTTTTATATTCCACCCATGAACTAGTCATTGTTCATTAATTTTTCTACAAAATCTAAAACCCGATTCAACAAGTTGATGCATTGTTTCTTCCTATGCCCTTCAGCTCCACAGAAGTAACAACCATTGCCTTCTGGGTCAACCGGTTTCCTTTATTGTTTCTTAGCTTAACATCGATTTAACCATATCTAATAAGGTTCAGTTTCTCCTTTCTGAAACACCATTTTGCTGTGGCGTTTCAGGTGCTGTGAGTTGGGATAAGATTTCATACTCCAGCAAGTAATCCTTGGAATCTAAATCCAAGTATTCACCACCCCGATCTGATCGATAAATAAATATTAATTACAGTAAATAAGGAACTAGCAATCCACCCAAAAGATTCCTATTGGCTGTTCACTTGTAGGTTAGGATTGTCAAAGTGTCATGCTCCAATAGACTCCTATTGTTGTCCACTTCTAGGTTACGATTGTCAATTTACCTTTCTTCCTTGTCATCATTTAAAATGCTAAGTCATGCTCCATGTGGACTGCCATATTGAACGCCACATCATACTCCATGTGGAATGCCATGTAGGATGCCAAGTCATCTCTATGTGGGCTGCCATGTTGTATGCCACATCATGCTCTATGAAAGCCGCCATTTTTGATGCAACATCATGTTCCATCAAGGATGTCATGTTGGATACCAGGATGCCACATCATGCTCCACGTGGCTGCCATGTTGGATGCCACAGAATACTCCATGCAGGCTCCCATGTTGGATGCCACGCCATACTCCACGTCATACTCATATTAAGTGCTTCAGCCATCTCTAGCTCTTTTGATTTGACTGCTTGCTACTTGAAGTATATCCATCCTTTTAGCTTGTGCAATCGGATCCTCATCAGACTGACCCTTCTGAGATTAGCCAGCATATTGTCCAGGCTTTCACTGACCTCTTGGGCACTCCCAACATTTAAAGAGAGCTGGATTGGGGTATCCTTGACCCCATATTGCCTAAAAGGCTTGGTTTGCATCAGATTGAACTTCTCAACCAGCCTATAGGAGGAAAAATAGGTGATTTTTAGCTTTAATACCTCTAAAGCTTTGGATCCACATGGTTTTTCAGCTGGCTTCTTCAAAAGAGCGTGGCGTATCATTGGAGAGGAGGTCATTGAGGCTGTTTTGGAGTTCTTTGGCTGCCAATCTTTATTAAAGTAGGTCAACACTACTACTGTTTCCCTTATCCCTAAGGTCTCTAACCCCTCTAGGATTATTGATTTTAGGCCTATTTCTTGTTGTAATGTTATCTATAAATATTTTACTAAGCTTTTGGCAGATAAGTTGAAGCTGGTTCTCCCAGATCTAATCAGCCCAAACCAAAATGCCTTTGTTCCAGGGAGAAGAATTACTGTAATGTTATCTATAAATGTGGTTTGAGCAGCCCCCACGCCAACTGGTGTCAATGGATCTCTTGGCTTCTAGTTAAGGCCAAAGGTAAGTCCCTTGTTAGCTCCATTCTGAAGCTTCTATTCACAGCCTTTATCTACCATATTTGGAGGGAGAGGAACCTTAGAATCTTCCAGGTAAAAATCAGGGATAATGTTGCTTTGATCAAGGTTATCTCGGGCTCCATTCGGGATAGGCTTTGGTTGCTTAGGGGTGTTCTTGACTCAGAGTTGAACTTGTCTCTCCAAGCTGCTTGGGATCTCAACCTTTTGATTTTTGTGCCTCCTTAGGGGCTGAATATGTCAATTTATTTCCTTGTAATGTTTCTTTGTATTGTGGAGTTTGTTTTGTTTTTGTAATGGGTTGAGTTTTAGGTGGCTTATTTTTTGGGTTTAGCTAGCTAGGGATATCTCTTTTTTGACTTTGTAGCTTTGTATATCCAGGGGTATGTCCCTTGTATATTGTTTGTATTTTTTGGGTTAATACATTTTTTTTGCTTACCGAAATAAAATGTAGCGCACATGAATCGAGAGTTGATTCAGCATCGAACCTATAGTAGAGTCATACGATATCATAATTATATAGTCGGGAATTTATGGAGATAAATTCACCGGGTATTTTAATCCTAAACTTTCTTCATGTCGGTCAATTCGATCTCAGAAATAACTCAGAGAACATGAATAGAAAAATGAACTAAGTTTGACCAAAATGTGTTTTGGTGCCAAGGCATATTCCTACATCTATATGTGATAGGTGATGTCACTTAAGTTGGTTAAATGTAATTATTGTATTGAATTAATTAATTTATTATTGGATTATTAGTTAAATAAAATTAATTAATTAATTAATTGATAATGATCAATTATATTTATCAATTAGATTGATGAATCTCGATATAACTAAAACTCTAGGAGATCATGTAGTTTTTGACAATAATAGATAATTAGGGGAATTTTTAGAAATTTTAAAATATACGGGTATATTTGTAGATACCAAAAATTACCTTATGATAAAAATCTAATAGCAATTTGATTGCGGAGAGATAACGAGTATTAGATATACTTGTTGTTATCAACACACAAAAAGAGAGAAAAATGTTTTCTCCTCTCTCTAATGTTGCCACCGAAATTAATCTGAAGAAAAAAGATTTGATTTTACTTCTTCAATCATTTTGAGAGCTCACACTCAAATTTCTACGTAAAATTCTTCTGAGATATATTTTTGAAAATAACGGGTGATTGTTGCTGGACTAATTTGAAAATCGTTCGTGGAATATCAAGTTCGTGATTTTGATCATAAAGCTTGAAAAACACGAAAAATGCTCAAGGGGGTTCCACTAGTTCAGTAATTGTCCGATACACAGTAAAGGTGAAAAATGGTTTTCCCTTAATCTATTCGTTTTAATATCGTATATGCATGATCAAACTAGAATTGGTTTTAAATTATTTAATATGATTAAATAAGTTAAAATCGAATTTTTTTTAATATTCCACCCACGAATCATTCATGGTTCAAATCTATTTTGTTTAATTTTAAAACCAATCGATCCTAGCAATATGTATCATAGCATAGGTTTAAGATTATGCATATAGATAATTGAAACGAGCGTATCATGAATTTTATGGATATTGGCATATGTTTGTATGATAGATTCAAATTGTTTTGAATATATTTTATGATTGGATCCTGAACTATTGGCTCTAGGTGTTTTTTATTTTGAATTGATGTACGCCGAATTCGAGGTATAGAAATTTATATAATTTAATTATTACAATTGTCGTAAATTTTAAATTCATTGTAAATTCATCGTCACCTCGTAATAGTCACCGAAAATTATTCGAAACTGCCACCGAGAAGTCATCGGCGAGCCACCGAGAAGACGTCGGAAAATGCTATTGTTCACGCTGATACTGTTCACCAGCGGTACTGTTCACCTTTTGTTGCCGCTCGCCACAGCTGGCCACCGTTCGCCGCTGCTGCCACATGTTGTCCCTTGTACGATAGAGTCCTAATTGGATTAGGAAACCCATGGTTTTAGGAAGCCTAGGGTTTTTGAAATTGAAATTTTGAAATATGATTTCAAAATCAATTTTAGTCCATTAGTTGATTTTAATTTAATTTGATAAATTTCTCAACACTTGTATAATTGTAATTTTTTTAATCGTTTTAAAAATAAATCAATTTACTGATTACTTGGTAATTTGTTTATCAAAGTAAAAATATGTTGGAAAATTAAAATTTTTGGATTGAATTTTTAAAAAAAATGGGACTAATAGTTTGTAAAGTGTTACAAAATGGTGGGACAACATGGAGACGAAGGAGCAAATTGCAAACGTCATGGAGATTAGTTCATAAATTAATTTGTAATTTATTTATTATTCTTTTATGGGTTGTAATTTGAAATGAGCCAATAAGGAGGTTAAATTTAAATGTATGATTTAATTTTAATCGCGCATCATCATATAACATGTCATAAAGATTAGAGATATGTCAATATCAAATTGACATATAGCATGTACATGCATCATTGTAGAGTAATTGATAATAGTATTATTTAATTACAATGCGAAATTTATAATGGTTATGATTTTAAATTGGGATTTAAAATTAATAAAGGATTTATAAATTTCATCACGTTTTTCAAATTAATAAAAGTTATATTTTTTGAAAAACAACCAAAAAATCAAAAAAAAAATTAAAAACTAACTGGGAGGGTCGTTTACGTTGAAACGTCTCAATGTCTCCAACATAAACTTGATCATGCCACAATGATGGGTTAGAACCACCAATAGTGGTCCGCACTTGAACGCGCGAAACTTTGGAATCATGTCATTTTGAGTCATTGAGTTGCTTCAGAAGCTAAGACTTCTAAAGAGATTGGTGAGGCAGGGCCGTCCCATAGACATTGTTAATCCATAGCAACCTTTAAGAGTCGATGTGTTGGTTAAACACTTAGACTGAAACACATTGGAACCCCCTTAGAGGGGCTAGTCAATGGGGCCAAGGTGACCAAAATCATTGGTGATTGGTTAAGTTAGATGTGGAGACATTTGAGCGTTAACCAAACGAGAGGAGTCTTGATACGGTAGGAGATAGTTTGGACTTCATCCCTCGATGAGACAAGCTATCATTTTTTATCGTAACATCATGGAGAAAATATCTTTTTAATGGATTTTAAAATATTTAGTAGTTGTATCATGCATCATACTTTCCTAAACAATTGAGCATTTATTTACACCGCTTTATTTTTTCAGTAATCATGTCGTTATCCCCTCTCTCAACTATTCTTAACATGAACAAATTCAACGGTGAAAATTATGTGGATTGAAAATAAAATCTTGATATCGTGCTGACGTAGAAAAGCATAAGTTCATGCTCACTACCTCTTCTCCTCTTGAGCCTATTGCTGAATCGACTCAAGAGGAAAAGTATGCTTATGCTTCTTGGCTGCGTTCTGATGAGATCACCAGATGTTACATCTTCGCATCTATGAGCAATGTGTTGCAACAACAACATCAGAACTTTAAGACTGTCGCTGATATGATGTTAAACATAACTGAAATGTTCAGGGATCAGGGTCGTCAAGCCAGACAAACAGTTGTGCATAAGTTCATGAACTGCAGGATGAAACCTGGAACTATTGTCAGAGAACATATGATGCTAATCATAAGTTATCTAAATGAGATGGAGATCATGGGTGTTCAGGTCGATCGCGAGACTCAAGTGGATATGATCCTAGAGACTATGCCTAGTACCTTTGAGAACTTCAAGCTTAATTATTCGATGAATAAGCTGAACTACTCACTTCCTGAGCTCATGAAGAAGCTGCAAGCTCCTGAGACCCTGTTTGTGAAGGGCAAGAGGAAATCTGGAGAGGCTAACTATATTGAAAGTAGGTCTTCCACCTCTAACTCTAAGAAGAAATAGAGAAGGGGTCTAAGAAAAGTGAAGAAGCAGAAGCTGAGAGCTGCCAAAGACAAGAACACCGCGAGGGTAGACAAGTGTCATCACTGTGGAGATGCTGTCATTGGAAATGTAACTGCCGAAAGTATCTCAAAGGGTTGAGATCTAAAGGTATAGTAATGTTTACTAAGGGCTGTTATGTAGCTGACTCTACTTTTCTTGGATTGTAGACTATGTAGCTATTAACCACATTTGTTGCTCCTTTCAGGGGGTTCAGGGTAATCAGAAAGCTTGACGAGGGCGAGTTCAGCTTCCGCTGGGAGAATGAAACACTAGTATCGACCGCACTAGTGGGAACTTTTAAATTATGTTATGAGAAACATCTTATTATTTTGCATGATGTTTATTATGTCCCGAGTTTTGGGAAGAATTTGATTTCTATTAGTGCATTAATTGAGCAAGGATTTGATCTAAAGTTCATTGATAAAAATATTGGTATTTTTATAAATGAATGCTTAATTACTATTGCACTAATGATTAATAAATTGTATCACGTAAAACCTGTAGTACCAATGATTCATGACACTGAAGTGAATATAGATTCACATAGAGATAGTAAAAGGTTGAACTATGACTCAACCGATCTAACCTATCTTTGGCACTTACGTCTTGGAAGGATTAAAAGACTTATGAATGATGGTCCTTTGGAATCTTTAAGTGTGGATTCACTACCGACATGTGAATCTTGTATAGAAAGTAAAATGACCAAAAGACATTTTTTTATCAAAAGGTGAAAGAGCCATCCAATGCCTTCAACTCCTACATAGTGATGTATGTGGGCCACTGAATATCCAAGAAAGATGAGGTTATGAATACTTCGTAACCTTCACTGACGACTACTCATGTGATTGGTCATGTTTATCTAATGCATCAAAAATCTCAAACCTTTGAAAAGTTCAAAGAGTATAAGGCCTTGGTTGAAAAGCAATTAGAAAAATAAATCAAAACACTACGATCTGATCGTGGTGGAGAGTACTTGCTAGGAGAGTTCGAGGACTTTCTTAAGGAGGAATGTATTCTTTCTCAGCTTACAGCACATGGTATGCCACAACAAAATGGTGTGTCAGAGAGAAGGAATCGAACTCTGATGGATATAGTTAGATCCATGATGAGTTACTCATACCTCCCAGATTCGTTATGGAGATATATGCCTTACTAACAACGGCATATATTCTGAACCAAGTTATATCAAAGACAGTGCCTGGTACACCATACAAAGATAGTATGGACGAAAGTCATCCGTTCACCATTTTAGAATATGGGGTTGTCCGTCCAACACATGTTCTAAGATCAAAGACAGGCAAGTTGGCCAGTCGTTCAAAATTGTGCATGTTTGTAGGATATCCTATAGGAACGAAGGGGTATATCTTTTACAATACTACTAATAAGAAAACGTTCATTAGCACGAATGCTCATTTTCTTGAAGAAGACTATATTAAAAGTGTAAAGCCGAGAAGAACAGTTGTGCTGAAGGAATTATTAAATGGGAGAATACCAACTCCCTAATCAGAAATTATTTCTGATTCAATAATGAAAGAACCACGACAGGAGCCAGAGACTATGTTGCCTCGACATACTGGGAGAGTTGTGAGACAACCTGAAAGGTACATGTCCTATGGAGAAGCTTTGGCAGTTGTCTCAGACAAGGACCTAGATGAACCAATATCTTACTCGTAGGCCATGGTTGGTCCTGAAGTAAACATGGCAGGAAGCCATGAACGTTGAGATACATTCGATGTACTCGAACAGAGTCTGGAAGCTTGTAGATCTTCCTGTATGGGTAAAACTCGTAGGATGCAAATGGATCTATAAGAAGAAAAGAGGTACAGATGAGAATATAGAGACATTCAAAGTTAGACTAGTAGCCAAGACCTACACCCAAACGAAAGGTATAGACTACAAGGATACCTTCTCACCAGTAGCCATGCTTAAATCCATCCGAATCCTTTTGTCCATTGCTGCTGCCCTTGATTACGAAATCTGGTAAATGGACGTCAAGACTACCTTTCTGAATGGCAATATTGAAGAATGTATTTATATGGCTCAATCAGGCGGGTTGAGGGAGAAAGGCCAAGAGGGAAAAGCTCACGAACTGTGAAAGTCCATTTATGGACTTAAGCAAGCGTCACGGTCGTGGAATATTTGATTCAACAAAACTGTTAAGAACTATGGTTTTGAACAGTTGGTGGACGAACCCTGTTTGTATAAGTTGATAGATGAAGGGAAGGTGATTTTTCTAGTCTTGTACATAGATGATATTCTAGTCATTGAGAATGATGTAGGAAAATTATTTGATGTTAAGTTTTGGCTTGCAAAGCAATTTGATATGAAGGATCTTGGAGAAGCTGCATTTGTCTTAGGTATTTAAATCTTTCGAAATCTAAACAACAGGCGATTGGCACTTTTTCAAGCATCTTATATTGATAAGGTGTTGGATCGCTTCAATATGCAAAACTTTAAGAAGGGATTTATTCCCTTTAGACATAGAGTCAGCCTCTCTAAGGAGCAGTCTCCCAAGACTCCTCAAGAAGAGGAATACATGAGAATGATACCCTACATGTCAGCTGTAGGAAGCCTCATGTAGGTGATGCTTTGTACTAGACCTGATATTTGCTATGTCGTGGGTGCACTAAGTCATTTCCAATCTAATCCTAGAATCGAGCATTGGAATGTTGTCAAATATATCCTTAATTATCTTAGGAGAACAAGGAGTTACATGCTTGTGTATTCAGGTAGTGACTTGAATATGATGGGGCATATAGATTCCAATTTTCATGCTGGTAAGGACTCTAGGAGGTCATCATGAATGGTGGAGCAGTTGTATGGAGAAGTATCAAGCAATCTTGCATTGCTGATTCTACCATGGAAGCTGCATATGTGACAGCTTGTGAAGCTGTAAAGGAGGTTGTAGGGCCTAGCAAGTTCTTGAAGTCTCTGGAAGTTGTTACAGACGCTGACAAGCCCATGACACTTTATTGTGATAACAGTGGGGCAGTAGTGAATTCTCAGGAACCTAGAAGTCATAAGAGATCCAAACATATAGAATGTAAGTATACCTGATTAGAGAGGTTGTTCAGCGTGGAGACGTTGTATGCGAAGACTTTAAGTAGTAAAATTTTTTATAGTAATTTGGAGGGCATGGTGATAAGAGATTGTACACGCCTACTTTAGTCCAAGTGGGAGATTTTTGGAATATGTCCATAAAGTAGCGTGTAATAACTATTTATTTGTATTTAGTTATTTCTCAGACATTTGTATTACTAAATTTTTTATGAATAAATTAAAAAATTTATTTTAAATTAACGCGTGCTTATAAATTACTCAATCCTGTAACTTTTGTCAAAATGATATGTTCTGAAATAGTTCAAAATGATATTCGTAATCTTAGGATCGACTGGACAATCGAATCTGATTACGACTATTAGGTTGAACCGTTGGATGTCAATCTTGGGGCATAAGAGTGGAGACTCAAATGGTTAACTTAAACATGTTACGAACATATTGAATAGACCGGTACCAAATTAGTTTAGAGCCCAAAACCGTTTACCTAGCTCTAAATCTAATTGTTACACCTTAAGGGTATTTTTGTAGTTACTTTAATCCTGAGGTGAATACGTAACTTCTGTGGGTAGTTGCAATTTTTGATATGTCAAATGTGTGAGTTCGAATTGGAGGGCAATACCTCAGCTATTGAGACTATAATTTAATTAAGTATAAGTTACGTGATTCACAGATATGAAAATTCGTGGTTGGATTGTGAAAACAACAATATCACATTATGCTTGATGGGTGTTTGAATAAATTAACTTGGCCAAGTATTCGATGTAATGAGTCATTAAATAAGACTTGTGAATTGTACGAAACAATTCACTATAATGTCTTTCTTATTCATAATTAATAAATGAGTTAAGTAAATAACAACAAGAGGGGTAAAATGGTAATTTTACATTCTTCTCTTGTTACTCACATTCACGATTGGTATTATGTTAAAATATTCTGTGGACTGTGAAAATAAATAGAGTTTATTTACACTAACAGAAAATGTAGCGCGCATGAATCGAGAGTTGATTCGGCATTGAACCTACAGTGAAGTCGTACGATGTCAACATTAAATAGGTCGGGAGTTTATAGAGATAAATTCTCTGGATATTTGAATCCAAAATTTTGTTCATGTGGGTTCATTCGTTTTCAAAAATAGCTCTGAGAACAGAAAAAGAAAAGCGAACTAAGTTGGGCCAAAATGTGTTTAGGCTGTTATCTCTTGTAATCTTCTGTTAGTGTTTGGGTGCCTCCATCTTATGTGTTGGTTGGTTCATTTTCCTGGGGTATGCCCATTGTATATTTGTATGTTTCTTCTTCGGTTTATACAAAATTTTAATTTACCGAAAAAAATTATCATATTAACTTAATTAAAAAAATTCCCCTAATTAGTTAAATAAAATAATTAATTAATTGATAGTTATCAATTATATTTATCAATTGGATTGATTAATTTCGATACAACTAAAACTCTAAGAGATCATGTAATTTTCAGCAATAATAGATAATTAGGGGAATTTTCAAAATTTTTATAATATATGGGTATATTTGTAAATACCAAAAATTACCTTTTGATAAATATCCAATAGCAATTTGATTGCAAAGAGATAACGAGTATTAAATACAGTTGTTGTTATCAACACACAAAAAGAGAGAAAAAAGGTTTTTTCCTCTCACTACTATTGCCGCTGAAATAGTTTTGGCCTAAACACGCCCCAATGGGTCTTTTTGACTCCGTATGTCACTAGAAGCACCTCAAACGATCATAACACTCCAAAATCTTATCACAAAAGTTTATTGGGTGTCAAAACTCAGTTCCAGTAAACAAGTTCATGAAGCTTTGGGACTAAACAAGTCCATGTCTTTTTTACTTTGTATGGCTGTAGAACCACCTAAAAACAACAAAACGCTCAAAATTATTATCCCAACTGTGTATTGGGTGTCAAAATCTAGTTCAAGTACATGCCATGCCCAAAACATTCAAGTTTAGCCAATTTCATCTAGTTTGGGCCCAAACACGCCCCATTCGGTCTTTTTGACCCTGAATGGCACTAGAAGCATCTAAAATGACCAAAACAATCCAAATTTTTGTCCCAAACGTGTATTGTGTCAAAAGTATGTTCGAGTACATGCCATGCCCAAAAGATCAAAGTTTAACCAAATTCGTATTGTTTGGGACTAAACACATCCCATTGGGTATTTTTGAATTTGTATTGCACTAGAAGCACCTAAAATGACCACAACACTCCAAATTCGTATCCCAAATGTGTATTGGGTGTAAAAATTCAGTTTGAAAATATATCATGCCCAAAAGATCCAAGTTTAGCCAAGTTCATCTAGTTTGGGTCTAAACACGTCCCATTGGATCTTTTGACCTCGTATGACACTAGATGCACCTAAAAATACCACAACATATTAAATTCTTATCCTGAGCATTTATTGGGTGTCAAAAGTCAGTTTGAGTACATGTCATGCCCAAAAGATCCAAGTTTAGCCAAGTTCAACTAGTCTCCGATTGGGTTTTTCCGACAATGTATCGCACAAGAAGCACCTAAAGTGACCACGACACTTCAAATTCTTATCCCAAATGCGTATTAAGCGTCAAAAGCTAGTTTGAGTAAATGTCATGCCCAAAAAATCCAACTTTAGCCAAGTTCGACTAGTTTAGGTCTAAACACGGCCCATTGGGTCTTTTTGACTTTGTATTGTACTAGAAGCACCTAAAATGACCTCAACATTCCAAATCCTTACGAGAAACATGTATTGGGTGTTAAAACTCAGTTCGAGTAGATGCCAAGCCCAAAAAATCTAAGTTTAGATAAGTTCATCTAGTTTGGGACTAAACATGTCGCATTGTGTCTTTTTGACTTCGTAAGGTTCTAGAAGCACCACAAAACACCAAAAACACCAAAAACACTCCATATGATTATTCTAAACGTGTATTGAGTGTCAAAAGTCAGTTTGAGTACATGCCATGCCCAAAATATCAAAATTTAGCCAAGTTCATCTAGTTTGGGCCTGAACACGTCTAATTGGATCTTTTTGACTCTATATACACTAGAAGCACCTAAAACGACCACAACAGTCCAAATTCTTATCCCAAACGTCTATTGGGTGTCAAAAGTCAGTTCGTCTATTTTTTGCCTAAACAAGTATCATTGGGTCTTTTTGACTCTGTGTGACACTAGAAACACTTAAAACGACTACAACACTACAATTTTTTATGCCAAACTTTTTTGGATGTCAAAAATCAGTTCGGGTAAATGCCTTGACCAAAAAATCTAAGTTTATCCAAGTTCATCTAGTTTGTACCTAAACAAGTCCCATTGGGTCTTTTTGACTTCGTATGGCACTAGAAGCACCTAAAACGGCCACAACACTCCAAATTCTCATCTATAACGAGTTTTGGGGGAGTCAAAAGTAAGTTCGAGCACATGCCATGTCCAAAACATCTAATTTTAACTAAGTTCATCTAGTTTGGGCCTAAACACGTCCCAATAGGTCTTTTTTGCTCCCTAAGCACTAGAAGCACCTAAAATGGGCATAACACTCCAAATTCACATCCCAAACATGTATTGGGTGTCAAAAGTCAGTTCATGTATGTCATGCTACAAAGATCTTGGTTTAGCTAAGTTCATCTAGTTTGTGCCTAAACACGTCTCATTGGGTCTTTTTGACTCCGTATGGTACAAGAAGCACCAAAAATGCCCACAACTCTTCAAATTCTTATCCCAAAATATATTGGGTGTCAAAAGTCAATTCGAGTACATGTCAAGCCCAAAAGACCAAGTTTAGCCTGTTTTGTCTAGTTAAGACCTAACTACGTCTCATTGTGTCTTTTTGACTCTATATGGAACTAGAAACACCTAAAATGATAAAAACACTCCAAATTATTCTCCCAAATGTGTATTGGGTGTCAACAGACCGTTCGAGTACATGCCATGCCCAAAAGATCCATTTTTAACCAAGTTGGTATACTTTTTTTCCGGTAAGCAAAAAAAATGCATTAACCTGAAAAATACAAACAAATGTACAAGGGGCATACCCCAGGATATACAAAGCTACAAAGTTAAAAAGAGACAAGCCTAGCTAGATAAAGCCGAAACAATTTTAAACCCAGAAAATAAGCCAACTAAAACTCAACCCATTACAAAAACTAACCAAGCTCCTCAATACAAAGAAACAAATTAACATACTCATCCCCTAAGGAGACTCAAAAATCAAAAGGTTGAGATCCCAAGTAGCTTGGAGAGATAGGTTCGACTCTGAGGCAATGACACCCCTAAGCAACCAAAGCCTATCCCTAATGGAGCCCGAGATAACCTTGATCAAAACAGCATTATCCCTAAGTTTTTCCTGGAAGATTCTGAGGTTCCTCTCCCTCCAAATATGGTAGATAAAGCTGTGAACAGAAGCTTCAGAATGGAGCTAACAAGGGACTTACCTTTGGCCTTAGCTAGGAGCCAAGAGATCCATTGACACCAGTTGGAGTGGGGGCTGCTCAAACCACATTTAGCTAGAAGAGTGTCCCAAATTGACCTTGTGGATTTGCATCCCACAAAAAGGTGCTCAGCTGACTCACACCCACACACACAAAATACACATGAACGGCTAATAGATGTAGGCATGGACCGATGTTCCATTCTATCCTTAGCCAGCAACTTGCCTTTGATAGCCACCCAAGAGAGGAAGCTAAACCTAGGCACATGGCGATTGAACCAAATCAGCTTGGCCCACCTCAAACACTCCCTATCCGGATCAAGGGCTTTATAGATATCTTTAACTGAGAAAAGCCCTTTCTTACAAGGGGTCCAAGCCCAAGAATCCCTCACTAGAACCTCAGGATGGGGGAGAGGGGTATCTCTAATCTCCATAAGCTCAAAAGTGTTTGAAGAGGGTCAATTGCAGCACCCATTTCGAATCACCTTACTCACTCTAGAGTCAATCCCACCTTGTACCCGAGAGAAGCCTTGGGCCAAATTTGGTAATGAGAACCCCCAAAGGGTGCCATTGATCAGTAAGAAACCTCAAAGACTCCCCATTGCCAATAATAACTTTGCAAAAGGGAGAGAATTTATCCCTTAATTTCATAATCTTTCTCCAAACCCAAGAGCAAGCAGAAGGAAAAGGATTAATAAAAATGGAGCTCTTTTTCACTAAGAAGGTGAAGCACCAATCATTCCAGAAGGAATAACAATCATTTGAGATTAAGAACCAAAGGTGTCTTGCCACTCAAACTTCATTGGACAGAATCATGTCCTTTAAACCAAGACCCCCCTGAGATTTAGGGAAGCAAAGATCTCCCAAGCTACTTTGGCCCCAGATTGCTTGGCCTCATTAGCATTCCAAAGATAGTTCCTAAGGGCTGCTTGGACCAATTTAATGACCTTCTTGGGGATAATACACAACCCACACCAGAATTGAAACATAGCTGCCAACACTGACTTGATCAATTGAAGCCTCCGAGCAAAAGATAAATATTTTGTTTCCTAAGATCTGATTCTGGCCACAATACTCTCAACCAAGGAGTCACAGTCAGTCTTTCCCAACTTAGAAGTGATAAGTGCGTAAAAACAAATTTTATTCAATATTTAAAAAATAACATTGTGAAAAGAAGAGATTAAACATGATGTTTTATGTAATTATTTCACAAATGTTACATTCAGATATTTATTTTGTTTTTAATGTGTTTTCAGGTTACAAAAATAAGCAACTGGAAAATGTGTTCAAAATGATCTAAAACTCTATCTCCAGCTGCTTCCAATTCTCCATGTTCCACCATATGAATTTTGAAATTTGAAATTTAAAGATCAACTCGAAATTTGAATTTCAAATTAAACACCAAATTCGGAAGATTTGCACAGTTGAAGATAAACAAACGTTACATGATTATCTCGATTTTTCTACAATACAAATCTTATATGGTTGGAAAGATAAGAGATTAATCTTTCATTTGAATATTTTTTCCGTATTTTTTGGATCGTTCTAACATGGTCAAAACGTGGGATTAAATATGATTATGATTCTAAATCAGTGAAGGATAAAGATAAAGATGAGGACCTTAGCTTATCTTTTGAGCTAGAATCTACCATATTTTATCTTGAAGTTTGAATTTTAAATTCTTCTCATGATAAATGGCAAAGAGTCCTACTTGTGCTAGATTTCTTAAAAGGATAATTTTGCTAACGTTGAAAAAGAGAGATTCTAGGGAGGAGTTGCTGATTTTTTTGAAGATTGAAGAGCACACAACCTCTATAAAAAGGGGGGCACGTCCCAACCAAAAGGAGGAGGATTTTGAGTTATTTTCTAGTTTAGAAGTATGATCTTTAGTATCTCCATGTGTAGCTAATTTCTTTCTTTGATTCAGTGTAATTTCAAAACCCTAGACATGGTTATTAGTTAATAAATTTCAGAAATTTTCTTTCATTCTCTCTTTCAATTATTTTTATATTCCTGATTTCATTATCTATAAATTCTTTCTTGTTTTCTTGGGTGCGCAACTAGGTGAACATGTTAGTAATTTTATTGCTAGTTTAGAATTTTGATCTGTAATTGTCATGGCTTTCTAAACAAAAGTAGCAAATTGTTTTCAATGATTATGAGATATATTTGTTTGATTACATAAGGAATATAACTCAAGTTTTATAAACTGAACTTGTGTGTTTGTTGCTTGATTCAACCCATATCTTTCTTGATTAATTGCTTTCATTAAACTGAATTTAGAGAAGTTGTTCTAGTTTGTTTAATAGAAAGAGTTTTTAGTAAAGAAGCTTTACTTAGCGACAAGGTCAGGAAAGATCAAGATAATCGAACTTGTGATTGTTTTAAGGTTGTTATTTTTGAAAGATTGAGAAAGTTATTTCTGATCATTGACTATTGGCATATTTCTAGAGGTAGAGAATGAATCCTTGACCATATTTCTTATCATATTCTTAACTCTTTAAATCTGTATTTTCTTAATTCCAGTTTCCAATTTCGTTTTCTTTCTTTGTTTACATATCAAACAATCTTCAAACCCTCCCATATTTTATTTTCATATTTTTTAGTGTCATTAGTGTGTCTACGAGTTTTCGTTCAATTTTGTTGAGTCTAAGTAAGATTTCTAATCACATAATTTCTGGTCAGTATAGAGTCTAGTGTTTATCTTATGCCAATAACACTTAATTAGAAACAATCTCCATCGGGAATGACCCTTGCTTGTTACCATACTCAATAACGATCATATTTATTGTAAGGATTTAAGTTGGTACACTTTTGTGCGTGCCAAGAAGTAATAAGGGGGACTCCCAGGTATCTCATAGGAAAAGAACCCACAGTTAAAGGCATAATCTCCAAAATATGTTGCTGGACAGTATCAGACACCCCTGAAAAGAAGATCTGGCTCTTAAGAAGATTAGGCTGAAGCCCAGATAAGGCTTCAAAGAGAGGAGACTCTCCTTAATAATTTAGACTGGTAACATTTCCTTTGCAAAAATTGAAGAGATCATCCGCAAAGCAAAGATTAACTATATTGAGCTCTTTGCACCTCTAATGGAACTCAAAGTTAGGGTCTTGGGCATCAAAATGAAGTATGCTAGAAAAAACCTCCATTACTAAAACAAATAAATAAGGAGAAATAGGGTCTCCTTGTCTGATCCATTTGACCCCTTTAAAGAACCATTTCAGCTCACCATTGATATTGATAGAGAAAGAGGGGGTAGAAATACACTCCATAACACACTTAATGAAATTTTCTGGGAACCCCAAGCAATCAAGGATCCTACCAATAAGATGCCAATTCACATAATCATAGACCTTCTTCAAATCAATTTTTAGGGCACACCTTGGGCTATTGCCCTTTCTATGGTAGTTTCTAACCAGATCTTGGGATAAGAAAATGTTATCAGCAATTCTTCTCCTTGGTTTGGGCTGATTAGATCTGGGAGAACCAGCTTCAACTTATCTGCCAAAAGCTTAGTAATAAAGTTTGTCTACTTTGGGCCTAAACATGTCCAATTGGATCTTTTTGAATCTGTATGGCATTAGAAGCACTTAAAATGATCACAACACTCCTAATCATAAGCCCAAATGTGTATTGGGTGTCAAAAGCCAATTCGACAACATGTCATACCCAAAAGATCTACGTTTAGCCAAGTTCATCTAGTTTGGGCCTAAACACGCCCCATTAGGTCTTAAATGTGTATTGGGTGTCAATACTCAATTGTAGTACATGCCAAGCCCAAAACATCCAATTTTTTTGGTAAACATCCCCAAACATCCAAGTTTAGCCAAATTTCGTCTAGTTTGGGCCTAAACACGTCCAATAGGGTATTTTTGACTCTGTATGTCACTAGAAGCACCTGAAATGACCACAACACTCCAAATTACTATCTAAACGTGTATTGGGTGTCAAAAGTCAGTTCGAGTACATGTCATGCCTAAAACATCCAAGTTTAGCCAAGTTCGTTTAGTTTGGGCATAAACACATCCAATTGGATTTTTTTGACTCTGTATGGCACTAAAAACACCTATAAGGAACAACACTCCAAATTCTTATCCTAAACATGTATTGGGTGTCAAAAGTCAGTTCGAGTACATGTCATTCCCAAAAAATCCATGTTTAGCTAAGTTCGTCTAGTTTGGGCCTAAACACATCCATTGGGTCGTTTTGACTTTGTATGGTACTAGGGTTGGAAACACGGCGCTCGCGCGGCGGAAGCATGAGGCTTTTAAAAAGTTTATTAAAATGAATCTTTTTCGATAAAATAAAAAGAAATGTGCGCAACATTTTCCAAAAAGAGACAACAAGGTGCCAAATTCTTATCCCAAACAAGTATTGGGTGTTAGAAGTCAGTTCGAGTACAAGCCATGCCCAAAACATCTAAGTTTAGCTAAGTTCATCTAGTTTGGCGTAAACTTCCCGTTATGTCTTTTAATGCCGTATGACACTAGAAGCACCTAAAATGACCACAACACTCCAAAATATTAATCCAAAAGTTTATTAGGAATCAAAAGTCAGTTCACAGGCATGCCATGCCACAAAGATTCTAGTTTAGCCAAGTTCATCTAGTTTGGGCCTAAACACATCCCATTGGGTCCTTTTGAATCAATATTGTACTAGAAGCACCAAAAACGACAAAAAGACTTCAATTTATTATCCCAAACATGTATTGGATGCCAAAAGTTAGTTCGAGTACATGTCAAGCCCAAAAGATACAAGTTTAGCCAAGTTCATCTAATTTGGGCCTAACTACGTCCTATTATGTCTTTTTGACTTCTTCTGGCACTAGAAGCACCTGAAATGACTGATCTAGAATTAATCAGTTGGTTAATGAGGAGGGTGACCTTATTATCTTCTGCTGGTTTTTTAGTGAGAGAAACTCTCTCCTCTCTCTAGAATTCTGGTTTTTGTTTTAGCCTCTCCTCCCTTAGGGGAGGCCACGACCTCTAACAATGGTTAATGATGAGTACATTAAGCATGCTGCAGATGTTGGTAAGCAAGTTTCAGGTGGTGTTAAGAAAGATTCAGCTAGTGGGCAAGCTAAGCTTGGAGTGTCTTTCAATGGCCATGCTGGTTTGAATCATATGGTTACTAAGGGAGCTAGGGAAGCCAAAACCCATGTTATTGGTTTTAATGCTCTTAAGCAAGGTTCTAATACGAAGAAATTTGGACCAGAGAGTGGTTTTGATGAGCCTGGGAAGTTAGAAGCTCAGTCCAAGGAAGCTTCGAGTTTATTAGTTGCAAAAGAGATTATTTCTGAGCATTCAAAGCTTAGAGACAATTTTATTTCTTCTGATCACAATCAGAGCAATCTACTTGAGCTGACTCTTTCAGACCAACTTCGTTCAAGTCTAAAGAGAAGTAGCATAAGAGGAGGAGCTAGAGGTGGTGCTCGGAGATCAACCAGCTTGCCTAGAGCTCCAAAGGTTGAAGATGATACTCATTACCTCTCTGTCAAAGGTAATGATGAGTGTCCTTTGATAGAAGACAAATCAAGCTTGTCTCAAATCATCTTGCTTGGAGAAGAGGAAAAGCAGCTGCCAAACATATCAAAAGGGAGAGGTGACAGCTCCTTTTTGGCAAGTGGGTGTGATGTGGTCAGCTTGGGGAAGAGTGAGGCTCTAGCTCCCAAGCTTCAACTTGGTCAACAATCTACTACTATCCTTTCAAATAAAGGAAAGGACACTCAAAAAGGTAATT